>JAVYIG010000990.1:0-404370 GCA_035222895.1 Strongylocentrotus droebachiensis
GTCTAATAACTTCCTCATCTCAACTTTCTTTTTTTCGCGACGCCTGGCCATACAGCGACCTAGATTAGGGTACATACATGAACATGTATAATGCAATCGTCAGTGAAGCTAGGTCCCATGCTTCAGGGCATATTTTCATTTGTGTTAATTACATATTTGAGGAAGAAAAATAATGATGTTAATAAATTAGATCAGTGCGGGATATAGGTGTGGCACGACCGCTCTTGCCCCACCCCCTTCCTTTCAAACCGAATGTGCATTCCTTTTTGTCCCCCTTTTTATTTATTTTTTCTTTGCTACATATTTTTCGGAGTCCGCCCCCCCCCCTCATTTTTTTTCTTCTTCAGAATCCAGGGGATCCATGCATTAGGCAGATTGGAAATGAACGCGCTCAACAAAAGTTTGGCATATTGTGATGAAAAAGAAATTAATCTCTAAAAATGATTAATCACTCTAGAAACAAAATATCACATTTTCCATTATTATAACCTTCAATCTCAATGTTTTATCAGATCCATGTATTTTTATTCGAATAGGGGAGCAACTTTCATTTCCTTAAAATGCACTGTTGTCGGCGGGGGCTCTGATATACATATCTATTGTTTTATTTCATCATCGATGTGTTTCATGTTCTGTATTAACATCTTGCAATCTAGCAAATGAAATACCATCCATCAAAAAAAGTTCTAGTGGCATATGAAAAATGATTAATCCAGGAAGAAGCATTATAGCGTATATATAAGCTAAGTGGCATAGCCAGGGAGGTACATGAGGGCTCATAATTATAGTGCTCCTCTTATCGAATTGCAAAGATAAGTTGAAAAAGAGAGAGGGAAGGTAATAGAGGGAGAGAGAGAAGGGTAGAGGGGGGATGAGAGGGAGAGAGAGAGAGAGAGAGAGAAGGGGAGAGGGGAGATGAGAGGGAGAGAGAAGGGGAGAGGGGGGAGATTAGAGAGAGAGAGAGAGAGAGAGAGAGATAGAGAGAGAGGGGGAGATGAGAAAGAGAGAGAGAGAGAGAGAGAGAGAGAATGATAAATACCCCTTCAACGCTCATATTTTCATTCAACGATGAGAGACATATTAATAAAAGAATTGTTTATTGGGAGTACTAATTCCTTTTGTCCCCGCATTAATACTCCAGGCAGATTTCTTTCCATTCCTACCTCTACGAATTGATAAGCGACGGGTTTCAATTACCGCGATACTCTATTGCAGGCCTTCTCAACTGGGGGCGCGCGCGCCACTCGTGGCGCTTGCGGTCAGTCAGAGTGGCGCGCGGCTGTTCCAAAAAATAATAAAAATTAAAAATTAAAAATTGAAGAAAGAACAACATAACAAATTATATTTAAATAAAAAAACTCAGAAAAATCAAAAAGTCGCAGTCGAAGTTAAGCCCAAAATGTAAGCAAGCCATTTTGTTTGTTTGATTTTCACTTCATTTTGACATTTTCCGTGTTTATTGCACCAAAATAACTAAATATAAATTAACTTCCAGTGTAGATTTTAGCCAGGAATTGTACTAATTATTTCACATCAATATGAAATTATGATTGATGTTTTATGGAACAAAAAGGTGTTAAAAATGCCACATCTGGGCCTCAAAAAAGCCCTAAAATCCACTAGCTTTCCGGGGGCTTCGCCCCCTGGACCCCACCCGGTATCGGCTCGGTCGCTACGCTCCCTCGTAACACAGTCACCAACATACAGGTATGGCACTTCAACCTACATTCATTTTTGTTTTGGCGCTTCTAATAAACTAGTTGAGAAGGCCTGCTCTATTGCTTTAAGCATGATAATAATTATAATCACTAGTTTGCGGGGACACGCAGTCATGTGAGCTAAAGTATATTTTCAATTCACTTTTCTTGCGGTATCATGATAAAATTGAAGGTTGTTTGTATATCACACAAAGAATAACATGGTATTCAAAATCATGTCTTTGTTCTCCCAGTTGTCAATGCGCCATTGGCTGCTTTTATCTCTTCACACAAAAGCTGAGGACAAAGATGATAATAGTAGCATGGAAATGGGACTTTGATGTGATTAAATTAAGCGATGACAATATGCGACGCCCTAATAACCTCGTGATTCATAAAGCCGTTTCTTTAAAAAATTCAATAGTAGATTTTACTCTAAAACCAATATCATCTGACTCGTTATACATTGATTCCGAAGTTATTTGAGCCCGCGAAAGCTTTTTCAAATCAAAGTCATTCCTACCAACAAAAAAAAATCGTAATATGGAAAATAATCTCGTCGTAAACAATATCAATATCTTATTGCAAACTATAAAACTAAATCATCACAAATTAAGAATCGCAAAATACAACTAACATTCGACTCCTATATTTTGTTTGAAAAGCCATGCAGGAAACTAGTCTTCTAAATTAATGACCTTCGCGATCATTTCCACTATTTCTAGGAATATTTCACTTGGTAGTTGTTTTACAATCAGGTACACTGCCTTCGGGAGGTGGAACGATGACAACATTTGGTATGATCATGTCGCCTCGAGCTTGTTAAACTGTCATGTTATACGCTTCTTACCTAGAAAAGTGATTTTCAATTGCATATTGATTTCACATCTTATCTGAGATTGATATTTTCAGGAAGGTCAAGGGGGGTTGGACTTGGGCAGACGACGGAGAGAGAGAGAGGGAGAGAGAGAGAGAGAGAGAGAGAGAGATTGAGAGAGAGAGAGTGAGAGAGAGAGAGAGAGTAGAGAGAGAGAGAGATTAGAGAGAGAGAGAGAGATAGAGAGATTGAGAGAGAGAGAGAGAGAGGAGAGAGAGAGATAGAGAGAGAGAGCAAAAGGGGTGAGACAGAATGAGCGTCGGAGAAGACGTCGAGAGAGAGAGAGAGAGATAGGTTAAAGTGAGAGAGGATTGGGAGATCATGAGAAGGAAATGAAAAGGCAAGACATGTCTGTGGAGATGGTGAGAGCGAGTGATGGAGAGATAACAATATAAGAGAGACGAGAGAGAGAGAGAGAGAGACATGGTATAATGGATGCACGAAGATGTTTAGTTGCTGTAGGTAAGGTGTGTAGATGTATGGGAAACTAAAGAAAAAGATGACAACAATAAAACAATAAAATATGATCAAAATAGATATTAATTCAAGGGTGATGGTTTATTCCTTTTTAATGTAACGGCCTTGCATAGAAAGTGCGTCAATACCTGTTTTAATCGTGGCATTGGCAATAAAATAATTATGTCTAAAATTAAGTGGGATTGAGTGAACTTTGAGTTGATTAATTAGTTGGTATGTAGGCCGGCAACTGATTTATTAGTAACCCCGGTGGTATACAGAGCTGGCAGAATTGACGTTGTCAATTTGAAAGCCTCGCGACGTTCTCGCTTCTGTTGATATTTCTTTCCATAATTATGTTTACCTTATTGTAAAAAAGGGGAAAAACACTCATGTATGATAACTCTTCAGGTATAAACCAGAATTATAATACGTAAACAGCTTATGGCATCATGTTAAAAAATTTCGGTTTCATAAAACCACAACTCGTGATTGTTCAAAACTGTTGTTTGCTTATTTTTTTTTTATCAAATATGGTTGATGAGTGTGGTGTAAGTACATTCCCCAGACGTCCAAGCCATATGGGATATGAGGGAGATATGTGGTAAAATACTTTATACCATACAGCGATTTGGAACGAGATTAAAAAGCACAGTAAACTCGTAATATACTTTTTTGTAATGCGTTGTATAAAATACCATTCGCCTACATGTCGACCTTCATCATTCGGAGGTACCCTATTGCCATGTTAGCACATTCATGACTGTGTATTTGCGATTTAACATACTAACACCCTCCCAACCCTCCCCTCCCCCTCTATCTCTCTCTCTCTCTCCCCCCCCCCCCCCTCTCCCTCCATCTACCGTCCCTTTTTTCTCTCTCACCCACTATCCTTGTTCCCCTTTACCCAGAGGCATTGCTTCTCTCTCTCCCTCTCTCTCTCTCTCTCTCTCTCTCTCCCTCCTTCCCTTTCCTAAACTTCAGTTCTCACTCCGTTCCTCCCTCTTCCCTCGCTCTCTCTCTCTCTTCCCCTCACCCTCTCTCTTCCCCTCTCTATATATAAAACTCCATTTTTGAAACCGAGATGTTGTTATGTCCGGATAGGCGGCTCGTGATATCAAGTGGATCTACCCGACACGGCCATGCGAGATGACAGTCGGATCAAATAGTTAACACAGGCCCAGTTCAATCAATCATTATTTTAAGTCCGTATGTCGAGGAAAGATGTGAGTTACTACAATTTCAACACGAATGTACAATTAAATTGTCATTAGAAAAACATTAATATCCCACTGTGCGTGATGAATTTGTCAAAATGGCGATTAACTTTGGCTTATAGGGGTCTTATATTCACTACACCTGTCGCTTTTCATAGTTTTACATTTTGTCTTTAATAGGAAAATCAGGGATGATCGAATTTCAAGTAACGTGCGTGTAAATATTATTTTCACCCTTATCTATTTTTTCAACACGTATGTACAATTAAATTGGCATTCGAAAAACATTAATATCCCACTGTGCGTGATGATTATGTCAAAGTGGTGATTAACTTTGAATTATACGAGTCTTTATCCACTGCACCTGTCGCTTTTCATAGTTTTACATTTTCTTTTAGGAAAATTAAGGATTAATTTTCAAGTAACGTGCGTATAAATATTGTTTTCACCCTTATTTATTTTCTTACATAATCAGTCATACCCTCTGTGATAGTAGTAGTTATGGTAATCGTAGTAGTAGTAGTAGTAGTAGTAGTAGTAGTAGTAGTAGTAGTACTCTCTTAAAAAAAAAGAGTGAATTTTCACTCTATTTTCACTTTCTTGGGAGTGACGTCCGTGATCACTTGTTTAGGAGTGAAAATCGATTGATTTAGAGCGCTCTCTAAGAAGAAAAGAGTGAATGTTCACTCTATTTTCACTCTATTTTCACTCCCAATAGGAGTGACGTCCGTGATTTTGAAAATTCACTCTTTTTTTTTTAAGAGAGTAGTAGAAGTAGTAGTAGTAGTAGTATTATTAGTAGTAGTAGTAGTAGTAGTAGTAGTAGTAGTAGTAGTATAGTAGTAGGAGTGGTAGTAACAATGGTAGTAGTAGAATTTGTAGTGGTAGTAGTGAATAGTAGTAGACTTTATTGGATAATTATCTACCGTAATAATAATCTGCCACAAGGGCCAAGAATTAACTTGTATGACTCCGCATGTAGATTGATAATTATTTTCAAAATTTGTTCTGACAAAGGTACACAATATTATTGTGTGTGCTGGGATGTACAAGAAGTTTGTAATAAAAAAGAGCATTTGTGTGTTAAGAACATTTATTGAATGAATACAAAAATAATCGCTTCGGTTTCCAAGTACTCTAAGCAACTAATTCAGGCATACAATAACAAATTTCACCTTCCTCGAAACTTTCATCAAATGCTTCTATTTCTAATAACCACTCAACCCGCGTAAATGCAAGTTCACAAGGAACTACACAATGCAACGACCAGTCTATGTAGTATGGCTAGACCCATTGCAAGCAGTATCAAGTGTCTCCTGACATGTCACCTATATGGCCTACTCTTTTATTCATGCGTGGCAAAAATATTGTAATTGATATAGTAGACAGTGGGATAGTCACGTGTTCACTTTATTGTTTACAGCTAGGAAATCAACATTTTTTAGGCGACGAATTTTAATGAGGTTTTTTTCTCGACCTGTAGTCGGTCTGGCAAGCCTGATATTTGTATAGTTAATGTGTCTAGGTATCGGTCACTTCACCAAACCTATTAAAAGCGACAGGTTTTGAATCATTCGTGGTAGGATACCCCTCTGACACCAACGAGATTTACACCAGACCGAGCACAACAAATCTTTACCCCCGAATGGACACGTCTATTTGTGTCATTGATGAGTCGGTTGGTGGTGTAAAACCTCAGTCACACCGCCAAACCGATTCCACACCGACTTCAAGACGAACATCGTTTGTCCATTCGGGGGTAATGTAATGGTTTTTCCGGTCTAGTGTTGGTCATCATTGTACATTGTAAAGCGCTTTGAGAGGGCCTTCGGTCCTGAAATGCGCTATAAAAGAACGAACTATTATTATTATTATTATCATAAAGCCCAGTCACACCAATAGGGAATTTTAGATTTGCACGTCGACTAAGTGGACTGCTACGTGTGACGTCCTTTAGGCAACGTGACGTCCTTTTAAGGCACTGCCAGTGCCTAAAAGGACGTCACACGTAGCAGTCCACCATGTCGACGTGCAAATCTAAAAGTCCCTAATGAATGCAAATCGCACCGACGACAGACCGAGCAATTTTTACCCCCAAATGCCCCAAATCGGTATAGATTTTGGATTCATTGTGGTTGAGGTATGAGGTAAGCCTACAGTATGGGGTATATCATATTTGCCATGTGATTTACGAGAATGCTCGACATGTTCAAGGCCGATGATGTTTAATTATTCAATGTTATAATTATTATTTGGATGCAATTTCATGTTGGGTACTTTCAACCTTTCTAAAGTGTACTTTTCTGCGACACCATAGCTTATGTTGACGGTTCTATATGCATGGATGTATCATGAGTTATATCACTTTTGGCATGGGATTTATGAGAATGCTCGACATGTTCAAGGCCGATGATGTTTAATTATTCAATGTTATAATTATTAGTTGGATACATTTTCATGTTGGGTACACTCAACCTTAGTGTACTTTTCTGCGACACCATAGCTTATGTTGACGGTTTTATATGCATGGATGTATCATGGGTTATATCACTTTTGGCATGTGATTTGCGAGAATGCTCGACATGTTCAAGAGCGATGATGTTTAATTATTCAATGTTATAATTATTATTTGGATGCAATTTCATGTTGGGTACATTCAACCTTTCTAAAGTGTACTTTTCTGCGACACCATAGCTTATGTTGACGGTTCTATATGCATGGATGTATCATGGGTTATATCACTTTTGGCATGTGATTTACGAGAATGCTCGACATGTTCAAAGGCGGTGATGTTTAATTATTCGATGTTATAATTATTATTTGGATACATCTTCATGTTGGGTATACTCTTAACCTTTCCAAAGTGTACTTTTCTACGACACCATAGCTTATGTTAACGGTTTTTTATGCATGGATGGAAATTATAACGGTAATAAGCATTCGATATCTGATGGGTACAGCCAGTATGGGCGTTATAACTAAAATAAACACTACAGCAAGCATCATTGACTAGCTTAAGTGGAACAACGGAATTGGACGTCCAAGGTCATTTAACGTCGCTGTAATCATTAAAATGGAATCGAATCGAATGTGATTAAAACCAAATATAATTACAGTAGTTAGTCGGCCAGAAAATGTAATGCAAGCTGGAGCATTATGGAATGCAAATTGCATCGCTTGACTTTTCTTTTCCATTCAAATGCTTTCTTTACATTAAAAAAACATGCTTCGTTTACTGCCTCCTTCATTATACGGCTGTCTAGACCCCCACCCCTCTCCCCCTCTCTCTCTCTTTCTTTCTCTCTCTCTCTCTCTCTCTCTCCCTATCTCTCTCTCTCTCTCTCCCTCTCTCTCTTTCTTTCTAGTCATGTTTATCTCTCTCTCTCTCCTTTTTGATCTGTCTCTCACTGTGCCCTTTTATCACAACGTAATTCAGCACGTGAAATTTAAAACTAACAATAAATAGTTCAAAATTCATTTTATAATTAGCTTACACGTCACAAATCAACATTTTGCTTTTTTCCGAACATTTAATTTAATCCAATTACGTTCGAGTCATAAAGGGATATATATAAAGCTGAACTCAACTTCGTTGGGCCAAGGATTATGAATATCAAGGACTATAAAATCAAGGTATATCATAAGGTTCACCATACGACATTGCGTTTGAACGTACCATATATTGTTTATGTTCATATATCAATATTGCGTTCGCATGTCTGGTACAAGCATATAGCTTCGTCGAACTGTCACTTCGAGTTACGTACAATATTTATTTAATTGAGAATACGAGGACAACGAATTGAATATAGTATGGGTAATGATAGGTGGTTATGAGTATGACTATCGTTAATTGTTTTAATCAGTGAAAACATTGATAATGTGGAAAAATCGTGCTGTAAGGAAAACAGCATTTCAGTGAGCGAAAACGAAAACAGACTCACATCAGATTGAAAAAAAACACTGATTTACATATGGTAGAAACTTTTCGATATCAATTATGTTGCATATTTGTGAGGTTGTCTGATTAAATAGGAACATGTTTCTGACAAGCGATGTCCACATATTTTTTATCCGGGGGAAAAAGGTTATCATTCAATGCATTACTCTATAGCAATTGTCGACATTACAGATGAATACTGGGAAGGTTGTAGCTCTTAATCCATTTATCCATCAATAAATTGGAAACATAATGGAACCAATATATTCCAATGTATGCTAGGGATTTACATTAAATGACCTTTTGTGTAATACCAATAAATCATGTTCAAGGATTGTTTAAACTATAAATCTTGCATGAGTTCATGATTTTATGAAGTTAGCTTATACCAGGGTCCCCAGACACTATCATGTTACAAAAATTCAGATAGCCATTATATGACATGGATCCTAATCAAACTATATTACTTAGCTGAGTGCAGTCATCTGACCAGTCATCTGACCAGTCATCTGACCAGTCATATTATTTTACTCACGTCTCACAGGTCATTTGAAAGTACCATTCACCGGTCATTAGCATTCAAATTCAGATAGCCTTGACTAAAATATGACAAAGATCCTAATTAAACTATTGCTGAGTGCAGTCATCTGACCAGTCATGTTATTTTAACTAACGTCTTACAGGTCATTTGAAAGTACTATTGACTGGTCATACACATCACACATGTTGGAATTCGTTTTATCATCTACCATCAGCATCTCAAAGGAAGGTATCCTGTGCGGATATATATGTGTATATATTGTTTTACTAATGCCCTCAGTGATGCTAATGCTAATATTTGGCTATCTTTGTCTATAGGGAGACCAGGCTTGTTTTTAATCAAATATTGGGCAATGATATTTACACGATATAAAATACATTTCATCGATTGAAAGTGTAATCAATAATACCGAGGTATAGTTGTAGCGCTAAAAGTGTTTAATGATCACGATTATCACGATTATGTGCAAAAGATACCACGCGAAATTTCGAAGACTCTCAAACACTCGAACAATGCGTTATTTTGTTCTATGAAGATACAAAATTTCAGATGGCCTTTACTAGTGTTTGTTTTTGTTCACAGAGATCGTGTCGTATTGTTCTCAGACAAAATATACACAGTGGTAACTTTGACCTAAATAAAATTTGCTTTATCTGTCATGTCTATATACTGGAAGTGTAATTACAAGAAATTAGGTTGTTTGGGACGCTAAAAAAATGTCAAAATGCAGCAATGTCAAATGATTTGCAAAGGATACTGCATGAAACTGCCATTCGACAAAGCATTATAAGTAGTAACATGGAGTTGTTTTTTGGATGATACTAAAGGGTCAGATAGTCTTTATTAGTCTTTACTTTGTAATAATAATGTTTGTTACAAAGATCATGTCAGATAGTTATCAGTCAAATGAGATGTACAGTGGGAAAGTGACATAAAACAATAGTTCATCATGTATACTGCAATATAATTATGAACAATGAGGTAGAGTGACACCACTAAAACATATCAAAGTATCTCAATGTTCAGAAGATTTGCGAAGGACACCGCGCGAAACTGCTCTAGACCAGGGAGGTGTGACTTCTCACAACTTCCTGCCTAGACTGAGCGTTTGAAAAATAAGTGGATATATTTTGAAGACGATAGGAAACTGATTCGGTCTTACCTTCTCATGAAGTGCGGAAACCAGCAGATACCAAAGATAAAGACCAATACAAGAACAGCCTTGGCGAGACGTCTCCTAGCCCTTGCCTGCTTGCTCTCCTGGTGACCTTCACCGGGCATGTCCCTGGAACTTTGAAAGAGCTGGATTGCGATGAGGCAGTAATAACAAGTGATAATGGTGAGTGGGATAACGTACATGAGAAGGCAACGGGTGACCTCATGGATGCGTGCTTGGAGGGTGAAGTGGGGTAGGATGAAGCAGAGCACATAGGGTTTCATCTCGTAGCTGAGGAAGGCAAGAAACATGGAGGGTATCCCAAGGCATACGGCTACGACCCAGATACACACAGCCACCACGCAGGTGCGACGGACAACGGGGCTGCGTCGCCGCTGTATGGGGCGGACGATGGCGTTGTAACGGTCGAAGCTGAGCGCTGTGAACGTGAACACAGAGACACCTTCAGAAACAATCGGGATGAACGCTTGGACCTTGCACATGGTCGCTCCTAGAGGAAAATCGTCCTGGATGTAGGATAAGACGGTCAACGGCACCGAGAACGACAGCACGAGGAGGTCGCCGACCGCCACATTGGCTATGAGGACGTTGGGGACACTCCTCATGTCCTTGTTCATTAGTACACTGTATATCAATGTCCCGTTGCCGACCACACCGCAGATACCTATCACCACCAACACGAACATCTCGAAGTAGTCCCGGAACATCAGTGGTGGGATATCATGATCGGTATAATTACCGTCGCTATAGTTCCCAAGGGCCACATTGAATTGGTTTCCAGGAGACATCGGAAAGGCCGTACTTCCTACCCGAGAATAGCTCACCGCATCCATCTTAGAGCGAGACTCACAACTTCCTTGATCAATCAATTTATATTTTCTGATAAAGATTCGTTCTCAACAAAGAAGCGAAATACAGTTAACACATTCCAAGGCCTTGTGCAAAGCGATATTTCGAGATAAAGCTTGAAGATATCGTCTTCTGCCGTGTGCCGGGGAGAAACACGCATATACAATCAAACACCAACTCCATGAAATTTCGGAGTCTTTTCTCAAAATACCAAGCAAGACGCGATTTTATATCTGTCGGTTGAATGGATCAATCTGACCAGCTTTCTTTCATAGATAACTGCTAGTAACATCCGATATTTCAATATAATTCCTTGTGACACCGATGCTCATTAAACTAAACTGTTAGATGAAAAACACGAAACCGATTCTTTCCATGTTTCCATCCCAAAAGTTTTGCGATAGGTTCTACCTTGGCGGAATCAGAACAGCGTATGAAGCATCACCGCTTCTTCTCTACGTTGCAAAAGCGCCACCGTCAGGTCACTAACCTCTACTACCGAGAAGACGAAGTTGATACTATTTTGTAAAGCATAAAATGGTCTGCCTTTCTAAGACTCGGGTCGTGGTATATCTATTTCAGAGCCAGAAATACATCGTTTGTTTCATGCTGGCAAAATAGAAATCTTCCTATATTCGTTTGCTCTATGATGGCATTTACAGAGTGTTGGTGATACGAATGAATGAACAAAGACGGATATCGGGGTCTCTACCCAATGGTGGACTGCATCGCTGATTCGATTGTTACTTCCTCCGTAATTTGATCACGTACTCTACTTATTAAAGAGCACTTGTTTCTTCGAAATTGAGAGTTCGTGAAATTAACTGATTAGAATGATAGGGATGCATGAGATGCATGAATCAACTGGTTGTTGTGTCCGTCTCGGGTTGTGCGCTCTTAGAAAGGGAACTCGATGAAACTATGGACGATCCGAGGTTCATTAATTTGTATCCGGTTTCGAAGTAAAAGGGGAGAACAACACCTTCTTAAACTTAGACACAGCACGATGGAATCCAAGGTAACCTTCAATAAGTCAATTTAAGCCCGGTAACCAAGTCCTACAAAGTTGATACCATGGTGTATCGAGCAGCTGTCAGTCGAAATCAAACCTTTTGTTCAATAGGAAGTCAACCACTTACGTTCACAAGGCAGAATCCATGCATGTAGTTATTATCCATATCATGAACTGTTGCACAATACAACTGGTTGTTCCCACAAATTGAATAATCTTTGGACCCTTTAAAATACGTTTATGCCTGTTGAATACAAATAAGAAAACACAGTCGCGTGGTTGACTTTCAATGGATTATATTCTAGGTTCAGAAGTTGTGCAAATACTGATTTACAAAGATCCTCAAATATTGACTTTAAATATTCTTGAAATTTCCAGTAACCTTCATAAGGATGTGAAGATGAGCCGGAAAAATTACAATTCCAAACACACCTTGCAATTGCGAAGATGGTGATATTCGAGACGTACGTCCTTGAGATACAAACTTTGGTAAAAACTTTCGCCGGTGATAATTCCTCCTGTTTCAAAATACTACCGTTGAATATTTTATCCTGTTAATCCTGTTCTAAGCACCACTCACCCATCAAGTGTGTGTGACTTCAAAAGATCGAAAATGGTGAATGAACAATTCCCCTTGTGGTAGATGATAATAAACGATGATAACTTCCCAAGCTGAGCTGGTACGATATTAGCCAGACGGAAGGTTCCGACAACTCTGCGAACCGTCGTTTATAAAAGCGACGGTCACGGCTGTGAAAGTATTGGCAGCCGACCGAAAACTCTGTCCACGTGTAAAATTAACGATTGATGTAACACAAAGGGCACTGCATACACATGATAGTGACAAGGTAGAATCGTGTATTTATTCCTACTCGCGTTCGTACCGCCGTTCGTTTACCTTCTCCGTGCGTAACGCCCCTATCATGTGTAAGCCGCACCTCCTCCAGATCTTTGACCAATCATATTCGAGCACTTATGGTGAGCGCGGGATAGACGATGTGAAGTGCAATCAGGGAATTTCCTGCTTGGAGCAAAGACTTGTGATAATTCCTTGCTTAGCGTCGACTTGTGGTATGAGTGCATTTTGGGGCGATCGATGTTAGGGTATGATTATTATGTGTTGTTTATTTGTAAAATTTCAAATTCGTCTACTTTGTATAATTCATTACTTTCGAAAAATTTGTTTTTTTCTCCTCCAACTTCATTTATTCTTATTCTTTCCTCTACCTTTATCTCATTTTCCAAAGGTTAAGAATTATTGACATTTTCTTATATATTATGTACGTATACTAGTTTCCTATTTTCACTGCGACTGGAGGCGCGATAGCTCAGTCGGTAGAGCAGTGGTCTCGTACTCCGGTGACCCGGATTCGAAATCAAATCGATGCGCTAGTGCCCTTTGGTAAGGCACTAATCCTCATTACCAGGTCCCTCGACGAGGACCTACAATGTTGTTCTCTGAGCCAATTTTCAGTTTTTGAATTTATATCTCAAACCACTTTCACTTCCTGTATTATCTTCCCATTTTGTATCCTTTCCTTAGTACCCAGTCCCCCTTTCTCTCTCTCTCTCTCTCTCTCTCTCTCTCTCTCTCTCTCACTTCCTCCCTCCCTCTCCCTATCTTTCATCTGAAGCTACCATCTTTTAAAATTTTACTCCACATATTGGCTTTTAATACGAATGTTTGTTCCCTCTTCATAATAAACCATTCTCCTAATTAGCATATACGGTATGAAGAATATTATGCTCAATGCAATCATGGATATTCCTTAATGTTTAAAAGCAGTTACAGGGGAAGTCCACCCTGATATTCAGTTGGTTTTAATAGAAGCAGGAAAATGGAAGAAACAGGTCCACATCGATTAAAAATTAAAAAGTTATGACTTTTTTTTAAGGAGCTATCCATCAAACACAAATTGCAACTCTGTGACGTATCTTGTGTGCTCGGCTCCAATTTGCCCTGTACTAAAAAATTGTAACAATGAATAATTTATAGCTGCCCTTTTCCAATTTCCGATCACACATTCACTCTAAATAAAATTGTTGCAAATAATGTTTATCTACAACCCCTGTATAAAGAGAAATCTATTTCGTCATCAATAACCTAGAAAATGAAAGTTTCTAAAATTTTCTGTACAGAATAAATTCGAGAGGAGCTCGCAAAATACGTCAAAGTGTTGCCACTTTTTGTTTCTCTCATTTTTCTGCGTTTATTAAAACCAAATTAATATCATTGTGGACTTCCCCGTTAATGTACACTCCGCACTAGCCTTCGTTACAATCAATTTTTTTTCTTCTCCACTCCCTAATTACATTCCTAATTCCATTCCTAATTAGCATCTATAGAACTAAAAATCATGTTATTTAGTCATTATAATTAAGGAAGCATTGTTAAATGCAGTTTTGAAACATTCAAATATATTTTAGTGTGAAAAAGGTTAATTGACTCCTATATCTATATATCCCTCAACTAATTAGGAATACAAGCAGACGAAAATCATCCAACGGTGGAAAATGCCATAAAACCACCAACAACAACAAGCAACAATGGGAGGGGCAAAAATAATGGGGGCATGTCCCTGTTTATCCTAAGTTAAAACATTGAAGGTCTGATTTCAGCTTCCGTAATGATAAAATACTATTCCCACTCATCAAAATAGCAACAACAACAAAAGTGTACACATATAAGCCATGCGCACATGCAAGCACAAATATAAAATAATATAATAGATAGTAGATACGTTTACGTGAATGTAAAATAAAGAAAAAGAGTAATTAAATTGAAATGAACGAGGTCGGCAATGGCAAAAGATACAGCGTAGTTCCTTTATTTAACTTTAAAATATTATTAAAACACTTAGGATTTTAAAAAATCTCTTTATATCACTATATCTCTCTCTCTCTCTCTCTCTCTCTCTCTCCCCCCTCTCTCTCTCTCTCCCTCTCTATCTCTCTCTCTCTCTCACTCACTATCTCTCTCTCTCTCTCCCCCTCTCTCTCTCTCTCTCTCTCCCTCTCATTTGTACAATCTATCATTTGATTCCGATATGAAACACACAGCATAGACAGAATATAACGTATATCCCAAAGCAATATGGTGAGACAATATTCGTTGAAAGGCATAGTGTGTAAATGATTCTACTATTTATAAAACTAATATTCAATACATACATTCTGTTTTTTTTCTTCTACTTTTATTGAATTATATACTTCTTTAATTATTTTCTTTTGTCTTATTGATTGAACAAGAATTAATCTGAAGGCTTGCGAGAATATCGAGTGTGAATGGTGAAGTCTGGAAGCACGATGGCGCAAGTCAATCAAATCCAATGTTGCGCGAGTTCTGGTAATAGATGGCGTTTCGAAATAATCTTGTTTTTAAGGAGACGATCCATTGATTAAAAAGTCTCACTTTATTGTCATTATTGCAAATTTTAGCCCCTAAAACACTTTTGATTTCGAGAAAAATTGAATATAAAGATTTACCGGTGCTCCCGGTAAATTTTGATAAATTTCAAATATCTCCTAGGGCCGTTCAATGGTAGCTGCGACCATGAAAATCTCAGAATATGTAGTTGTGGTATATAATTTCCGAACGGGAATAGCTAATCGGCCGATTTCAGTCAAGAAACATTGTTTTACAGCTTAATTAATATCTTGACCTTGAGAGGGAGCTATACAACATAAAGTGTTTATTATTTACAATTTCATAACTTCAGAGTGAGTTGATTTCGACCGCGACAACGATCAGTGAATATTGTAGGATAGCATATGCTTCCAATATGTTCATTTGAACCAAATTCACGACCCCATACCAAAACTTTTCCCGAACGGGAATAGCTAATCGGCCGATTTCAGTCAAGAAACATTGTTTTACAGCTTAATTAATATCTTGACCTTGAGAGGGAGCTATACAACATAAAGTGTTTATTATTTACAATTTCATAACTTCAGAGTTGATTTCGACCGCGACAACGATCAGTGAATATTGTAGGATAGCATTATGCTTCCAATATGTTCATTTGAACCAAATTCACGACCCCATACCAAAACTTTGTAATACCTTTAAATACAGCCCCGGCATAGCACCTGAAAAGCTCTCCGATCGCTGCTGAGACGTGTGACGTCACATGTTGAACATGATGTGCACAAGCAGACGATGTCCCATGACATCTCACACATTTTCAGTTCCTGTTTTGTCGTCTTCTCTCCAGTTAAAGGTACGGTCACAAAGGTTCGTACGAACGATTATTTCGTACGAATCTCCTTGTTTTTCCATTGTCTTCCCGAATTTCCATTGTCTGAAAATCGTTCGTACAGCGTTCGTAGCAGTTCGTAATGGCATTTGTGACCGAGGCTTTAGCTACGGTCACAAAGGTTTGTACGAACGATGCGACGAACGATGCGTTCGTACGAATTTTCCTGTTTTTCCATTGTCTTCCCAAATTTTCATTGTCTGAAAATCGTTCGTACGGCGTTCGTAGCAGTTCGTAGTGGCATTTGTGACCGAGGCTTTATTTCTCTAACTTCACTACCCTCAGGCTAATTTTTTAATCTATTGCCTCACTCTAAACCCCGTGCATGGTATTATTTTGATGAAACATGCAAGGATTAAAAAAAAAAAAAATCCGTCGCTTGTAAACAAAAGAAGACGTCATTGTATTTTCAGCTGCATAGACCGCGGTAGGCCTTTGTTCGGCGTTTCGAGAGGGAACAAAATAATGACGTTCATGCTATCATTCCGGACGTTTTTTTTAATTTGAAAGTGTGGTTTCTTTAATTGTTTATTAACCCCATATCCTGTGTATTTATAAACAAAAGAATTTAGTAATCAGAATGGGTGTCATATCTCTTTTTGAATGGTGTAAAATTCCATTACATTTATATACAATAAACTCATTATAATTTGAGAAATAATAGCATTGCAATTATGTTCATTCTTTAAGGGATGTCGTATGCTTGGGGAGGATCGGTTCATTATTGTGAAGGCATTAAAAACATCGTTATTATTCCGGCGAATCTCTCGCATATCCCAAATGCTATGGAGGTTGTTTTATGTGTATTTTTATAAATCACCCGAAATGTAGTTGACCTAAAACTTGTATGATGGCCATCTGTTAGCTTCCCAGTTTATAGTGATACGTTTATTGCCATATCTTCTTTGAACAGGCACTTTAAGTACACAGTAGTTGTAATTTGTTTATCATGCAAAAGATTGGGTTATTATAGAACAACGTACATGTATATAATCTGGTTCTAGGACACCTATCCCCTGGACATCTAACCCTCGGATAACCACCCCAGTCAACTACACCCTAGGACAACTACCCCTAGGGCAACCACCCTCTACGACGACTACCCCTGGGGGCAACTACCCCCGGACAACTCCCCCTTAGTAAACTACCCCCTAGGACAACTACCCCTAGGACAACTCCCCTCAGTTAACTAACCCCTAGGACAACCACCCCTAGGAAAACCACCCCTAGGACAACTACTCCCCGGACAACTACCCCCTAGGCACTCTCTAGGACGACTACCCCCTGTGACAACTACCCTCAGTCAACTCCCCCTAGTAAACTACCCCCTAGTACAACTACCCCCCAGGACAACTACCCCCCGACTACTAGCCCCAGTAAACTACCCCCTACGACAACCAACCTCTAGGACAACTAACCTCGGACAACTATCCTAGGGGATAGTTGTCCGGTGGTAGTTGTCCGGAGGTAGTTGTCCCGGGGGGTAGTCGCCCTGGTGGGTGGTTGTCCTAGGGGGTAGTTTTCCTTGGGGTAGTATTGTCCTAGGGGGTAGTTGCCTGGGGGTGCTTATCCGGGGCGTGGATGTCCAGGGGCCGGGTAGGTGTCCGGATACGATATTAATTAATTAATGGAAAAGTGCTAGAAAGCGATATCCAATGAAAAGCACAAGTTATGATTGTGCAGTAGAGACCGTATACAATGCGGATGCAACAGGACGACAATTCCATGCATAAAATGTGCTCATTACTCAGCTACATGTATCTTGCGATATCTACAAAATCACTAATTTTGAAATTTCAAGTGTAGAGCAACGTATATTCATGAGGGATGGGATTACCCTCTTTCCTTTAATTTGTTTGTCAATGTCGCAATTGCCCAAGATTACTGTTAACAAATTCAGCAATTTGGGACCCATTCGCAAATAAACAATTTTGGGGAGATTTCGTGCAAAATTACAGCCCCCCCCCCCCCCCCCCAAAAAAAACTGTTTACATCTCTATAAAAAACAGAACAAATTTCGTTTGTCTATTTGGTGCAGTGGGATGTTGTGAACTGATGCAAACACATTTGTTTTCTCGTCGTAGATGGGGTAGTGTCATGAAGACAAGCGTTTTTCTTCAACCCTCAATTGATTATTCCGCTTAAATTAGTGTCGCTCCTTATTTGACACCGATTTTCTTTTGACAATTATTAGTGAACTAAAATTTGTCTTTTTTGTAAAGAGAATGACACGCAATGCAGCTACATTTCGTGAAATGTATGCAATGATATTTACGCCACTGTTGCGATTAAACAGTGAAACTGCCTTTTTTGCTTTTTTAATTTTCTTTCTGAAATTTAATAAAGAGCCTATATATAGGCTGGTTGGTTATCATTTAAATCTCAGTCCTGATTATCAGCTGAGTGCTCTTGACAGGGTATAGGGGCCTCTGCCCTTAAAGTTTGTTAACTATTTTCACTGGCGTACTCATGGAGAGGTGGTGGTCCCCGTTAATTGGGAAGAAAGAAAGGGGGAAGCATTTTTTTTAAAGGGAAAAAGAAAGAATTAGAGACATCTTTTGTTTACCCCTGCAACTTTCTTTTGTAATAACTATATTGGTTCTATCATGTAGATTAAATAGCCGTTAATGGTCTTCTGAAGGTCTATCTTTAAACAAAATTTAAGATATCTAAACCCGTTTGAAATGAGTATCAGATCCGAGGAGTTTCCCCCGTAATAGGGGCATATAGTGTAACGCTGCCTATCCTCGTTACGTAGGAGAGGAGAAAAGTGGTGAAAAGTGCCTTTAAATGCACTTTTTCTTTGGGGGGGGGGGAGACTTGACTGTAAAATGCAAATTTAAGTCCGTCCCCCCCCCCCCCCCCCCCCTCCTCCTCTTGATTCAATGGATATTAACACCCTAGTCATATGCATCGCATTCTTGGCGCATAATAAATGCTTTAATTCTTCCTTGCTCAGCATCCTCCATTTTTGGAGGGAGGGGCGGGGGGGGGGGGGGGGCTCAATAAGTCGCGTCACTGACTACTTTTTACCTCTGACAACTTTTACCACTCAGAAAAAAAAATCCAGCTGGAGGTCTTGAAATTAGGCTAATCATGAGGTGTTTTGAAAATTTCGCGGTCTGTACGAAAGTCAAAACTGGTGCTAAAATTTGTCTTCGTTTAATCATTAAAAAATAGTCGAAATCTTGTTTTTGGAAGTTTTCGTTGATGGACAAAGATAATCTTAGCAACTTCCTATCATACAGTCATAAGAATGGATGGAGAAAATGTGTTTGGTCAGCTAAGACGGATCGCAAGGAACGTTCAAAATGAGAGCGCTCTCGCTCAGGAGCGAATGAGTAGGCCAATTGCACTCCGTACCAGCGGGGACTCTGCCCGCCCAGTGCTGCGACGAATGCAGGCTGATGCACACAATGTGAAGGTATGGCGGGGAGCCATAGTTTTTAGAGCCGTGTCGGCGCACCTAACATTTGACTCGAAATTGACAAGATATTCTGTTATGTCCCTGTAATGAGTAATCTGGTGTTATTCTTTATATTCTAGACTCTAGAGAATAATTGTGCAAAAGATCTTGGCTAAATTGGAGCAAGATTCAAGAATATGTCAATGACAATGTCATGAAGTCAAAGAATAATGTAATTTTCAATTCAGTTTCACAAGAAATAAAGTAGCAGCCGGCAGCCTTCATTCATCATGTTCATGGCTGTCACTTTTTAGTCATAAATTGTAACAAGATAATTCGGCGCTAGTGTAGCTGTAGTTCTGTATCAATTTTTTTTTAGCAGTTTAATATCCATTCTTAGCAAATGAATTTTAGCACAATTTTTAACAAATTTTAATCAAATACTATAATCATATATTGCATTTTCCTCCTGAATTTGGATCACATTCGACATCGGGAAACCTTCGTTTAGGGCTTCGATGTCGACGTCGTCGCTCAGTACCGTCTCTACTAGTCCTGCATCTCAAACTGAAGCTATCAGTATCAGTACAAAATTATGCAGACTTCTCGTATGGTTTATGGCCTATCGCGCATACGAGAAGTCTGCATAATTTTGTACTGATAGCTTCAGTTTGAGATGCAGGACTACAGCGTTGAGACGGTACTGAGCGAAGACGTCAACATCGAAGCCCTAAACGAAGGTTTCCCAATGTCGATGTGATCCAAATTCAGGTGGAAAATGCAATGTATGATTATGATTAAAATTAGTAAAAGATTGGGCCAAAATTCATTTGCCAAGAATGGATATTAAACTGCTAAAAAAATGGATACAGAACTACACTAGCGGCCAAATAAAGCATCTTGAGGTGTGTGAAATATACGGGTCATTCCATCGGGTTGGGTCTTTTCAGCATTTTCATGTGTTTGAATGTTTAGAAGCTATTTTCTCAAATTTAAATGTATATTTAGAAAATTAAAAGTATATTTTATTTAAGAGTAATGTATGACAGAATAAATAAACGTGAAAACAGAAACTTGTTCATCATATTTTTTTTTTGGTGAGAGTTCAACTACCGATGTCTCAGCGATTTTAAGGGTGAAAGTTGTGACATGAAAACAAGTCATTTTCATGAACTCATTTCTGGAAAAAAATTCATCATAATGCAATGTTTCCTACTTAAAACATGTCACCTTTAATACCCCTACTATGTCTGAGAAGCTCAGGTGAAATGTGCAAAAAATCGGCAAGTTATCCCATATTGAAAAAACACAATACCAACGTTACCAACAATGTCCTAAGCACTTTTTTCGTAACGGCGGTAATCTAACATTTTACACAAATTTAGCAGGATATTTTCTCAGAAACTTTCATCTTATTAGGAAGGTACAACCCCTGATGAACATATGTTAAAAGAATGACGATTAAATCGGTCGGTAAATACAAGAAAATAATTAATTTACCACAACAATCCCCCGCGATGTCCTTCATAATTTGGTAACGTCGGTGTGAAATTACGGTGTTTGAGATCAAACCAGCCCGCTAGCTTCAGTTTTTGGTGTTAAAATGACCTGCTAGTTATTCACGAACGCGCACACATGTTTTTTGATGGTGTGCGACGACCTACCCCTGAGCTGCAACCACAAATGTGACAATGTCCATATAACGTCGGGCAGCCATTTTCGCCCGTCAGCGCCCAAATTGGTACGTAATATGTATTTTAAGTTATTTTTATAGCCCGAATTATTATCATAGACAATGAAATTCCATTTTGTTTAAATGTAATTCCGTGTAAAATTGTGTTATTTATAGCTTAAAACGGTTTCAAAACCATCACGTGTGAGTTAATATTTTACTGTTGTCCCACATACTGATATATGTGTTATAACGAAACATGCAAAATCGTTGCCGGACTTTTCCCCTTAAAAAGCTAATTTCTTAGACAGAAATTGAATTTTGTTATAAGAATCCCGTAAATAAAGATATAACTGATGTTCCTATACCTCAGAATTTTTCTCAAAACTGTTAAATTAATGAATATTAATTATATGATGCCATAACTTGTCATTGAAAAATGATGGCTAAGCCTAAGGAAAAACACAAGTTATTTAAAATTGTTAGGAAGTTCAATCTAAGGCCCAACATATCCAACTTTTGGGCAAAAAAGGGGGTTGGAGTTGAGATAGAGAAAAATGGAGAGAGCTAAAGGGGAGAGGGCATGCGACCCCCTCCCCCGATTCAATTAAAATTGGATACATAATGATTTTTTTTTTTTTTTTTTTTAATAATTTTTTTTAAAATATTTTTTTTAAAAATAAAATCATTATTGATGTTTGCCATGTGGCTCCCACTCCCCCCTCCTACAAAGGTTAAAGGGAGGTTCAAGGGTTTTCACCACCTACCCTCCCCTCCAAAAAATAAGATATAAAACAATAATGATAAATAACAACAAACAAAAAAAATAAGAAATTAATAATTTAACACAAATATTTAACTTAAAAGAATAATAAATAATAATAAATGAAAACCAAATACCTACTTCTATTTGGGCATGCAAAACGAGCCAAACGTGAGGATGATGCCTCCTTATCCATCTTGCAATCCTCTGTGTAGTTGTTCCATCCTTAATTCTTACAATGTTACAATGTACAAGTACTCATAATTATCAACCAGAACACACATTTTGAAATGAAAAGTCACAGAAGCAATTTACAGTTTTGTTTTATTTTTATCTCATCTCATTGTTTACTCATTTGTTTTTATTTATTTATTTTTCATGCATATTTATTAGATTGCTGCCTGAGGATTCAGCTCCGGCAGAGAGATCGATCAAGAGAGCAGGCAAAATGACAAGTCATCGAAATATTCCTGGAAACGAAGATCTTTCCAATCTAATCACTATTTTGAAGAAGTATAAAGTTAATCATTAATATCAACCAATACACCTATTGTATGAATATTTTGTTTTTTTATTTACTGGTCAATGGATGAAAGATATTTCAGATGACATTTGATATAGTCTGTCATGTTTAAATGAGTATAAGAGGTCAGTAACTCTAATATCATACAGATGTTACTCGGACATGATGTCCATGTAACATTGGTAACTCGAGGTGTTGAGGTGAATATAGACCATAAATCTTGCAGCTTTCCTTTCATTTGTGTCATCATCTCATTTAATATGTTTCATGCATCAATTAATTGGCACATTTCTTAGAATGCAGCCAAGATTTTCTATGCAAGAGAAAAGATAACCCTTTAGAAGAAAAACATGATCTAAAAATTGCTAGTTCCTCATTTGTTTCATGTTTATAAGTTGATATAATGTTGCTGTGTTCAAGTTTTGAGTATTCTAAACTATTGCTCCCATCATCTTAATGTTTTCCACACCAAAAAAAAGTGGAGTACAGACTGTAACAAAGTTTCAGGTCAGAAAATAAATGAGCAAGTAAAAAAAGATGTCCTTGTAACGTTGGTATTTTGTTGTGTCTGTTTTTTCATTTTAAATGAAAGTGTGCAAAGGAATACACACAATTCCAATGGAATCTATTGTAGGATTGGTGTTAGAAACAGGATATAACAATAAACAAATTATTCACCAACTCTGAATTTTGAACCTTCATGTCACAATTTATGACCCAACCCGATGGAATGACCCATAGATATAGACCCTAAAGGAGGTGAGTTCGCTCAGTCGGTAAAGCGTCCGTCTGTCAAACCAAAGATCCCGGGTTCGACTCCCACCCAGGCGGATGACTGAAGACTGCGTTGTGTGTTAACGTGCCCCTTCCCTTGTTCATAGGCATGTTATGTCAAGTGGAAAACACTCCGTCCCTCGGATAGGACGTTAAATGGAGGCCCCGTGTAGAGAAGAGTCACTACCTTTGCACGTTAAGAACCCACTGCACTATTCATATAAGAGTAGGGGGAAACCCCGGTGTAGTGGTCCACCTGCACACACCCCCAGTATAGTACGATAATACTCTGTAAAGAGGTCTGTACTCGAAAGGAAGAAGAAGACGACTCTAATCTCTATGGCTTATCAAATTTTCCTTTTTTTCAATACAAGACAAAAATTCTATGTTGCATATTTTTGTTTTATATTGTGCATGCAGATATGTAGTCACTGTGCATTTGTGGGTGTTCTAGTCATACACAGGAAAACTGCACATATTTACATGTACATGTACTAGATCTATAGCCCAATTTAATGAAGTAATAAAGAATTTTTAAGTTTATGAAATGTTATCTTAAAAATTACATTAATTCATGTTATAACGGGGTAAGAGCACTTGTTGTTTTTACACCTGACAGTCTTTAAAATGTTTGTTTTTTCTAAATTTCTCTCCTTCCCCAATTATTTTCTTTGCCTATGTAGCTTGCCGCAGGAGATGCACGCTCTAGTCTACCTTCATCTGTGGAGTTCAGCAAAGTTCTTGAGTCTTGCAGTCAGCTTTGTGATGCGTACAGGTCAAAGGTCAACCTGCTTGAAGGGTATCTGCAGCAATATGGCTACCAGCCAATTAAAGTCAAAGGTATTTGAAACAATGGAAAAGGGCACTTAAATTGTGTAATGATTATGTTAGAGCTCATGCTTGCTGAATTATTATTTTTTAAATGTATCTAGATTATGGACCTTTTTAGAAGTTTTGTCAGTTTGTTTTTCATAGATATCAATATAAACCTATGAAGTACAACATGTATATTTGTTACAGTTTTCTCTATGATTCTACTTTACAATTTAGAACCACGGTAGCAAAATATTTTGTAGATTGAGCATTGCATGATCATGTGTTACGGAAGTCCAATGTTAAACAGGTATTTCAGAAGCATTATTTTAGGTGTTTTTTTTAATTTTATATCTAGATAGAAAATTGATATATTTATTGCATATCAATTATCATTGGATTCGTTGGTTCGGGAGTGGTACAGTACATGTAAATAAAATCCATGAATATCACCCTGCATTCATGTTTATTTTCAGGAGTTCCTGTCAATGGTATCATCAAGAAAGAAGCAGCAGCAGATGAAACACAACATCCTAAAGAAGAACAGCTCCTTACCTCTACATATGATGCTGAGGAAATGAAAGAAAATGTGTAAGGCATCTATCTTTTCCTAAGAGATTGTGATAATTCTCATTACTGTAATATAAAAAAACACAAACTTTCATGTGCATGAATTTTCACAAGTGGTTAAGATTACCAGAAGTTTCAGGCTGCAAAATAATTAAATCATTATTGACACAATACTGAATTCCTGCAATTTAAATCTTGCCGTGTAAATCACTCTGGCCAAAGTCTCATGTTGCGAAAAATTCTTGTCTCACAGTATCTGCATTGTAAAAACAATGTGTTTGTTTTTGTGTTTGTTGGTTGTTTATTTCTTTGCTTGTTTGTTTTTGTTCACAGAAGCTCATTTGATATATGATCTAGCACTGCAGCTATAGTGAAAAAAGATGACCTCAAGGCAGTTTTCATGAATTATTTTGATTTTGATTTGTGAAATTTGTCCTGATCTGGAGTAAAATCTCTTACACCAGTGAGAACCACACCAGACCAACAATAGACCAACAAAAAAAATGGCATTACATTGAATGGCCAAGAATGAGAGAAGAGGTCTGTCTGGAACCTGTTTAGAGTCAGTTTGGCAGTGTGACTGAGATATTATGTTGAATCTTATTTACTCCTAGATTGTCGGTCTGTTGACCATCAACTGATTTTGAAAGTTAATGAAATTCACATGTATTTGACTATTCTTGTACTGCACCTGCTAGACCAACGACCCCTACCAACAAGCCTGACTTGGGGTCATCATGGAAAGGGGGGACCCCCAGACTGGAAGACTTTGGATTGAGCAGGGGTTTCTTGGAACAGATGACAAGGAGCAAGCACCAGAGCCACCAACAACCTCAAGAAGCAACCGAGAAGCCTCAGCCAAAAGCTGTTGCCAAACTCAAGTAAGTTGGGACCTAATATGTATGAGGAAGAACAAATATTATATTTATCAGGGCCCCGTCTAACAAAGAGTTGAAATCAATCGCAACTCTTTTTAAGACAGGGCCCAGGTGTCCATTAAATGTGAGTGGGGTCAAATCAGCACATAAGATGTTTTTCAAAATTTAGAGTTAACATGATTGCCTGAAACATGATATTTATTATATATTTTTATGTATATTCATGGTGATACTCCATGGTTTGTCTGCCTTTCCTTACATCCTAATCTACAGTTAAACCAACTATTTGAATACTCCTTGTTGCTAAAGTGTTGTTATTTTTTTATATTGCAGCACCATATTTAATAATTCGTCAAATGTTGATTTTACAACTTACAATGTAGTTTACCAAACAACTATTTTATGCTAATGGTATCAACATTTATATTTTTTAAAAAGCTTGTAGCTGTCATGTCAAGTCTTTTGTGTAAAATGTAAATTTGAAAAGCTGTGGTTAAAATGAGATTAATGAAATTAATAAATCTGAATTACTGATTTAAGAAAAAAAAAGATTAATTTTTAATTCAACTTTGATAACTATTTATTGATTGAAGAAAATGTAAGTTGTTTAGAATGAGGTTTATAGGGAATTGTAAGCTTCATAAACGTGTATACTTTGCATATTTTCTATCAAATTCCAGTCCCACTACGCCAGCCAAGAAACCGGATGTTGTTTTACCGGTTGCGGGTGGCACTCCTAAACTTGAAGACTTTGGTCTCAGCTCCAATTTTCTTGATAGCGTCTCCAAGAACAAGCTTCGGAATCAGCACAGAGTTGAGTCAACGCAAGAGGCCACTCATTTAAGTTCCACATACAACAAAAGGTATGTACTACACAGTTTAGTGAAGCAAACCAAAACATTGAAATGCCTACTTCCAAGGATATAGAGTTTGTTCATTTTTTTCTATTATTTGTGAAGCAGATCAGTCCTGCATACCGGTAATTCTATTTTGTTGAGGCCACAATTATTATTTGCTTTTTAATTAATGCTGTGGTGTGTCTGACTAGTTTGTAGGTGAGTACATGACTAGGATTAGATGCTGCTTATTTTTTTTGTAATTGTACCAGATATGAGATATTCATCATTTCCCCAGGCACTTTATACTGGCAATTCATCAGGGACGTTTAAAAAAGTTTCATTCACTATTTATTGTGATAACATTAATTCCTGCACAATTCATTTTTTCACTGATGTATTTGTTTTGAAACAGCTCATATTCAAGAAAATGTTTAATTTACAAAATAATATACAGTAGGTTAAAAAATGTGGTATTTTTGTTTTCAAAGAAAATGCCCTTAAACTTGGGTTTTTACTAGTACTTGTAGGTAAATCTTGTCTATGATGCAATCCTATTTCTTGAATACCACTGTTTTAGTGTTAGATATTTTATCTTTCTTCTTGAATTCCTAGGCAAATGGAGATGGCCCAAACCCCCATGTTTGCCCCCTCCCAGGCGTCCACCTGCCCCTTCACCCCTGTAGGGGTCACTACCACCCCTTCAGCTCGGGTCACCGTGACCCCTGGCATGTTTGGGGGCAGTGAGCTACCGGACGAGACTCCCACCAAGTTCATAGGTAGGTCAAACTAAAAAAAAGTAATGCAAGTCTGATTAACAACTATATATAGTCAGCAGCAAATTGCATCTGAAACGATAAATCATTAGTGTATGTTTTTCTAATGGCAAAGCAGGCAGTTTTAAAGCCCATCTGCACTAGTTAAGTGCATGTACATGATGCGCAGTAGTGCGCGTAGAGGTTAGAGCGCTTAATACTGTGTGTGCATGGGAGTATTCTTGCGCAGCTCTATGCGTAAATGGGTATAGAGGTAGTGCGCTTAGCTATGTGTGAGCACTAAATTAAGCCTCATTAAACTTGAGATTTATTTGTCAGCCATACTATACTGTCATGAAACAATCTTGAATGAATTCTTTTTAGATCACATAACAAGGATCTAGGAGTTACGTTGTATAAAACAAATGATGCATGTTTTCATTCGTTCATTATATGATCTATCCGCCCTCGTTGATACACACAGCCTCAACTCGAGTGCGGATAGATCATATAATGAACTCATGCGCATGTATCATTTGTATAATAACACTTGTCTTTATAGCTGTTTGGATGAGTAGATTAAATGATCAGTAAAACGGAAGTATTTTTTTTGCTAGAAAGGTACGTTTTCGCTCTTTTAAGTCTCTGAAAGTAGTATAATTTGTGCCCAACTTCCTTGTCTCAGCTATGCATATCCATTGTAAAAGTTTTTATTGTTAGGCCAGGCAACCATATAATATAATTATGATCACAGATAGGGTTGGAACATGACATGCTGTAGACCAATCACGTCTTCATCTATGTATTATTAAAGTTAGGTGCACTTTTTAGGATAGAAGTCATCACTTCCGCACATCAAATTTCTGCAAAATCTTGTCTTTACTGTGTCTTTTTTTGTCTTCACACAGACCTAAACAGTGCTATGCCCCGCTCTCATGCTGCACCGGGGGATGACTTTGGCGGATCCCAAGGAGCAAAGAAGTCTCTGCATTATGAACCATCAAGCAAGAAGGGCACCGCATCTTTCTTGGATGCCATTTCAAGTGACCTAGCAGAGGTGATAGCACAGTATAGATACTCTAGCTGAAGAAATCTTTTATGATGAAATGCAAGATCCAGGGAATATAAAGACAGATTATTCTCTTATTAGACATATTCACACATTTATCACACATTTATATCATTATTTCTCAACTTGATTGAATGCATTTTTGCAGACAGGTGTTGTTGACACCTGTCATCTTATGAATGAAGAAAAGACTACATCAAAGATTTATAGTTGATAGCTGGTGTAATTGTAGTCCTTTGACATGAATGCATTGTGTCAGATCTTTAATAATACTCATTATATACTTTATTATGGTTTGACTTTACAGAACGAAGACCAGTTTGGGACTCCTCAACCTCCAGAGCTGACGGCCAGATGGGAGTTCACCTCCATCCAGGCGCCCCTTCCAAGTCAACCAGAGTTCACCATCAGTTCAGATAAGCCCCCAAACAAACCTGAGATGTTTCCCAGTCTGGGGTATCAGACCGATACCCCTCCCACCCCAGAAATGACTGCTAAGTGGAATATCAGGTAAGGTGGATTCTTGTATGTATTACAAATTTATTGTAAAACCATTCAACATCAAATCAAGAATGAACGTAAAAAACTCAGGACCTAGGCTAAATGAAAGTACAAGTTCCTCAAACGGCTTAACATAAGTAGTACATAATAATGTGCATGCACAAAATGGATACAGACATATATTCATTTTAATATACAAATAATTAAAAGCATGACTCAGAAATAATTGACCTAAAGAGATAAAGAAAACAGTAACAATAATTATGTAATTATATGTTTACATGATATAAAGATATGGAAGATTTGGAGGTTAAGTGATATAATAAGTTATTGATTATTTTATTGTTGAGGATCGACCCTTACATTTATAGTTTGTGCCTTGATATCATTGTCCACATCAAGATAAAGCCCAGTACTGATTATACAATTACATGTGACGAAAAAAAAACTGTCTGGAAGCAATTGTAAAAGCTAGATTATGTTATGCAAAGGAAACTTCACACATGTGGCAATGAAGCTTGATCCAAGTTTACTTATTTTCCTTCATATTTAAATATGGGGGCATTTGAAGGGCAATCCTTTTCAGTGAAGATTCCTTCTTTGATATTCTTCCATACTGACATTAAAAAGAAGAATGAGAAAGCTCACAAAACTTATATTTCATGTTTACCAGAACTCAACCTTCTCTTTAAAGTTAATAGTTAACGGCCGCCTTGTAGTTACACAATTTCTTAAACTATATTAGCATCTTGTAGGGCAGCATATCCACGGCCAGGATGATAGCATACTTTGTAAAAAAAATGTGTAAAAGCGTTGAACATCTTGTTTGGATGCACAGTATATTGCAGGCCTGTGTAATTCCTTGTCCCTTGCCTGCTTCAGATTTTTTCAGACGTTTTTTTCATCAGGAATGCACTCACATCCCTTTTCTTCCTGTCTCTCCCTCTCACAATCAGAACCACATCCAAGGCTCCAGGCTCCCTCCCACCAGCAGAACCCCCTTTCGTAATGGAAGAACCCATCCGTTTGACCTCTCATGAACCCAAGCAGACTCCAGAGGAACCGCAGCGTCTGTTCGTGGAGAAGCCTGCACCTTCTCTCCAGGATATGCCAGAGACACCTCCCGGACTAACTGGAAAATTTGGTGACTCCAAGTCGTTTGATTTCTCCAGGTTTATGGCAGATGAGATGCCAAAGACCCCTGAGCTCACTGTGTCTTACCCAAGGTTAGTTATGCACATGACAAGAAGAAAAATTAGAATGTCGTTTATAGCTGCCAACCGTTCATAGTTTGGAAGAATGGGTTCTTCACCTGTAACTTTACCCAAGATTCTGGAAGAATGCTGTGTTCTCAGCAGTCGGGCTTCCAGTTCAATTTTGTGTTTCTTCCTTCTCGTAGTTGGGTGTCTTCATCTTGGTAAGTTGTCTGGCTCAGTTCTGTGTCGGCTGTTATACTCATATGGGGAGCAGAAACGCTTTTCTGTCCATACTAGATCCAGTCTCGCTTTAAAGGCATTCACCATGGTAGCAGTGACTACCTCTTCAGGAATTGTGTTCCAGTCATTGATGACTTGTTGGCTGAATGCATCTTGCCTTATCTTCATTAAGCATCTTTGTTTTGGCCTCTTATGTTGCTAGTCGAGTGTTCAAAGAAGGTATCAACTGGGATGCGGTCAAGTCCATGGATGATTTTGAAAACCTGAATCATGTCGCCTCGCCGTCTGCGATATTCGAGGGAGGGAAGGTTGAGTGCCTGAGGGAGGGAAGGTTGAGTGCCCGAAGTCTCTCTGTGTAAGGACGGTTGCGGATGTCATAAATCATTTTGGTGGCTCGCTTCTGCACCTTTTCTATGGTTTTGGAGTCTGTCTTGAAGCAAGGGTACCATATGCAATCTCCATAATCTATTTGTTTATTTTTCATTTCTTTTTAACAAAGTTGTAAAGAATTGTAGGGATGGACTATTTCTACTACACAGTTATCATGCAGATGCTGTCTCGTTATCTTTGATTATTTCCAGATATGTTGATCCAAGCACGAAAGTGACGAAACCCACAAGTGTGCCAAAGCCAGTCGTAGACAGCGTCCCTCAGAAACCTTCAGCCCGTCTTCATTCTGGAATCCCCCGCATGGTGAAAGTGGAAGAACCCAATCACAGTCTCAACGCTAAGCCTGTGGAGTAAGTATCACTAATTCAAATAATGTTAAGAAGATATTAAAGAGGAATGTGAAAATCAGGAGTTACAGGGAAATTCCATGCAATGTAATATGTCTCTTTTCAACATATTTCATTAAAAAAGTGAAGAATTTCTTGATGTGACCATTGAATAATGGTGCTTTCTGGTATCATTACCATTACTCATGGTCATAGCAAGATATATTTCACTTTTTAATGAAATATATGGATAAATGTGATCGCCCTTTAAAGATTGAAGGAGGAGTGCTAATAGATGAATAGGCATATTAACCGAAAGTAAACAGCTGAATAAAACATAGGGAAACATTGGAGGGTACCGCAGGGCTCAGTAATGGGACCTTTGGAATTTGTTCTATATACTGGTCCTGTGAATGACGTCATCACAGCCCACAAAGGTATAAGCCACATGTTATATGCTGATGACACCCAGTTGTACATCGTTATGCAACGCAACGACCTGGCTGGTGGCATCTCGTCTTTGGAAGACTGCGTGACAGATGTGAAGTCTTGGGCTAGTAACAATAACATGATGCTCAATGCAAACAAGACTGAGCTCATCCATATTACATCACAATTTAGGAAACGGAACGAGTCGGTTAGCCTTCACATAGACGGAGCTGTTATTACTGCGACCAATTCTGCAAGAGATCTGGGTGTTATCGTTGATAACTCGTTAGACTTAAGAGAGCACATCCGAAAGGTGTGTCGGGCAGCTAGCTTCGGAGTTTATAGGATTGGGAAAATCCGGAAATACCTTGATCGCAGCTCTACTGAACGACTAGTTAATGCATTGGTAACTTCCCATTTAGACTACTGTAATTCATTATTAATCAACTTACCTGCTTCTCACCTGGCCCCACTCCAACACATACAGAACACCGCTGCACGTCTAATCACTCGCACCAGAAAGCACGACCACATCACTCCAGTCATCCGCACCCTACATTGGCTTTTAATTCCCCAACGTATCCAATTCAAGATTCTTCTCCTCACGTTCCACATCATCCATCATCACGCACCATCATACCTGATAGAACTGATCTCACCCAAACAGACTACCGGCATGAACCTTAGATCATCATCCAGACCCCAGCTCGCACTTGGTCCTCGCACCCACAACCGCTATGGTGACAGGGCCTTCTCAGTCTGTGCCCCCACTCTTTGGAACACTCTCCCCGCCCATATCCAGGACTCACCCACCATTGACATTTTCAAAAAGAATCTAAAAACTCATCTATTCCAAAAGCAACCCAAATAACTCTAAAACAAGTTCGAATAAATATTACCATGCCTTCATTATGTCTTTTTAATTATTACTATTACTGATATAATGTGTTAATTTCCAAGGAATTTACGTGTTCTGTTAATTTCTTTAGTAATGTTAGTAATGTTTGATCTTCTTGGTAATTTAAGTAATGATAATTGGTTAAGTTATGTAGGTAATATTTTGTTTTCTTGGTAATTTGAGTAATGTTAATTCTATTAGTAATATTGATTTTGTTTGAAGTAATTTTGATTTGTGTACAAAGTCATGTACAGCGCTTTGAAACTTTTGTCACAAGCGCTATATAAATTTGTCATATTATTTATTATTATTATAAATATTTATAAAGAAAAAATAAAAATAATTGCTAAATCAACTTTGAAAACAATATATTTTGACACTTATTTCTTTTGACAAGACATTTGCATTCCATTTCAAATTGCCACAGAGATGTATCACTTCACATTATCCCCCATTTATATCTCAAACTAGTTTCTATTTTTTCGACCACACATATTTATGGAGAGCGATGCTAAAACAGTAGGTAACATAAAAGTTTGATGTGGTGTTTTATTAGGAAGAAACATTTCTTGCGATTGGTTTATGAGAAGGATTTAAGAAAAGTAGAAGTAGTATTCGTAACAAGAGTAGTAGTAGTAGTGCATGTAGTATCAGTATATCAAGGAAGATGATTTAGTGAAACATCCTTGAAAGGTTTATAGATATTCATTATTACTATTGTTACTGTTAATATTTTTCTATTTAATAAAATGATTTTTCCTTTTTAACAGCGTCTCCTATGTTGCCATGGTAACCGATGAGGAGTTCTCCAAGCAATCTGCTCACATGAGGAGAATCCTTCCTCTAAACCTTGTCAACGAGACGGTCTCCTGCATCAATACCATTCTCAACATCAAACACAAACAAGGTATGTTTTTCAGTGGTTCAGTACTTGAGGTTAAAGGGGGAGTCCACCCTGATATTAAGTCGAAAAGATATGAGAGAACAGGCCCCCGCCTTACAAAGAGTTGTGTGAGGGAATAGATTTCTTTCGTTCAGGGGTTGTATAGAAACATATTTGCAATAAATGTGTTTAAGGTACATGTATGATTGAAAACAAATTTAGGGACTTTTCTGACTTTACTGATTTTCTTTTAGTACAGATCGAATGGGAGGGGACCTTGCAAGATACATCTCAGAATTAGAGATCTGCATATTCGGGAGATGCTAGAATTGCTGAGCAGAATGTTATATAAAAATTGCTTATTTTTATAGAAATATTTGTTTTCTTCTCTCAAATATGTTAGCTCCATGGTTCAATCAATATCTCATTGAAATCACCAGTTTAAAAAAAAATGGTGTTTTTATTTTAAATAAACCAGTGGTTCACATGCTTTACAGTATAATGTGTATGGCATCATGTTACAGATAGGTAAAGAAAATAGAATCTAATGCACTTTATTTTTATCATATTTTCTCTCCCAACCAGGCGAGGGCGTTTACCTGACAGATGACGACATCCAGGTGATCAGCCTGGGTCCGAAGTCTAAGGCCATGCTACTCTTCTTCATCACCGTCAAGCGACTATCAAGCGGGAAGAGACCAGGCACATCCGAAGTAGCATATTTCCCAGTCTCATGAGGGGCCGAAGAAAGATCCAGAGCAAGCAAGAAAGAAGATAAACGAAAGATATGTAGAATTCATGAGAATGTTAATAATTATAGAAGAAAGTAAAAGTAGAATATTCTTATCATTTTACCATAATGTTTGCCATAGGAAAGAGACCTTACTTTCAAAGTTTTGATAACAAATGTGAATTTGATACAGGAAAATACCATAATATTAAAAAAGTTGATTATTTAAAAACATATATTTTTGCATAATACATCCCTTCCATATTTTGATTTTGTAAGATGTGTAGTTTACTTGTACTAAATTTTACTTATTCATAATCCTCTCACTCACCTTATGTCCATTTTCATAGTTACAACTTGTTATTAACAGCAATTTCTCTGGTCTGCATATTGTACAATATTTGGAACATACAACTGTAATGATGTTTGGGTTTTTTAAAACTTGCAATGGGCCATGCATGTATTTAGGAAAAAATGTTTGAATTTGAATTTAACATAATTTCTTAAAATTCATACTTTGGAATCTAGCCAGTTTGTAAATTACATTTGATAAAATACATCAAACTCTTAATATTACATGTAGTTCTTCATTTTTGAGAGGCTTTGCTTTATTTCTTAAGTCTCATAATTCATGTAAATGGAGATCAAAATGAATTTCATGATCTAGCTTTGACATGGACTTTTATTTATTAGCTGACTTAAAATAACTGTGGAATGATATTGACGGGAAGCACTTGGCAGTAAAATAGATAAACCAAACATTAGTGAAGAATTCATTGCAAATGAGAATGTAGTTCTTTTCTATGCTAAGTAGTAATAATTATAAACTAGCATGCAATTGAAGGCAACTGTAATATCCATTTGCTACAAAGAAAGAAAGAAGAGGGATCACAAGTTTGAAATTGGAATAAACCCCATATTAAAATGTACACAAGTCCTCAATGTACGTTGTTACATTTCTTTGATTTTGATAGATAGATGTAAACAGTTATGCAATTGTGTTATTCATCTGCTCTATGATTTATTTATTCATTATTTTTGTGTTGTCTTGTCTGTTAAAAAAAAAAAACCCTATCATGTTCCTACAAAGTAGATGTTGTTTTGTTTAATGTGTGCATTCGTTTGGTTAAATTAATATTATTTGTAATCTGTATATTGAAATACTATGACTTTTTGAAAAAAAGATACATGCTCTAAATATCACATAGGGAGTAATGATAGAAAAAGGAATAATAAATGAAAATTAGTTATAAATGAAAGAAAATATGTTGTATAATTCGAAATTAGTACAGTGACATAATACATACATGCAGGCGCGTACGCAGGATTTTTACAAGGGGGGGGGTTTAACATTTTTAAATTGGGCCGAAAATTTCGCAACGACTCAGCCAGCCGCTGAATAAGCAGGGGGGGGGGGGGGGGGTCAGAGGACACTTTTTTTTTTTTTTTTTTGGTCTCGAAATTTGAAAATTTGACATTTTGCTCCGTTGGGGGGGGGGGTAAAGTAAAGTTACTTTAAAGTAACCTTACTTTAAAGTAAGGTCACCTTTTTTAGGTCAGGAGAATTTTTTTTTATTTTTTTTATTTTTTTATTATTAAAAAAAAAAAAAAAGCCAAAGGGGGGGGAGGGGGTTCAAACCCCCCCCCCCCCCCTGCGTACGCGCCTGCAAACGTGTATAATGATATCATACTTCAATGTAAATAATAACAAAAAGAAATAAGAAATAATAATACATGTGGATGTACAAATATTTGTTGTCGATTGTGTTTTATTTTTTATTTATTTTTTCTTTAAAATAAATTTATTAATCTGTTTGTATTCATGGGGAATCAATATCATGTAATCTCTTTCTACCACTTCTAGAACCACACTTACTCACTATACTGTACAATAATTCTAACATTCACTTCATATATATGTGGTTCATATTTCAGTTCAACACGCTCGGAAGTGCATTTATTATATAGGCCTTTGTTACGCTCATCTTCTTCTTCTTTTTAACTCCCACTCCACATTCATATAAGTTAAAGCAGAATAACAAACCTTCAGATTTGTGAACCCTATTTCATTTTCAGAATTATAAACCTGAGTATAAATGCACCAAATGTTTGGAATAATGAATCTTATTTCATTTTTGGAGTCAAGTTATCACTTTCTTCTACTTCTAGAACCACACTGACTCATCATGCTGTACAATACTTCTAACATACACTACATATATGATCAGTTCATATTTCAGTTCAACACGCTCGGAAGTGAATATATTATAAAGGCCTTTATTGCGCTCTTCTTCCTTTTCACTCCCTCTTCACGTTTATATAATTTTCACGCAGGATAAATAGTGGCACATATACTTTTAGTTACTTTAGTTTCTGGTTATTCCTTTTGTGGGCTGACTGGAAAAAGTGTGCGATTTTGACCAATGCTGGATAAAACTTGTTTAGGAGGGTTTTTGAAAACAGGTGGTCACTGATATTCTTACTGGCCCCTCCCCCTCCCCCCCCCCCCCCCCCCATTTGTACGTGGGCTGAACAGATAATCTCTCCTGGATTGTTGATTCCTTTTTCAATTTCCCTTTACTGTTAGAGAAGGAGGGTGCGTGTTGCAAAAAAGACCTATTATTGCATCATATTACAGATTTGACTAGATACATCATTATTTGGACTTCCAACCATATATGAGATATATTATTATTAAGCATAGATTTAATCTTAAATATGGATGTATTCAGTAATTTTAAGAAGTTGATTGTGTCGTGCTCAGTTTAAATCAAAGCCCTTTTCTCAAGAGCACAAAAATCCTGATGAATATTTTACAATTTTTGTTTTGTTTTTGGGGATACCTTAAAAATCGACATTGCGTAATCGTTCATTCTTGTCGGAAATCCTGCCAATTTCGTAAGGTAAGAAAGATAATTTCTCATGATTCACTGAATATCATTGTCGTTTGGGTAGTAAGGCACATTTTTTCTCTATAAAATATTCGGTTGAAAGATAGTAAATGTTATGGAAAGTGCTAGTGACACCAAAATGCGGCCACCCAAAAGACTTGTGAGTTAACTGGCCGAGGCCAGGCCAAGCTAGCCAACATGACGGAGGCTAGAACGCCCACCGGCTGGGGGCCGATACCAACTGGTCGAGCCTAGCTTTACGTTTACGGGCTTGGTGATTTCAACCAGAACTTTCATTTCATATCATATTTCATTTCATCTTTGCATAGTAATTCTATTACTACACCATGTAAGCAGTTTCATTACATTTTCTAGTTGTGTTTCTAGTTAAAGATAAAGACCAGTTAATGAGTTATGGTCATGCGATTGCATTGTCATGATTGTGAAAGAAACGTTGTGGAATCGATCAGAAAAGGTTGATCATCTAGCATATAAGTATTGGTGTGTACTGCAAGGTTCTGGAATCATCATCAAAATGATAAGAAATTAGGCAGAGTCTTCGTAAAGTTACAAGCACTGTACACAGAAAGATGTGACTTCGCACACGTGCGTGACACGTGCGTTTATCTCTCACACACCAATAGATTAACTAATTTACCAAATATATCAATTAGTAGGCGGTTTCCCGGCAACATTTTTATCATGTATTAGTCAAAACATACTCTTTCACATGATTGGTAATAAGAGCTTCCATTTCATTTTTTGAAATTGGGGCGTTTCCAAAACTGGTCTTTACCTTTAAGCTAAATCTGACGTCTGGTCTATGAAAAGTGGAAGTGCTTTTATTTTTTATTTTGTTTAATACTTTGTACTTAAAGATAAACTTGAGTTCTGGTAAAAAAAGAAAATGAATTCTCACAGAATCTAACAAAACTTACACTGAATGTTCAAGATTACAAATACATTTTTGTAAATGGGGCCTGTCACCACGAAATGAGTCCAGTTGGTCAAAAATTTTATTCCTGTTTTTAAGTATTATATGAATCTACATTAAAGGTAAAGACCAGTAATGGTCATGCGATTGCATCAGAAAAGGTCGATCATCTAGCATCTAGCATCTGCAAGGTTCTGGAATCATCAAAATGATAAGAAATTTGGCCCATTCTTCGTAAAGTTACAAGCACTATACACAGAAAGATGTATATGGGACTACCCTATCTCTCTCACCAGACCATGAGAGAAATAAATTTACCAAATATATGAATTAGTAGGCGGTTTCCCGGCAAATTGTTTATCATCATGTATTAGTCAAAACATATTCTTTCACATGATTGGTAGTGAGAGCTTCCATTTCATTTTTTGAAATTGGGGCGTTGCCAATACTGGTCTTTACCTTTAAGTAAGCTTTAAATTAAGGGGTCACACATTAAAATTGATAAATTATATCCAGAAATGTGAACAAAAACCTAATTGGACTTTATAAACAAAATCATGCTTTATTCTTTAAAAATGCATCATTTTCGTGATAATTTCAGATTACATACATTGTAGCCTATATTATTTGCCAAAAAATGTTAGAAGGAGATATTTTCGTGACCTAAGCTCTGGGGACATAAACTACAAGACATTAATAAGTCAATTTTTGGAAAAATCTTAAATGTGGTAGGTGGGTCAATTTTCAGTACATACACACTATACATGTACATCGCTATTACTACGATTGAGCCTAATGCGACACTGGACTCATTTCGTGGTGACTGGCCCCAAATGTCATGTGCCAAACAATTTTGGAAGAAAATGTATACTGGCTGAGTAATGAGCATAGAAAGATAAGGAAATCAGGGTAGTACTAGCCCCAACACCATGTGTGTTGTCCCATATACATCTTTCTGTGTAAGTGTTTGTTACTTTACCAAGACTCTGCCAAATTTATGATGATTTTGATGACTCCAGAACCTTGCATTACACACCATTACTTACATGCTATATGATCAACTTTTCTGATCCATTCCACACCTTTTCTTTCACAATGCAATCGCATTACCAGAACTCAAGTTTATCTTTAATCATAACATAACCCAAGGTGAAGTTATGCAACAAACAATGAACAAAAAAATGAGCAAAATGCTGTACAAACCGGGAGAAAATGGTGTGACCATTCGCATTCCAGACAAGTAAATACAGAATAGAGTCTACATGTAGCTGCCAATGTGCCGTTGATTGACAGTTTCAATTTAAATTGTTTGATTCCCCCCCCCCCCCCCCAAATGACCCTTTTCAAATTATTTTGTAGTTCAATGTAGCAATTTGAACCAAATTTACAGGAATTTTGATAACAATTTTGAGCTGTAGGGTAGTGTAATTGTTTACAAATGAATCAAAATTCAGTATTTAGGACAACTGTATAAAATGGCTGCTGTGGAAGGATTGGCCTAATAAGGCTTATTTCAAAATGCTTGCGAGCTGATAAAAGCACACACAGGATCATACTTGACACCTTTACCAGATAATTATAATTTTTTTGGTTATTTGACGGCTTGTGTATTGGTTTCTTGAAAAATTAAACTACATCATCACACTTCATTTTCCATGTACAGCATTACTGATCATTCTTATGTTTTATATCGTTTTGATTTCAAAGTAGGTCACAGCTTTTGGTCTCAAAATGCACTCAAGAAGCATGCCCTCAATATTGTAGGCTGTGAAACTGCCTAATAATACATGGAAATTATGTTTCCATTGCCATTGGCTTAAACAAAACTACAAGGGTCAAGGTACAATACTTTTACCATTACAACATTTACACACACAGTCTAGAACATAAAACGAATCACACTAACACTAATGTTTTACAATTGTTATATATTTGCATACATGTACAGTGTATGAACAACTATATACACTGTAGAACTTTGACATGTGTGTGTCATAACTTCATTAAGAGTAGGGTGCATGTGCCAATAATTTACAAGGTGTAAGTAAAAACAGTAAAACAAATTATGAAATATGGTAGGCATATTGCTATCGCCAAACCTTACTTGGCATGTGCTCGCCCGCATGTGTGGAAGTCATGTACATGTATGTATCTTCATCTTGGTATTTGAAAGTATTGAAGTGTATCATATAGTGTACATAAAGGAGAGGTTCTTTAGAAGCTCAACCAGGATGGAAGGAGATTTCTTTTCCTTCTGATTTTTTCTTTTGTGTTTGATTTTAGTTTATATTGATGAGGAAAGTAACTTGCACTGCTTAACGACTCACAATGTTTAATATCATTAATATTGTGGGATGTATTTTCCCCCAGTGTATTTTACCATCCTATAATTACCACAAAAGACCATGTTATATTTTCCCTTGTCTTCTCAGCAATGATATGCACAGAGTGCCATCAGTGACAAAGCCTTTCCTATTAACAAAATAGATACGTTGTATTCTTTACATAATAATTGTTTTTTCACGAAGCCAAGTTTTTAATGTTTAGTATACTCGTTCAGAGCTTTGTGGGGGCTTTCCGGAGCTAAATTAAGTACTCTTTATCCATCCTTTTAAATTTGTATAGTTTTACACTTTGTTTACATGTACATGTACATGTAGGGGTGGAAATACTTAATTTCCACATTGTTGAGGTTAATATAGTTTGTTTGAACTCTTACCATATTGTTCTTTTGACTTAGCTATCATTTGTCCAGTGGATGGAGATAAGCTGATTGCTGCCATGAACTTCACATCCTTCCAATTACCATGTCTTCTGAGACATCAACTTCTTCGGTCTTACCGGTCAGTACTGAAAAGACCACACTGCTCCACTTGCACAACCTGCCAAAGACCACACCAAGGTGCAAGTACCCCAAGACTGTCAAGGAACTCTAGCACAGTGTCATCGGTTCATCGTGGAACCATTGCAACGTTACCTGCCGCGACTTCACCAGTGACTTTGCTAGCTAGAGATTTCAGTGATAGGGTGGGGCCAGGACTAAATGGACAATCTGGACCATTGGACATTGTGGGGTCAAGGGCCATTGTAGGATCAAGGGCAACTGGTAGATCCATGCAGCTTGGCGGTGGTGAGCATGTGCTGTCTGTGCCAAGCAGAGACTTCATGAATCTCTTTGGATCCTCACAGCCTACGGAGTGGGCTAAAGCGATATCGGAAGCAGAGAAGGTGGTGGGATACTCCACGTCCTTCATGAGTCTTCGCTGTCTGCTGAGCGACGAGCTGGCCAATGTTGCCTTGCACATGAGAAAGCTTGTGGGTTCCAAGCATCCACTGCTCAAAACAGCCAAGTAAGTAATTGATAAAATGTTGTTGTAGTCAGTTCAGCTGAAGTATGTGCTGTACAGTACGTCCATGTAGTCATTCTTTGTCACCATGCTCTCTATCAGTATTCATCATTTAGTATCCTTCAGACGCTTTATAAATCCAACTACATATATATTTTCATTATCTCTCGGTCCCCTTACTTTATTTTAGGGTTTTTAAAGAATACAAATTATGTACCGTGCACTTGATTACACACATACAGTACTGTAAAGAAAACGAGAAAATGACTAGTCAAACATGTTGAAAATTTAATTTATTTTCTGGAATCTCCATCTCACTGATATTTTGGAAAGTGCCTACGTGTACATGTACATACATGTATACATTAAAGGACAAGTCCACTCGAAAAATAACTTACTTTCAATAAAAGCAGAAAAATCAGAGAAACCAATCAAAAAAAGTTTGAGCAAAATTGGATAACTAATAAGAAAGTTATGAATTTTTGAAAAAGTATGTAAAACTATGGAACAATGAGAATCACAACACAAATTGCCTAGATGGTTATCAGTTTGTGACGTCATGTCCTCACAACTTATCAATTGCTGTACATAGTTTAATCCCATTAATTTCCCTTTTTATCCCCCAAAACTTGATTTCCCCATACCTTTGCCCAGGTTATATGATTTGTATCATACTGCGTGCATGACATTTCCCAAAAACTTTTATGAATTTTGAAGAATTTATCATATTTTCTGAATATTGTATTTCATAATTATTGATTTTGATATAAATAGTTTATCAAAATTCTATTTTTTTTTCATGATTTTACTGGACAAAAATTACTCTTTGTTTGTGCATCCACACAAACACATGAAGAAATAAGATTCTTAGGGTGAAAATAGAAAATTTATATTATCAATATACAGAAAATAATTAGTGGATAGTGAGGACCATACGTCACAGACTCATGAGTGAGTTGCCAATTTGTGTAGTGATTTTCAAAGTTTTTCATGTCATTAAAAATTCATAACTTTCTTATTAGTTATCCGATTTAGCTCAAACTTTTTTTGATTGGTTTGTCTGATTTTTCTGGTTCTATTGAAAGTAAGTTATTTTTCGAGTGGACTTGGGCTTTAAGGAAAATTCTAATAGGTATTTGATGTAACTTCTTCATGAAGTGAAACTCCTTGAGAACTTGAGAAGAGGGGAAACCACAATTTAAATGTTTGCATTAGTTAAAAGATATTTAAATGATACATGCGTAGTCTATTTTTTTCATTTTATTTCTTTATTTTTTAAATATTTTGTTTACTTGCAGGAATTTTTTAACCGATGGCAAGCACAGTCTACAGACCAGAGGCCTGATCATCCTTCTCATATCCAAGGCTGCTAGTACTTCCACTCACCAGGCCCCCGGAGACTCTGGGACCCACCGCCTTGATGATACCCCAGACCAGCAAGCCCCCATCGACAGCAAGCAAGTGCCATCATCGGGAGGGATCTATGCAAGGTAAAGCCACGATTACGTTAAACCATCTTGATAAAATGCCTGTAAAAAAATTCTTGGCAGAGTGAAGTGCTTGATTTCATGCAAGATTACTGTTGAAATAATGAGTGGCACAGATAGAAAGTTTCACACTGTTTATTGAAAATATTCAAAGAGATTTCTTGGGACCCTCTTTTTTACCTTTTATGTGTGTTCATTTAGCTACTTTGATAAGATTATGGCACATGCTTGCTTTGTTTGTTTGATTAATTTTATTTCTGCCTTCAAATCACAAATACTAGGTTATACGTGTTCATTTTTACATAAGTATTACATAAATAGCAAAGCATGTCTAATAATATTATACAATATTATACAAAGCATACAAACAAGTATAACATATATTTATATAATATTGAATGGCTTTGAGTGTGATACAAGAATATATTGCTTGAGCGAAGACAATTTTGGACGAGTCGAAGACGAATCTAATATCGTCTAAGCGAGAGCAATATATTATTGTATCGCACAAAACAAAGCCATACAATATTACTATTATTATCTACATGTATTGTATATTAGTTTGACTAGCGAAATAAAAAAATAGACGTACCCTTGTAAATATGGCTTTGTTTCCGTATGATATCGATAGTTGAAGTTCCTGGATGACTGAGCAATACAAAAACAGTATTGGTCAGTCATCCGGGTACTGCGCTAAAGATATCGAATACAATGATTTATTGTACCACTAGGAAGCCTCATATAGATATATTTGTATATATTATCATTTTACATCAGCTAAAAGAGATATTTCTGCTTCATGTTGTTTTCAGTCAAAGGGCATTGGCTGAAATCTCTGAGATGATCCACACAGCCTTTCTTGTCCACCGAGGGGTCGTTAACCTACTGAACCTTGACCCGGCCACTGGACCAATCAACGTCATGGAGATGGGAAACAAGATGGCCGTCCTCAGCGGGGACTTTCTCCTGGCCAGCGCTTGCAAGGCCCTTGCCGGTCTGCGCAACACGACCGTTGTTGAACTAATCTCCAAGGCTATCGGGCATTTGACGGAGGCTGCCTTTATGAGATTTGGAAACGCTGACTTGAGTCCTATCGCGACGATCCAGCCTGATTTGACTTTCTTGGACTGGGAGAGGTATGTGTATCTTTCATCGGGCACCCTGATTGGCCACAGCTGCAGAGGAGCGTTAGAACTCACCAATCACAGCCAGGCTTTGACAGAGAGTGCCTATGACTTTGGCAAGAACATTGCATGGGCCCAACAGGTAATTTAAAGATGATAGATTATAAGATAGAATCTGCCCAAGGGATTTTGAAAGAGCATAGCTCCTTTAGATAAATCAAAAGCTTTAGAAAGCTTGGTATTAAAGAAAAATACGATTTAATTAGAGTGAAATGGGAATAAATGTTATGATTACTGAGACCAAAGTCATCTAATTCCCTTTCAATTTTCATGTCGTTTATTTTATACGGATTCTCTTGTTTTTGATTTTGTGTGTTTGATGCTTTCCATGCTCTCATCGTGAAGAGTTTTCAGGTAAAAGTGATAATTAACCTTAATTTTGACATGATAATTTGAAAAGAAATTCAAAATTAAGCTAGTGTGCCTAATTATTGTAAAAATACTAGTTTTGAAGGAGAAAGAATCTGATTCTGCAAGATTTCATGTAATAAGTTCAGTAGTCTGCTAGATGCCCGTTTATTTGGGCGCACCACCCATTCTGTTTTGAGGGATTGCTCCCGAAACAGGTGATGGGCATCCTATTACAGTAATCGCAGAGCACTCAAACTTGTTTGTAACAGTATTTCCTTCCCCATTCTTATAACCATATGGTGATTTTAAAATGTGATATTATGTTATTTTACCAGGTACATGTACCTTTAATCACAAATATTCATACTTAAGTTATTTGGTGTATGCATGTTTCATTGAAACAACAATGCCTATAATTTCCTTTTAGTTTAGATGAAAGTACCTTTACATATGACCCTGCCTCTGTTCTCTCTTCTAGCTTCATACAGAGCTGCAACCCTTTGTATCCAATTCATCACCCAGAGGTCTAAGTGACATGGATCTTACATCTGCCCCTGTATTGCTGTACTTGGAGTCTGGTCAAGGTCAAAGGTCAGAGGCCAACTCGTCACGTAAACCAGATATCAAGAAGGTTAGTCTTAAGTCTTGTTCAGACTTTGTTATAAACATTCTACCAGAAAATAATTGCAGCTTTTGGTGTATATGAACCGGATGGCAGTAAAATATGTTGCTGTAGCTTTGTGCAACAATAACTGCTACGTATACTTCTTGATCTGTCTGTTCTGTCCCCAATTTAAAACCAGATCATGAAAAAAGGAAGCCACCCATTAATGCGCATGCTCACATTGTATGAAAAGTGTTTGGAGTAATGGGAAGAAGACACTAGTGAATTTGGCAAAATGAGGTGCAGAGAGAATGGTGGTTTTCTATTTCTAATGCTAAATTTTACACATGTTTCTATTGGCCTTGAGAGAATTAGATTTATTAGATAAATATAAGCAATTCATTTTTCCTTATTCCAAAGAAAAAATAAATTCTTTAATCATCTCTGATTATTATGATTGGTGTTTATTCAACACCTGTCATTATGTCAAAATATAAAACATATTTATTTGAAATGATAGGTTCCATTGTTTTAGACTTGTGAATAGATTACTTATATGTTTGAGGGTTCATTTCCAGTATATGAGTGGATTTTTTCAAATCAACTTTGTAGCTCTACATGTGTACTCCTCATTTTCATTGACATTGAGTGAAACAGTACATGTGGAGTTACAAATTTTCTTTTTTTTCCCTTAAAGCCACACTGTACTACTTGTAGCTACTTGCTCCCTCTATATAGAAAACAATGCCTAATCGGTGACCATTGGTCCCCCATGATCCTCTTTTTCTTATGTCAATTGAGAGCTGAGTTGATGAGATAACCAGCTGTCCAGTGACCTCACATGGTGGTGTAATCCCTGCTGTAAACTAGTACAGATGAGCTTTAAAATAAGGATTCCATCGTTTAATCTCTTTTTATATCATTTGACAGCTGATGCATGAGATTCGTCAGAGCCCCGCCCTTGATAAAGCTAAGAGTCTCTGTCTTAACTACTCTGACACTGCTCTCCAAGGTCTCTCAGCTTTCCCAGCATCAGACTCCAGGACAGCCCTCCAGAACATGGTCCATGCAGTGAGGATATGAACATGAGCCCTAGGATTGATCAAGGTCAATGTCTGTTGTCTCTGTAAGTATGAAGATGTTCTCCAAGCCTGCTCATATCAGACTCCAGAACAGCTTACCAGAACATGGTCCATGCAGTGAGGATATGAACAAAAGCCTTTATGGGCTTGATTGAGATACATTGAGTTTTCTTTGCCTCTATAACCTTGAAATAATCTACAGGCTCTCTCAGCATCAGACTCCAGAACAGTTCTCTAGATCATGGTCTGTGCAATGAGGATATGAAGAAGAGCCCTAGTGTTGATCAAGGTCAGTGTCTCTTGTCTCTGTAAGCCTGAAGATGTTCTCCAAGCCTGCTCAACATCAGACTCCAGAATGACTCTCATTATTAAACATGGTTCCTGCGGTGAAGATTCAAATCCTGTAATTGGAATTTTGGATATGAAATATAAAATAGCCTTATCCTTGACCCAAACTGACGCCTGTGACCTTTGTGGAGTTGATGCCAGAACACCCCTTCAAAATGTGGTCCATGAGGTGAGGATATGAACAAAAGCCTTAGGTTTGACTGAGATACATGGAGTTTTCTGTGCCTCTGTAACTTTGAAATAATCTACATGCTCTCTCAGCATCATACCTCATGCAGAACAGCTCACCAGAACATGGTATGTGCAGTGAGGTTAAGAACAAGAGCCCCACGCCCGATCAAGATGATTGTCTTTGCCTCAATAATTACAAGCTCTCCCAGGAGTTCCCAGCGTCGTTGTCAAGAACGTCCCTCCGAACCGGTCCACTGCTACGACTACTCTGGCAATGCTCTTCAAGCCCTTTCTTTGTTGGCTTGCCAGCATGGGATCGAAAGGGATTCTGTGCAATGTGTCCTATACAAATATGACATTTATCCACATATTTTATCAATGAATTCAAAATCTCTTGATACGACTACGACTAATGGCAATGATACCAGAAAGCACTATTACTCATTGGTCATCTTAAAATGTCCTTCACTTTTGGATGAAATATATTGTTAAAAAAAGACGTATTCAGGAAACATTGCACAGAATCACCCAAATATGGTCTGTACCATTGGCTTACATGTACATGTAGAATGTGTCTGTCGCTTAATAACAAAATGTAGTGGCACAAAAATAGGCAGTAGGAATGCAAAAGTAGTAATAGTTGGATGTTGGTGACATAACAGTTCTCATATGACACAGGGAAAAAAATAATTACAACATTTCGGCAGCTACTTTTCAAGCTTGCTTGCATGAAAATAACACTCTTTAATTTGTTTTGCATTGAACTCTATGCACATTTTGGGGGGCTCTTTTATGACTTTCGGGGGGCTCTTTTTGGCATTTTGGGGGCTAATTTGCCCCGAGCCCCAGTGTACTTTTCCCCCTGATTTGACATATTCTGAAAATTAGCTATTGGTTAGCCTAATCAACGAAAGCATATTTACCAGCCTTATATTCTAATGATATGCCACTGCATTTTGCTATTAGTGCGTTTCAAGGTTAATGTTTCTCATTTTACATTGCGGTAATGATGAACTTCAACTGAGAAAGCTTGTAAATATTTTCAGTCTGTATTCCATTCTGTACTTGGTATTTTACTTGGCATTTAGTAAAAATGGCTCAATTCTTACTCAGACCTCATGACTGCCAATCAAGGCCTCCAAAATAATGAGCATTTTAAGTCTGCTAGGGAGCTGTCTGAAACTTAATGTATAGTATTTGGCCAAAGGCTTCAAGTGAATACGAATACAAAGTTTGCTCAGTTTTTTATCTTAACCAATAGCTTAGTAAAAAATGTCACATTTTAGACAAAAGTATTGGATAGAATACTGGCCTAGAAATTTATAATGCAAATTCTCAGGAGTGTACAGTACGTGTGTGTTTTCATATTAAATCTTATTATGAGTATTGAGTACTAAGTGTATTTTAAGATATATCTACTATAAGTTGGGCAGGTCCAAGCAATTCTTCCCTCGGGTGTAAACAATATGGTATATTTGAATGTAGAAAATATATATGTCATTTTAACCTGTAGCAGTTCAGAATTTTCTAAATGTCTAAATGAATTTGCTTTACCTCCTCAAATTGGCACCACTTGTTTGTATTTTTCACACTTTCATGGTCTAATAAAATAATAATGTAAATTGAACGAAGCCGTATGAATGAAAATTACAAAAATCAATGAGAAATTGCTGAGATTATACATGGAAATAGGGATTATAAATTTCACTCTGTGTTGCCAATTTTGAGACTTCAATTCATGAATGTCACATTGTTCTAGAACAAATATGCACTCAAAATTCACAGCGATAATTGCACCTTTCTGCTCATGTGCAATTTCTAATTAAATGCATTCAAGACGAAAATATAGAAATAAAATTTCAATAAAAGGAGATACTAAACTGCTATGGGTTAAAAGCTATAGTTGTATGAGTCTTAAATTATTTTGTTGAAGAAAAAATGTGTAATTTAGGAAGTCTATTTATTTATCCATAATGAATATAAATTAGCACGACGTTCAAGACATTGTCTCTTATATGTTTGAATTATTCAAATGATTTTTTTTTTCATGCGTCAATAGAAATACCCAGACATGCACATGTACTGTAGGGGGTCACAAAACAGCAATGTCCTGTATTTAGACATTTTTTATGTGGGTTTGAACGTTCCAAGGAATAATTTAAAATGAAGCAGATTTTTGGTCATATGATTACATTGTGAAAAACACTATCTCAAAGCACTTTGGTTAATTATGTATGACACAAGAAATGGTGTATACTTTGAGGTTTTGGAATTATCAAAATGACAGGAAATTGACTCCAGCTTGTAAAAGTCTCTTGTACAGCACACATAAATGTGCATATGGGACCACACATATTTTACTTGAAAGTATGGCTCAAACTTTTCAGCTCTCCCCTTCTATACACACATTTTGAATATAAGTGCATTTGAAGAAAAAAATCCTTTTTAGGGGACACTTCTAAGATAGTCCTCCTGAATTCCATTAAACAAATGAGAAAGCTCACAAATTGTTGTTCATATTTACCAGAACTCAACCTTTTTTTAATTAGTATTTTCCTGAACTATATTGTGAAGGTCTGATAAACACTGTTGTAATCCCCAACAAAAAATTGGTCATGAGTTAATCAAATTTTTATCGATTGTAAATACATGTATGAAATCATATCATACAATTTGACGATTAGGACAATCGTGTGACATACACTGTACATGTACACGTACAGGGCAAATCAATGCAAAACAGTCTATTGAAAAATGTAATACAGTATTGAATATTGACACATCAATATTCTTAACTTAAAATTCATCAGATAATTGTTGATTATAATTTACCAAGCGACTTACAACTTTTTTATAACAATATATGTTTGGTATCATTACAATGCTACATAAAGACAAACAAAGAATTATTTAAAATTAATCAGATTTTCTTTGTGCATTTCAGTTTCAAATTAGACTGACATGTTCTGATCCGTCCTGTACGTCACAGTTGAAATAGCTTGGACCTGTCCTAGAGTCTACAAAGATCTTATACAATTATTTATGACATTGTAATTCTTGTAATTATTTGGTAAACATTGTTACACTGGCAGCCCAGATGATTTATTCAAGTGAAAAGCCCTGGAACAACTGACCTCTATGGTCGATGGGATGGGCCCTGGGCCTCACAAAAATGGAATGCTGCCTGGTCTGAGCTGTGGTCTTCTTGCCAAAATCACACAATTTGTGACATCACTACCAAGAGACCCATTTTTTTCAGTGTAAAGAGAGGGGCACATGATACCATCACACATGACATGTCCCCTCCCTAATGTAAGTGCTTCAATTGTGATTTTAATGATATTTTGTCTTGCCTTGAATATACGAGACAATGCAATAAGTTTTCCCGGCGATGGCGTTGCTGAGGGCGACGATTACGATGATAGTATGCCGTGGTTTGTCCGCTTTTTGTCTCAATCGCGATTTCAACTATTTGAGATTGTTTTATGGATGTTACAGATAGGTTTGGGGTCATATTCTGACTATTATGGTAGCATGAGTTTGAGGAAAATATCTCAAAAATATTTCTTGGTAGTATTTTTCAAAGAGCTGTTAAAAATATGTTAATATGAAACTTATTGATACATGTTATATTTATGTACTCCCCTTTTCTCTCTCTCTTTTTCTTTCTCTCCGTCCTCTTCATATTGCTTGATCCATTGATCTCTTTTGCAGTCTCTGTGTCCCTCCTCGTACTACATCCCCCTCTCTCTCTCTCTCTCTTACTCATTACCCCCCCCCCCCTTCTCTTTCTCTTTTCCTCTTGTTGCTTTATGTCTCCATCCATTGATCTCTTTTGCAGTCTCTCTATTCCTCCTTGCACTACACCACCCTCCCTCTTATTAGCTCAACCTCCTCTCTTTCTCATTACCTCACCCCCTCCGTCCCTCTCACATTCTCTCTTACTCTCTCTTTTCTAAACCTCAATTCATCGATTGAAATCTCTGTATACCTCCTTGTACTACCCACCAGTGCCATTGATCTATCTTCGGTCTATGCCCCTTTCAACAGACATCCATCATGACTGATATAATGTTCTAAGTAGTCAACAAAAACTTTTGTTTTACCAGAGAAGATTTGTATTAATATTCTTTTTATTACTGTGATTTTCAATCATTTAAAAAATTCAATGCAGAGTCCTATGAAAGATCAGTATCAAATATTTTGCTCGTAATATACTCTCTTTTTTGTACATGTCATATGGTTGTGTTTCTATGAATGCCACTAGAACAGTCTACTCTCGGTGTATATTTGAAATACTTAAATCTTGGTCCTTTACTTATGCTCTACGATGGGTAAACCAAATATTTGTGACATGCCTCTGGAGTTTGTACACTTCATGTAACCTCAGAATGCGTATGGGTAAGGAAAATATTGAAAGCATTGGAACGATAAATACTCCTCGTGTATAGGGTTGATGCTCAAAATATATGGGCTAGTCCGCCAAGATTTGTATCATCAATTCAGGTTATTGCTTTTCACCCACTTTTTATAAGCATTTTGTGCTTGAAAGTTTATTCCCCAATGTGAATAAGAAATGCTTCATTGATTATCACAGTACAAGTAAGTCATGTATCAGCTTTGTATAGCGCAATGTCATATTTCGCGTCTTCTTCATCACTGATTCTCACATCGTCGTCATGACTCTCCTGACTCCAAGCATCATCTGATTCCGTGACATCCTGGATGCTGTTAGGGGGTGGTCTTCTAAGTGACTCTAGGACGGCACTTCCTGAGCACTACTGTGTTTCGCAGTTGTTTGTTGATATTCAGCCATAGCCCCGTCAGCTAGACCTATCGGGTCAACCATCTTCTACAATCTACCGACGTTGTTTGATGGATTTGCCGCTCATGTCTTGGCAGAAAGGGAAAGACGACAACAGTTTCTATTCTTCAAGTTTGTACGAGGGCCTTTTTGCATATCCACTTCCTATCAGTCTGAGAGCTTTGTGTTTTACGGTATTCGCTTCCAAAGGACTTTGGATATTATTACCTTTGGCTTCAGCTCCTGCAACCAGGTATCCATTTACACTTGGGTCAAGTGTGGCACGTTTAGGTTAATGTCTTTCTAAAGGACATTAGTCCTGCAATGGAATTTAAACCCATACCTTGTGGATCAGTCTGGACACGTATTCACTAGACCACAACACATGTATGTGGGATGTTTAAAATCTGTACATGTACAGGTCTGTACAACTACTGTAGCAAGACGATTGATGTGACAGCTTGCTGGTGATCAGAGTGTGTGGCAGTGGTTCCCATCCTGTGGGCCTTACGTGGATCAGGTTCTGTACTCCAGCACGTCTCTGCAATCTTATTTGCAACGAGAGCTGAGAGAGCCTTTGCCTCTTTGTGATGACGACAGAAGGACTTGGCGGATCCGTTTCGAGTTGGTTGGCCCCTGTTATTTTCCCATCCTTTTTGTGTATTTCTTCAATTGTTACCATCCTTTATGCTTCACCGGACTGTTTCTAAATGAACACAATGTGAAGTCACAGCCAGATAGGGGATGGAGACTGATCAGTGCTTCTTAGACATCGGTTCGTTTCTTGAAGGGCAAATAATGTGAGACGTCAGTGTATCAGTGTTGACCTCCCAAAGGACCAAACCAAGATGAAGACTACATCTGTATCACTTTACCTTACAAGGATATTGCTATCTGAAGGCTTGCTCTTCTTGCATGGATAGCTATGAGAATGTCAGCCACTCTGTTGGGACGTTGTATGTAACTCTGCAGATATTCTTCCGGTTGGCTAACCCCATTACAAGGTTTTCTTCCTTTGGGCTTCACATGCTCATACTAAAGAGCAAACCTGTTTCATATCTGGAAGGGCAGCTACATCTGAGACATCAGTGTATTTCCTTTGATTGCTGGCCCCATGGTTTCAGTCTCTTCATGAAGACAACAAATGGAACTTGCCATGGGGCACGTAGATGTACTTATGTCTTATTCTTTCAACTATTAATTTTGTCTGGACTCGGGTTCTTCCCTTTTTCTGCACAACATCTGGTGAATTATGTGCCTGCCACTCTGATGCTAGGCCTGATCAGAGGTTCATTTGCTTTGCTATGATGCTAGGATCAATGATGAAGAAGACTCGTAAAATGACATCCACGAAATATGACATTGCGCTTTACCTCTTGGTACATGTATCGTAATGTAATGATCGACAAAGCATTATAGACAATTGGGGAATATGAAGTACCAATTGCTCAGGACTGGCCTATATTGAGAGCCTACCCTATTCACATAAATGTATTATTGTTCCGATCCTTCTTTCTTATCTTTCAGAGTTGTGAGGCGAAATGAATCATACGCATTCCATTGCTGCACAAAACATTTGGTTTTTGTATTATTATTACAAATGGGTAAATGACCAAGAACCAAAACGACAAACAAAACACATGCAAAAACTGGTTGCATACTTTTTTTCTTTTGTGTATTTCAAATATTAACTCTTAGATGAATGTTCATTTGGAATTCATAGCAACATAACCATAAAATGTACAAAAAAGGGAGTGTATTTAGAAAGCAAAATAGTTAGTACCTGTTTTCTATGGGGTTTGAATTGAAGAAAATATAAAATAAAAATAAAAAATTTAAAAACTCTTGGTAAAACAAAGAATTTGACTATATAGGACACTATCAAATCAGTCATGGTGGATTTGTGTATTTAAGGCATGAAGAAATAGAGAGCAGAGAGGTTTGGGTAGTATAGGAAGGTATAGAGAGACTTCATTTGATGGATGGAGAGATAAAGAAGAGAGAGAATGTGAAAGGGAGGGAGGGGATGAGATGAGGTAATGAGAAAGAGAGGGAGTTGAGAGTAAGAGCAAGGATGGTGAAGTACGAGGAGGGATAGCTAAAAGAGATCAACAGATTGAGAGATGTAGGGAGGAAAAGAAGAGGGGATTCATATGATTTATGTATCAATAAGTTACATAATTATGCTTTGTAATATAACTCCTTGAAAAATGCTACCAAGAAAATAATGCTACTTTAATTATCAGAATATGGCTCGTAAATATTATCGCCATCCATGAATTATCTGGATAGTTGAAACCAAAATTGAGGCCAAACCAAAAACTTTCATATTATCATCGTAATTGTCGCCCTCAGAGCAGCCATTGCCTGGAATATGTCTTGAATATATTTGAGACATGATATCATTAAAATCGCAATTGAAGCACTTACATTAGGGAAGGGACATGTCATGTGTGACGGTATCATTTGTCCCTCTTTGGTAGTGATGTCACAAAATGTGTGATTTTGGCCCAAAGACCACAGCTTAGACTAGACAGCAGTCCTTTTTGTGAGGACCAGGGGCCATCCCATTGACATATGAGGTCAGTTTATCCGACACTTTTCACTTGAATAAATCATTTGGGCTGCCGGTTTTGTTTTTTTTTAATCATTTTTTCCCCATTAAAAAAAAAATATCCACCCCACCTCAAAAAAGTTATGATTCACGTTTTTTTAATAGTAATGTTATCTCTCGTTTGATATACCACCATAATTGGCTTTGATATCATTAAAATGCCCGTTTACTGCTACTTTACAATGATATTGCACAATGCATTCTCCATTTGTTTCGACTTTAGAGCATGAATTGCGTTTGGCGAAGTGGTCTTGCATGAAAGTTAAATTTGACATGGGGGGGGGGCATATTCAGGTGTACTGTATTCCATGCTTATGCAATCCTTACGAAAAGGGAGTAAACAGGCTTTTTAACAATACCATATTCAAATATGATGGTATATCTTATGATAAATATATACATAATCATTTTTTCCGTTTCATACTTAGCATGAACTTCATGAAGATGATAGTATATTTGAATTATAAAACTACCCCCCCCCCCCCCCTTCCCCTTAAGTTTATAGCTTTGTCTCATTAATGAGTGGTAAATTTCCTTTTGTGATCTGTTGAAATTGATTTGATTTGTAATATATTAAACATTTACCAAGTACTTCATGTAGTTCACCTTATGTACAATGGGGAGGAAGAGACGAAAGGGGTGGTCGTGGTGGTGGTGGTAAGAAGGCGTGACACAAGAGAAGAGAACGATGTTGAGAAACAGAGGGAGGGGAGGGGAGGGGAGGGGGGGGTACAAAATTAAAGGGGCGAGTGAGTGATGGTGAATAAAGAGGAGATGAGCGAGGGGAACAAATGTAAAATTAACAAAACACACAGAGAAAAGTGATAGAGGTAAAAGGGCAAGACAATGGTGCAAGAATAACGAATATAGTGGGGGAGGTAAAGAAAAAAAGAAAAGAGGGGGCTAAAATGTAAAAGGAACCAAATACGAAGGCATAAGATAGGGATGGTAGATGATGATTTAATGGAGTGGGTAGGTTTAAGAAAGAATAGGACTAAATGCTGAATGTAAAAAGGAGCAATATAGAAAGTGGATATTAAGGAGCAAGAAAGGCGTGCAAGAGGGGGAAATGGAGTAGGGGTGGGGGGTTATGAGAGACAAAATAGGGGAAAACTAGGTGGATAAATGTTCAATTAAAAAGATAAAGATTAGAAAGTGACAAGGAAGGGATTAAAAAAATCTACAAATGGAGCGGGGGCAAAGGTAACAATGAAAGAACAAGGTAGAAGGGGAAGGGGGCTAAACTTTAAGTGTAACAAGAACATGAAATAAATACAAGTAGCCAAAAGAAAAACAAAATGACAAATGCATTTAATCAAAACGCCATGGACGCACAAAATAATAGGTGATACAATTTACTTGTTCGCAAGTACATGTTTAACTTTAAAAAAACAAATTTATCATCCAAAACAAACGGTGAGTATTGGGTAAAATAATTCAAGTTACGCTGAGGTTTAGAGTAGCAAGTGTGTTATGAAAGTTTTATAGATGGCATTTACATTTTTTTAAAATCAAAATCTTTAGAGGGGAATGAGTACCAAATATATATTATGTACTTATAATCCCAGTCTTACTTTCTTATCACTTGATGGATTACATGTTTTTTGCAACAAAACCATACGGAAAGGCAATTAATTTAAGACAACCCTACCAAAGGGTAGCTTTTGCAAGCAATACCTGGGGCTGTCATGTTATTGATAATGTAACGTACTGCATGGAGTTGCACATAAATCATAGCAAAACATTCCAGTCAGCATTTTTTATTTTTTAAATCAACAAGTCAAATTCATTGTATCTCTTGATGGCCAAATCTCATTTTGGGTGAAAATACAAATCAGACGTACACATATATACATGTATACTAAGTCATTTCTTGAAATAGAAATAGATTTTCTGGAGCTGGCCTGGCAGTAAAATAAAAGCAGGCGAATGCGATTATTTTTTTTCGCTTTTGGAACTCGGGGGAAAAACATCCATAAATTTAAATAATTTGCAAAACTTTCGTAAAATTTGCAAAATATTTTATTTTATAACTCCATCCTATACGTTGCAATGTTGATAAATTGACAGCCCCAAGGTAGTGCTAAGAGACTATTGATTTCGACGAAAATTATGTGATTTATTTCCATTTCATAATTGTGTTTTGGTGTGTACTCTGGTATATTAATGCCGGGGAACAATTTGAATATTTAAGTGTAGGTCCATTCAAAGTGTTACGGAATGAAATTTTCAGACAATTTTCAAATTTAAATAACGAACATCATAGGCAGTATATAAAATTCAACTAATTAATGGTAAAAGTATGCTAAGTAATAACATGGACGATTTTGTTTCCCTCTTCATAATCAACCATTTAAAAATTGATGAAATTTTGAATTTTATACGGTTTGTTACTGGATGACAAGAACTTTCGGACATCGTAACAAAGCTAATTGAAGAAAACAAATCTATGAATATCTGAAGGATTAATAGAAAAATCAGCTGGTGTGTAAGTACCTCATATACTCTTGTATATCATATCATTAATTTGATGATTTTTTTTTGCCATTAAAATGTCTATAATATTAATTTGACAACATTATACATTCTCTGAAAATGTAATTCCGTTACGTTTGGAATTGACCTGTAATTTAATTCCCCTTGCCGATTCTCACAAAGAAACTTTTGTCTACGGTTGTGAAGGCAGGAATCGCATGAAAAAAAAATAATACTAATACTAAACAAAAATAATTGAATTACAATTCAGGCACTTGGTGATGCAATGTGATAAAGGTACATTATATATATTATGCAAACTGTTTATCTTACACTGGCCAATCATAACTGATTTATAAAGTCATGTGATTTTATGACATATGACCTAGGAATATGTGTTTTTATTCATAAATGATGCAATGCATGTTGTAGTAAATAAAAGTAAACAAAGGGTTGCAAAAGATATAACAAATTTCATATCTCTTGATTTGACTTTGCACAATGATCAATTTTGCGCATCAAATATGATTATTTACTGATGATTATTCTAACATTATGGTTAAAAGCTGTTGATATAAATAAAGTCATTTAAACAAATTTTGTGATGTTCAATGCACGGAAACTGGATTTTCAGCGATGAAAATCCCCTCTCATAATTGATCTATCTGCCTCAATTACATGCAAACTTTGTTTAAAAAAATGCCTGACTATGAAACATGGATTTTGTTCAAATATTAAAACTATTTCAATATTGCCATTATGTTTTATGTACAGTGTAGTGTAAACCTATTTGAAACTTGTGTTTGGAAACTGCACCATACAACACGGAAACACAGGTGTTTCCAATAAAACCAATGGATTATAATTATTTATGAATAATTTTCAGCACTTTATATTAATCAATGTATGCGTTCTAACACTAAAATATGAAACAATACAAAATGTGATATCTGTTATCCTAATCTATCCATGGAAGATGATTTTTTTTTTTGGTAATACATCATTGTGCACCAAAAAGGCAATGTAGGCTGTTTATAATTGCCAATTTGAAAAATAACTTGTAACAAATAAGTGTAAAATATTATATACACTGTACACATAGCACTGCAGCACCAAAAACATCATGTACTCTTAAAATACTGAATGTAATAATCATAGGAATATACATTTATGGTAAAAACATCTTTGATTTTCATAATCTTAAATAATTTAAACAACTAGCCTCAATACAAACACTTTTTAGGCGTATACACTACAACTTCATTTATATTCTATTTCTAATGCTATGCAATATCTACATGTTCATAAGATTGCTTCATTTGATTAAAAATACAGTAATTTTAGCGATTTAAATCAAACGGCAAGAGAAAACCTTAAATAATGTATTGATGCATTCATAACACGTTTCATTTACTTCTCTATATGACTAATTATTGTTTCATAAGCCCAGCACCTCAAATATTTAATACCAACATCATTATTGTAATAAAATGTAATTAAGATTTGGCGTGTGCACATAGAATTTGATATACGCTGCAAATAATAATATACTGAAAATGTGGAATTTTGATTTTGGAAAGCGCATATGCCTTGATATAATATCCAAATAGGGTGCGTTTACTTTTTATCCAATGTTATGGCCATCCGAAAAATAATGGAGGGTATTATGGAAATTTTCTTATATTCTGTAAAAGTCGGTCATGTTTAGGGCCCCTATCTGTGACATCATGCGTCGGATAAAAGCAAACACGGGTTTTAAGGGACAGTATACTGTATACCTTTGATACTTTATCTTCATTGATCATAGAAAATCACTGCGTTATCATAATTCAAAACGCAACATCTTTGTTTGATATATTACATAATCATAAATAATAAACTTACAGCATTCTAGGTTCGGAGCAACGTATCATTACACTGCAAACGTTCATATGCCATCACACTAATTATAATGAAATCATATAAATAGTTAATTATAATATCACAATAACATCCATGGACAATCCCAAGACAGCTATCTCCTTGTAAGTGTGTAGAAAAGGGCAGTAGTATCGGAGGAAACAGCCATTGGGGGCGAGGGCGTCCGGCATCTTGGGGTAAAGGGCACCATTGTTATCAGATGGATTGAGTACAAATGCATACGAAAACACTCAGGGGGAAAGGCATGTGAGGGGGTCCCTTGATCCCTTTTTCATGACCCCATTCCCCACTCCCTTTTATTTTATCCAATTTTTTCCTTACTCTATTTTTTCCATCATTCATTGCGGGGGATAGGGGTACGGAAGGGCCTCCAACCCCATTTTCTTGCCACTGGCACGATGTAATTATCTAGGGTCCCTTTTATAGTTGTCTGGGGGAGGGGTAGTCCATGAGATGTTTTCCTACAATATACGATAATTCATAATGGACAATTCCAAGCCAGTGTGTCCCACATGTTACCAACCACATCGAAGATTTTACTATACTGAAGACTTTATTAAGTTGATAGCCCTCTTGGTCTTGTATCAGACCAAATTTGAAGGGAAATTATTCATTTCAGTTGGTCTTCAAATTGGGTATATAGGGTCTTCAGAACTCATAATACTCAGTATCAAACGTATGGGACAACAAATGACCAATAATTACTGGTGCTTGCCTAAATATAACCTATGGAGTATCCTCATAATTGATAAACCAGTAAAAGAAACTCCACAGACCATGCAGAAGCAAAATTTACTCAAGCAATGCAGTCCCCTCGCGATGTAAAACCTACAGCAAGTTTTTTTTCTTTTTTTTTCTTGGGCCTTAAAAGGGGTCCGGGGGCTACAGCGAACTTCACCCGAAGCTGGACACGTCACTGATGTATGTCTAAAAACTATATTGTCAAATCATTGACATGAGTTCACTCTTAGAAGAAAGGCCACCATGATCCATCACCGCCCGACTGAGCGTCGGGTGAGCTGCCCAACCGCGATCGTCGTGACCCGAAGTCGGCAGCCCCTCTCCCCGATGCTATACTGGCTCGTATGTCGACGATCGACCGTGCCGACTTGACGCTGACATCGGAGCTTGTCCCGTCGTGACTGGCAGGGATGCTAAGCCTACCCTGTAGCGGTCCACCCGGTCCACCACCACCCCCTAGTCCAGCTCCACCGCTGACCTGGCCGCCTGGTTGGGTGCTTGAGTCGTCGTCCTCGGATATTACTCGCTCCCACTTGTGGCTTAGCAGCTCCTGGGAGTCGGTGTCAGCGGCGTCGATGGCTGGTTCAACACCGGAGGCTTGGGCAACTGGGAAAGGAAAATAAAATTCAACTTCATTAATGTCAAAATTATCTGTTAGAACATAGTGATGCATGTAAACTCCAAACAAAATTTTGTCTCTTTAGCTCCTATAAATAGGTAATGGCGCAGCTATGGGTAAGGAGTAAGGGGACAGGCATGGGGACATGCATGCACGAGCCTCCTCACTAACACAGCAAAAATTAAATAAAAAATGAGGCCCAAGGTGCATCCTTGGGGAAAGTCAAACAAAATAAAAGAAGAAAGTGTGACCATCTCGCACCCTTCCCTTTCGTGGTAGAATTTCATCTACCCAACACGTTTTGTGCCCCCCCCCCCCTTGAGCAATGCCCTCGATGTCTGGACCAGCATTACTTCACCGATACTGACAAACTAATTACGTAAGGAGTGAAACGGTTCAATAAATATTGAGCTTCAATAAAGCGAGAAAATCCACCATTTTGATATGTAGTCAAAATACAGTCGACATTTGCTTCTTTCTTAAAATTGTATTTTCTTGACGACTTTTAGTTCATTCTTTCTGTTTTAATGGTACATTCCCTTTTAAACAAGTCCCGTCGGTCGATTTCACCACTGAACATGTCTTCATCTGTTTTAGTTTCCAGAATCAATTTGCCATTCCACTGTGCTACACTGCTACGTAACAATCAATCTAATTTGTAATCTTACGCATACGGGCGTCGCATAATTGCATGAGTGTCTGTACGGATTTAGAGCACGCTATTTGCCTTGAATCTCTTCATTCCGATTCAATTTAGCATCCTAACAATCAATTGATTAAACATATCTCGTGTCTAGACGATTTCTTCACCAAAATTACACCTTGGCTTTAACAGCTCAAACGATAGAGAGAGGAGGACTCAAAAGTACGATTAATAGATTATAATGGAGTAGCTAGAGCAAGAAAACAAATTGATATTGGAAATTGCAATTGGAATGGCATGAGGTGACACAAGTAAAAACAAAACAGGGAAGAACACAGTGAAAGATAGAGAGAAGTTGAGAATGGGAAAGAGAAGGTAAGAAAGGGAAAGAGAAGTTGAGAAAAGGAGAGAGAGATTGAGAAAGGGAAAGAGAAATTGAGAAAAGAAATGAGAAAAGAAATAAGAGCGAGAGAGAGAGAGAGAGAGAGAGAAATGGGGGTGGATAGAGAAACCGGAGTGAGGCGGGGTGAAACTGTAACCATTAAACACTGTACATGGTGTTTGGAAATGGGGCGGGGCGTTTATTATTCCAGTTCTTTCACTGCACATAAATGGAATATCACAGTTTGGGAGTCATCATCGAGATCACTTGGTTTGGAGTGGAAATCTACTCTCAAAAGATTAATTCATCCATCACCTTGGAGGGGATTCAACTCCCATCATCCCATGGAGGAAAAACAATCCCTATATGACACATAAAAAGTGGAATTCCACTCCTCTACATTTTGGAGTAGGAGTTACATTTTCACAGATGATTTTGTTTTATTCAAGATTCAAGATTCAAGATTCAAAAAGAGTTTATTCATCAAATGATTAGCAGTCAAAGGCTGAATTGCACATTTGTTACATTTAAAGATATACAAAATAAATTATTGAAAATAGATACATACAAACAAAATTGCAAAGTGCACGTTACAAACCAATAGTAAATGTTAAAAGTTTAAAAAGTGATGAGTGGCAGTGGGCATTCTCGTGGTGATGGGCACACATGTCCAGGAGGTGGGCCCCTTCCCCTTCAAAAAAATAATTAATCAAACGACCCCCTCCCCCAATAACTATAACTAGATCCGATTGCTGAAAGCTATACAAAAAGGGGATTATGCAAACTTCGCAAATCACCAACAAACAAAAAACACACACTCAAGGACCCAACTGACACACCCCCAAAGAAGAAAACACAAACCGCACACGCAGCACTCGGGCAAGAAAAAATATAAAAAAAGATAACTATGTAAACACGTAATTATAAACTAAATTCAAACCATCATTCTCGCCGGCCTCGACAGTTTCCTTCTCGATGCGTGCCGTGATGGGTGGTTCCATGGGCTCGTCGATGCCGTACAACTTCTTAGTGATGTCCTTCCCGATTGTCGTCTCGAACACGGAACGGAGGAAGGGCTCGCGGCGGAGGAAGTTTTCCAGCTTACGACGTCGCCACTGGATGTAACGGCAGTCGATGTCGGCCGTGATCGTCACCTGGGTGGGAGGAGGAGGAGGAGGAGGATAAGTCTGATGATGACGGCAGCCGTGTTGATTTTAATCCGTTTGGTGGATCGTTAAGAAAGATTGATGTAGGGGCGGATGATTGAGGATTTAACATAATGGAAGGAGTGGCGTTGAAGTATTAAAGGTGGAGTTAAGAGGGTGGGAGGATGGGGGTATTAGTGAAGATGGAAGAAACATTATGGGGAAGGATGGAGTTTAATTGATGACGGACATAACATTTCGGGAAGGAGTGGAAGGTGCTGATGGGGTGGGTATTGCAAATTATCATTTGGGGCGTGGAAATTAGGTACAAGTCAGATGAAGAAGTAGAAATGAACAAATAAGATACAAGCGATAATGCAGTGGAAATAAATCAAGGAAGGAAAAACAACAGGAATTAAAAAGAAAAAATGGTTTAAAAAAGATGATGTAAGTAAAAGGGACTGATGTTTAAGTGAGCAAGTTTGAGAGTCGGAATCGTAGGATTGAAAGGGAAGTGACATTTGAGAGACATGGGACGAAATGGATAAAGGGGACGAAATGGATAAAGGGGAATAAAGAAGATAAATATGGATTTGAATACTATTATAAAGATTTTACAACAACAGAGGGAGAGGGGATATGACATGGTGATGACTTGTTCCTATTAATCCGGGGACAATTTCAGGGCGAAAACCGGCTCATCCCTTACTTTTTTAACCAGACAAATTTGTGATTAACATTTTTATCACAAGAAAAGCCCACTGTAAGAAAATATAAGGACGGTAAGACTTAAAAAGGAGCGGAAGCATTAGTTGTCGATACGAATGAGGCTATTTTTAATGAAGGCCATTTGATGTCTCTCAAGAAAAGGGATTTTGCTCACATCCTTCCCGATTGAGTCTTTAAAAAAAACCACGGTAGTGGTTTAGAACAAAATTCAAAAGGCTGGCTAACCACACGTCGATAATCCTTTGACAAGCTTTAGTTTGAAGGAGAAGAAAAATAAAATGTAAAGCGGTATTGCATTTCATGTCTGTCAAAATGACAGTTACTGTTGCCATTGTTTTTCCGTAATGAAGAGAGAGATTATAAAACATAGTACATATGGGAGGAGATCGAGAGAGAGAAATATATCAAGAGAGATGAGAGAGAGGAGAGAGAGGAGAGAGAGGAGAGAGAGGAGAGAGAGGAGAGAGGGGAGATAGAGGAGAGAGAGGAGAGAGAGGAGAGAGAGAGGAGAGAGAGGAGAGAGAGAGGAGAGAGAGGAGAGAGAGGAGAGAGAGGAGACTGAGCGAGAAGAGAGAGAAGAGAGAAGAAAGAGAGAAGAGAGGGGGCGGGGTGAGAGAAGTGGTGAGCGCAACAGGTGAAATTGATATATTAATTTCATCTTTTACACCTTTTTCACCTGTTTTGTTTCCGCTTCTCCCTAGGCTTATAGGGATGGAAGAAAGAGACGAAGAGCGAGAGATGGTGGGGAGATGGTGGGGAGGGGGAGGGAGGGGGAGGGAGGGGGAGGGAGAGAGAGCGAGAGAGGCTGAATGAATGTAGACATATGCGCTATTAAACGTATCGAGGAAAACATACCGGTATATTCAGTTGGTTAGAAAAGGGCGGGAGAAAATAGAGGAATAAGATTTCTTGTGGACAGAGAACGAAAAGGTACACTGTCTTCTGATAGCCAAGAGGGTGTTAGCTCTACTGTATGCAACAATAAGTGATCAATAAATGATCAATAAATGCCCCTTTGAAAGAAAGAAAAACAGAACGAAACATAAAGCGAAAAATTCTCTGAACGTTTTGGCATTAAACAAAAGCAGAAGTAAGATATTCTCACCTGAAATTTGCTCTTTGTGCCGTCACTGCTAGCCTCCCACTCGGGAGAATCGAGAAATTGTGTAGGATGGATGTAGTGCAGAAATTGACCTCCAGCTGAAACAATCATTCTGAAAAAGAAAGAAACACAAAACGAGATTTTAAACGTCAATGCATATTATATGGCCATGAAAATGTTTTATTCAGTAGCACATCAAATAAGTATGTATGGTTAAATACTTGTTAAAGTAATTCTGAAATCTTAGTTTAAACATTTCTTTAATTCTGAACAATCTTTTAAAAACTTTTGGTTTTAACTTGTTTTCTTCATGATGTTTCTTACACATTTTTTGTTCCCAAATTATATATATTCATTTCGCATTTTTGTAACATCTTCTGTACGGAGCCACGATGGCATTGAGCTATATTACTTTGACATGGAGTTAACGCCCTTATGACCCCAAACAGATGACATGTTAAACGTGTCCGTTAATATCGTTGTACATTGTGTGACACGTACTTCATCATAAATAATGTGACGTATTAGCCCTGCATTGTTAAAGATAAAACATGATCTGGGCTTTTTTTTCTCCTTTCTACTTTTATATACTTTTTTTGGGTAGTGTCTATTGTTAATCAAGTGATATTGAAACTAAATCTATACGAAGCGCCAATAGGTTAAAAATAATTATAAACATAACCATGGATTAATCTGTCATCTATCAACACTCAAACACCATATATATATTGTTGTTCAGGGAATGGCCCGACACACTTATAGCTACGAAATATACGACGATGCACTGCAATATAATTATCATAATAATGCAGCCTGTGTACGAGGTTGGCATTTCAATAGTTATGCAATATCACGCAATGTATGATATTTGTAAGACAATAATTATCAGGAGATTGCAAACTACTATTATTACAAAGTTACGTAATATAGGACGTTTGCGCGGACAATATATTCACTGACGTATAAACAAGGGGGGGTAGAAAGAAAGCCACAAGAAGGTTGTCATGACAACACATGATGAAGATGGGGATTTGAGAATGTCCTCTTTCATCTTGTCTGCATCATGAACGGCTGAACAATGAACAATTCCATGAATTATTATCTTCACGAGACGCAGTTGGGTTGAAAATACGAGCATCGGATGTATAAATAAATGTTTTTTTTAAGGTAGTGTTTAGGAGTATTGGACAAGGTCTTAGGAGGGATTCAAGTGGGGACGGGGACGGAGATGGGGGGGGGGGGGGGTACATGCGGAGGGCGTGGGGTCATAAGAGACATGCATTCTGTGACCCAACTATCTGCTGGTGATTCAAGATTTACTTTTGAGAAACATGTGGATATATATAATACACAGGACGATGGGTTTTAGGCTATAGATTAAGAATAGCTGTAGCGTTTATAGGAGGTTTATTAATAAATCAACGCGGACTCCAGAGCAACAATGTCACTTAAATTATAATATATCTCGACTAAGAAATTGCTATCTTTCTTTTTCATCTCCTAAAACCGACTCATCCTTTTTCTATTTCTTGTTTTACTTTTTTCTTCATTTTCTTATGAAATCTGAGCGTACTTCGATCGTATATGTAGTCAGTCTTTGGACGTTGAAGTACACATTTCAACCTGTTCCAGTAAATCAAATCGTGACGTCACAATACCTTTAGAGCACCCTAATACGGCTTATATAATTACAACCTTATAAGATTACACATCTCGAATCTTGTATGATGCTTAATGAAAGGTTCCCTGCGGGATCTGACAATGCTTTTCTTTTCATGCGCAGTCATCGAGATGAAAATCGAATCCCTTTGAGCTAATATGCTAAAGCTAATAAGCTTCTCAAGATTAGAAGGTCAATAAGAACGCTCAAACGTTAGTGAATGAAATAAGATTGGCATAAAGCACTGGCATGAGCATATTGCTTGAATATAATGTCTATTTTGAAGGGGATATGATGTTGGAGGGTAGTCTTACCACCGTTCTACACACTGAAAACCTTCCAATAAACAATAGTCATGATGATACGGGATCCAAGAGGTAAGGAACGGGGTCGTGACTGTGTGCCCAACAGAACCAAAGGTTTTGCCTCCAACTGTGTCCCTTAGTAGCAATGTCTCAGATTTATCGAGTCATTACCCACTCCCCGGTCCGCGACACATCCAAGAAAAGAGGGACATTGTTCACGATAATTTTCGTCTGCTGGCAATATTTGAACATTTTGCCGAATATATTGAATTGGCCGATAGACATTTTGAAAGAGGGTGTCGCCCCATGAATCTCATGTTGGAATGATATGAAAAGAGTCTACTCTTAAACATAATGACAGGAAGCCCACAGGAAAACGCAAACGAGACCTTGAAGCCGGAAAAGGGAAATCAATAATGAATTTGAATCAGTTTATTTCTAAAATGTCAGCAGAATCATGAGATCAAAATCGAAAACAAAATAATTCAAAAGCTTGATACGACATCTTGTATAAAACTGAGTCTTCTGATGGGAATTTTCATTGGCCTACATGACTACGCAAATTCAGTTTCGACAAGGACCTGAATGGCAATCATTAAGAGAAAGGTGGCGGGGAGGGGGGTAACAAGCCTATTTACAATTTCTATCGCTAGTCCCGTAATTATTGCTCAAATCGAATTTTTCTTCTTTTTTTCAACCTCCTTAAAGAGAGGGGAAGGACGGTTTAAGGGATCAAGGGAGGAGAGAGAGAGGGGGAGCTAATGAAGGGGGTAAAGAGAGGCAAGGAAGGGAGGGAGGGAGAGAGAAGTAAGAGGGAGGGAGGGAGAGAGAAGTAAGAGGGAGGGAGGGAGAGAGAAGTAAGAGGGAGGGAGGGAGAGAGAAGTAAGAGGGAGGGAGGGGGAGAGGCGTAAGAGGGAGGGAGAGGCGTAATAGGGAGGGAGGGGAGAGGCTTCGTAAGAGAGGCGTAAGAGAGGCGTAAGAGAAGCTTAAGAGAGGTTTAAGAGAGGGGTAGGAGAGAAAGAGAAAGTCAGTTGGGGATAAAGATACAACGGTACGAGAAGACAAAATAGAGAGAAAGAAAGAATGAAATGGAGTGATATAATATATACTTGTATAAAGAGAAAGAGAGAGAGAGAGAGAGAGAGAAAGAGAGAAAGAGACAGAGACAGACAGAGACAGAGAGAGAGAGAGAGAGAGAGATACAGACTGACAGAAAGAGACAAACACACATGCAGACAAAGGCATCAACAGAGACAGAGAGAGACAGAGGAGACCACCTTGCATATGGAGCAACCTTCTAAGAAAGCAGGTTATTTGCTTCTGATTTTCTAGACCTGAGGCGTTGATTAAAGAGTATTGTGGTGTTACTTTCAGCTGATTCCGATGGGATGTACACTAAATCTTGCCCACAGTGCATGTACAGGGCCATTGATTAAAAACATACTCCATCATGTCCATAGAGACTTGAGACAATAGCGAATGGGAGCAGCGAAATCTAAAAGAGTTTTCGTAATAAATCAGTGGCATAGCGCGATTCCAGAAAACAAGGTTGGTATGGTGGCCAGGTGGCGGGGGGTCGTTTATTATATCAAGAGCGTTTATAATTGTGTAAGGCATGGTAAAAGGGAGGGACTAGTACGTTTTTATATACAAATAAATCAATAAACCAATCAATAAACTTAAAACAGATCATTCTTTTATGTTGTACGGAGTCTCCTAGTTATGCGAAGAGAATTGCTTCAATATGTGAACTCTGCTGATTTGTTGATTTGTACATGATTAAGTCGAATATATTAGCAAACCACACTAAGAGACAAGAATAAATGAAAACGAAGAGAAAATGGAAAATGTGTAGTGAAGCTGTACAAGAAAATAAAAATGAAAAAATATATATCAAACACTGAAACAGAGGAGACATCGGAAATAAAGTCAGGATTTCCAATAATCTATGCATCGGCTTAGCATCAGAAAGACTATCTCCCAAAAGGAAATTGCTAACCAATCTCCATTTCGTGACTTTTTACATGAAATATGATTTCAAACGCAAGGTGAACGCGTTGAGAGCATTAACGGAAACTTCCAATAACGCACAATTTTGACTTAAACTCAATAACCAGTCGTTTATCGGTAAGGGCCCAAGAAATTAATGTCAAACATAATGAGCCATTCAAGGTCGTCATGTACTGTACATTGGGAATCGATGTTCATTTCAAAGAAACACTGATTTTGTAAATGTCAGAGAACACACAAAGCATAATTATTGTTCAATTCCCGCTTGAGTCGATTAAAATGGCACACTTTTCAATTGGTCATTGTTTACAATTCAGGTGTAATTATAAATGTATGTGACATTGTGTGTGGTACAGTAACTCATTCTGATTATTTTGATACCATTTTTGAAGGATGTTATTCGACTAATTGACCCAATTGGGGCAGGGACTCCATTCATTTCCACTGATATTCAATTCCTTCGTAGATTCCCATTTCGGGGATTCTTTTTCACAGGATCTAAATATCTCACACAACCCCAGAGCTCGCCCCCCCCCCCCACCCCCCACCCCCTCCCCCCCCCCAAAAAAAAAGAGCAAGGAAATGGTTCCGAATTTTAGAGATATTTGCTTGGGGTATGAGCACAATTTTGTGAACATTTGTCTTCCTTTTCTTTTGTGTTCAAAGATACGCCAGATTAATTTTGCCCCTGGTTTGCCGCTGTGAATAAATCATAGCCATTCTCTTTATAACTGGTTGCAATTTTAATAAAGTATATTTATATTCGATTGCAAAGTTCCAACATACCAGCAGTTAACGCCTTATAACATGCGTGTTTGCGCCACGTTTGAACCCCTCCCGCGTCGTCAAGCGGGCGGGGTCAATGAGTAAAGCTGGGGGGGGGGGGCAGGGGACTGGGGTAGAAGTTCGATGCGCGAGCGAGCCCTCAGTCGAATGGCGAATACTGAGAATATATTATTAAAAGGGGGTGAAAAGAAATGAGAGTGAGACAAGATCCTGGGAACCCCTGTAATTGATGTCCTTATAAATTCGCATTTGTTCACCTCAAAAGAGCAATGCATCCGTACCTCGCTACGCAACTGAATACGAGAGAGTACGCAGTAGATTTACAATTATTTTAAGTCTGTATTGCAATTTCAGACAATGTCAGAGTAGGAATCTTTTTTTTTATTTTTTTTTATGGGGAAGGGGAGGGGGGGGGGTCATTTCATAAAACATTTACTTTTTTAAATTCGAAAAAATTATCCGACAAGAAAAAAAAAGGGACACCCCACCCCCCCCCCCCCCCCCCGCCCCTTCTGACAGTCCTGAAGTATTGGTGATATATGTTATTTAAATCGCAGCTCTGGAAACGAAGGCGATTTTAAGCTCCTTTCACAAATCCCTCCAGCAGAAAGCTCTCAACCACCATTTGGCAAGCAGTAAAGAGGCGCCAACTCGGAACTACAAACGTCGGAGAGGGGGGCGTTGGATTTGGATGGGAACTAGAGAATATGGGTGTGATATTACCCCCTCGAAAAGATTATGATGAATTAATATAAATTTCTAATAGCGTGCTGGCAGGTTAAGCAAGTTAATATTGTAAATTTCATATTTATTTATCTATTGATTTCATTTTTTTATTTTTTATTAATTATGTTTATATTTGTTTTGTTTTAGTTGATTATTAATGACAAGTCTTCTTTTGATTTATCTGAAAATCTGACGATCCTTAACCCCTTTTATTTTCTTGTTTTAGAAGTTTTCAGCTGACTTGTAGGCATACATGATCCGACACCCCCCTCCTAATAATACAGACTAGCGACGCCCCCTCCCATCCATGTAAGGCGGTGTTGTTGAGCAACCAGCCTGCATCATCTAGAACTCTAGCATCCTTGCTAACAAGAAATGCACTCCCTGGTGATTTGTCGATTCTTAGAGCGGCGGGGTTAAACACGCCAAGCTCTTAGGCTACTTTGCTACCGATTTTGTAAATGGATACGCATCTTAACGTCTGACCTATGATGGGGTGGAGTCATCCGCGGCCGATAAAGAGGGTAGAGTATGGTGGATGAGAGGGTGGGGGATGAAGTGAGTCGGAGGATGAGGAGGAGGAGGATGAGGAGGAGGAGGGAGAGGGAGGTGGAGGAGGGAGAGGGAGGGGAGGAGTGAGAGGGAGGGGAGGAGGAGGGAGAGGGAGGGGAGGAGGAGGGAGAGGGAGGGGAGGAGGAGTGAGAGGGAGGGGAGGAGTGAGAGGGAGGGGAGGAGGAGTGAGAGGGAGGGGAGGAGTGAGAGGGAGGGGAGGAGGAGTGAGAGGGAGGGGGGGAGGAGTGAGAGGGAGGGGAGGAGGAGTGAGAGGGAGGGGAGGAGTGAGAGGGAGGGGAGGAGGAGTGAGAGGGAGGGGAGGAGTGAGAGGGAGGGGAGGAGTGAGAGGGAGGGGAGGAGGAGTGAGAGGGAGGGGAGGAGTGAGAGGGAGGGGAGGAGTGAGAGGGAGGGGAGGAGGAGTGAGAGGGGGAGGAGGAGTGAGAGGGAGGGGAGGAGTGAGAGGGAGGGGAGGAGTGAGAGGGAGGGGAGGAGGAGTGAGAGGGAGGGGAGGAGTGAGAGGGAGGGGAGGAGTGAGAGGGAGGGGAGGAGGAGTGAGAGGGAGGGGAGGAGTGAGAGGGAGGGGAGGAGTGAGAGGGAGGGGAGGAGTGAGAGGGAGGGGAGGAGGAGTGAGAGGGAGGGGAGGAGTGAGAGGGAGGGGAGGAGGAGTGAGAGGGAGGGGAGGAGTGAGAGGGAGGGGAGGAGTGAGAGGGAGGGGAGGAGGAGTGAGAGGGAGGGGAGGAGTGAGAGGGAGGGGAGGAGTGAGAGGGAGGGGAGGAGGAGTGAGAGGGAGGGGAGGAGTGAGAGGGAGGGGAGGAGTGAGAGGGAGGGGAGGAGTGAGAGGGAGGGGAGGAGTGAGAGGGAGGGGAGGAGGAGTGAGAGGGAGGGGAGGAGTGAGAGGGAGGGGAGGAGTGAGAGGGAGGGGAGGAGGAGTGAGAGGGAGGGGAGGAGTGAGAGGGAGGGGAGGAGTGAGAGGGAGGGGAGGAGTGAGAGGGAGGGGAGGAGTGAGAGGGAGGGGAGGAGGAGTGAGAGGGAGGGGAGGAGTGAGAGGGAGGGGAGGAGTGAGAGGGAGGGGAGGAGGAGTGAGAGGGAGGGGAGGAGTGAGAGGGAGGGGGGGAGGAGTGAGAGGGAGGGGAGGAGGAGTGAGAGGGAGGGGAGGAGTGAGAGGGAGGGGAGGAGTGAGAGGGAGGGGAGGAGTGAGAGGGAGGGGAGGAGGAGTGAGAGGGAGGGGAGGAGTGAGAGGGAGGGGAGGAGTGAGAGGGAGGGGAGGAGGAGTGAGAGGGAGGGGAGGAGTGAGAGGGAGGGGAGGAGTGAGAGGGAGGGGAGGAGTGAGAGGGAGGGGAGGAGTGAGAGGGAGGGGAGGAGGAGTGAGAGGGAGGGGAGGAGTGAGAGGGAGGGGAGGAGTGAGAGGGAGGGGAGGAGGAGTGAGAGGGAGGGGAGGAGTGAGAGGGAGGGGAGGAGGAGTGAGAGGGAGGGGAGGAGTGAGAGGGAGGGGAGGAGGAGTGAGAGGGAGGGGAGGAGGAGTGAGAGGGAGGGGAGGAGTGAGAGGGAGGGGAGGAGGAGTGAGAGGGAGGGGAGGAGGAGTGAGAGGGAGGGGAGGAGTGAGAGGGAGGGGAGGAGGAGTGAGAGGGAGGGGAGGAGGAGTGAGAGGGAGGGGAGGAGTGAGAGGGAGGGGAGGAGTGAGAGGGAGGGGAGGAGGAGTGAGAGGGAGGGGAGGAGGAGTGAGAGGGAGGGGAGGAGTGAGAGGGAGGGGAGGAGGAGTGAGAGGGAGGGGAGGAGTGAGAGGGAGGGGAGGAGGAGTGAGAGGGAGGGGAGGAGTGAGAGGGAGGGGAGGAGGAGTGAGAGGGAGGGGAGGAGGAGTGAGAGGGAGGGGAGGAGTGAGAGGGAGGGGAGGAGGAGTGAGAGGGAGGGGAGGAGGAGTGAGAGGGAGGGGAGGAGTGAGAGGGAGGGGAGGAGGAGTGAGAGGGAGGGGAGGAGTGAGAGGGAGGGGAGGAGTGAGAGGGAGGGGAGGATGAGTGAGAGGGAGGGGAGGAGTGAGAGTAGTCTGCAGGCACAGACCCTAATTTGACACTTTATCAACAAATCATTGTGCCTTGAGAGAAGTCTAGCCCAGCTACCTACTGGTTGTGTCAATGTGTTATGTAATGGTACAATTTCTACCAAGTTGACCTTCATCTCAGTAGGAGGCATGCAAGCCAGCTCTGATAGTGAATGTCAATCATTGTTACCATGACGATCCCTCTCAGAGCTAAGCTCCTCCTATAAGCACAATAAATGCTTGTGGGCTCACTTGTTGTACAGACCCTGTGTCAGGAGCAGCTTCAGTACATGGCCTATGGTAGTCTTATAGTGCAGACTCACTTTTACGACTGACCAGGGTTTGTGCTTGCAGACTAGAGTGAGAGGGAGGGGAGGAGTGAGAGGGAGGGGAGGAGTGAGAGGGAGGGGAGGAGGAGTGAGAGGGAGGGGAGGAGTGAGAGGGAGGGGAGGAGGAGGGGGAGGAAGATGGGGGAGGGGAGGCGGTTCTGTTGTTTTAGCAAACGTCCAGGGCATGCATGCATAGGGGCTAATTATAGTCGTAACACTGTTGGGGGCGCAATTTACAAGGAACACGATCTTAAAGATCAACTTTATAAATTTAAATTCCAATGCCATATTTTTATGTTCCGAGTTCGTAATACGTCACTATCATGTTCACATGGTGATGGACAAAGCTATTGAAATTGTCTCGAGGTTGATTTCTCGAATGTCTTTGCGAGCGTGTTGAGGAAGTAGCGACTGAGCTGGAAAATGTCTGCAATGGTAGAGAAACGGGAATCATGCACGTACTATAACCTTGGTTTACTTATTACTTCGATTTGTACCTTCGCAAACATTATCCCCTGAAAATATCTTCCATAAGCAAGCAGAAATGTCCCTTTAGTGCACCTCTCAAAGTCAAAATTCTTTGATGCACTATTGATTAAATGTCATTGGAAGGTTAATGGAAGCAACGTTGGATGTTGTTGAATTCCATAAATCAGGAAAGAAAAAGAAAAAACAAACAAAACATGGGTGTCTCTAACATATTCGACAATACGCTTTTTGCAGTATGAAACAAAAACGCTCTTGTCCTGCTAATGGGATAATTTCGAATTTGCATTGTGAAAATGTAACGTAACGAGTTCTTTTTCTCGTTCTTAATAAGTTTTCTCTCCGTCTCTTCCTCTCATTTTAAAAATATTTTTGCCTCATGATGAAGCTGTTGATGATGATGGTGTTGGTGGCGGTGGTAGTGGTGATGATGATGGTGATGAAGATACTGATGATGGTGGTGGTGATGATGATGGTGGTGGTGATGATGATGCTCAAGATGATGCTGATGACGACGTTGATATTGCTGTTGACAAAGATGATGATGATGATGATCGTGACCATATCAGTGATAATGGAGTTAATTGTGATGATGACGACGAGGAGGCGACGACGATGAAGGTCATAATTGTATCATAATATCGACTCTACATTTAGAAAGGGCGCACATAGCATTCGTTATCGTCATGATATCAATAGGGACTTTTAGATTTGCGTGGACTGATACGTGTGACGTCCATTCAAGGCAGTGCATTAAAAGGACGTCGATCGTAGCAATCCACGTTGCCGTTGTGCAAATCTAAAAGTCCCTATTGTATCATCTACTACGATCAGTTATGTGGTTTTAATACGCAGCGGTCATATCCCTTGAAGAATGAATAATCAATCAATTATACAAGCGTTATGTCGACTACTTAAGCGCGATGAACCAAAAGGGATAAATTGCTTTAAATCAATTGGTAGTCATGGCTAGTTCATCTCATGACTAACCTTAAAGATCTTGTGTGATTCTTATTATTCCTAATCGAATAAAGGTATCTACTCTCTTCCCTTAATTATTTCGCAACGCTCTCAAGTCAAACTTATATTAAATTAAAATAGACCTCCCATGACTGAAGAAGAAATGCAAATACATCTACTGTACTTAATCAACAGGAGCTAGCTATCGACGGGCCACAAAACAAACGAGCATCGCTGTGCGTATTTATCACGAGTACTAAAATGTAATTAAAGCTGTCTGGTCCCCCGGTCAGTTTGATGTTATGTTACGTGACGGAGTCAAGGGTAATAATGCTATAGAGGTCTACTTCGTTATTGGCAGTGGTGTAGTTATAGGGGCGTGAGGAGACATGCCCTCTCCCCTGAACCAATCGAAGGGGGTGGAAGAATAATGGGAGAGTGGAAAGGCAACATGACCAACAAAAAAAGGGGGTGCGACCCCGATCACATCCTCTGCTCCCTCTACGTCCCTGTTCTTTCCCATTTTTTTTACTCACCATATATTTATTGTGCCCCCCATGACTAGATATATGCTACCGCATTGTAAGTTGGAACATTTGAAGAATTTTAAGGCAACTTAAATCCATATATCATTTGATTATGCTCCGAATACATGATACAACAAAAACGATAGGCCCATACTCCGATCGTAACGTGTTAAAGGTATTCAGTCGGTTGGATTAGAAATAAGGATGCCTTGAAGTAGACATAGGTTTCACTTACAGGATGTTTCACTTACGCCATAACAGTGTGCTTCTTGGTCTGTGTTGAAATACATTTTGAAGGTTCATTAGTCCCAAACCTCTTAATTTTTCCATTCAATAGAAGAAAAAAAAAACGAAAAACAAATCGCAAACGAATTTCACAGGTCCATAGGTCGGGAAAACTATCATATATTACAGGTAGCTCACGAATAGGATGAAAAGGAAAAACATCATACGGAGGGATCTTACACTTTCTCTGTCATTCTGTCAAGGAGGGCAGATCTAACCTTTTATATTTGCCAAAGCCACGTGCCGCGAATGGAGGAGTATCTTACAGAAGTTTACCCTATCAATAAGTATATTTACTGGTCGACAAAGGATATTTATTTTTTGTTCAGCTCGGTGAATTTCAGCCGAGAGCCGCGCCAGAGCGGACACTTGAATGCTCTAAAAATACAAATACAAAAGTTGTTTTCCTCAAACAAGGGTGGTCGAAGTAGACAAGCGTATTTCTGATTAATACTACTTCTACTGCTTCTTATAATACTATTGTTATTATCATTATAATTATGATAATTATATCATTGTTATTATTATTATTTATATCATTTTCATCTATATTAGTAGCATTTTCATCTCATTAATATTTTTGTTATCATTATCATTAATATAATCACAATAATAATGACAATAAAAATCAATACATAAAATTAGACTGATTTCCGTCAGCTCGTGATATAATTCACCAACTTCAAATCACAACGGCCTTTTCAATTAGCTGTCATGATTGCACGGACATGGATTTATGAATATACCCCATTGGTATCCATATGCGACGTAATTTAAAAGGCAGGCCTAATGAGGCATGGACGATTACAAGAATTATTTCCATACGTCTTAATTGCACCAGCTCCACTCAATGAGCATATTATGGGTGTGTGTGCGTTGTTTTCTGTGTGTGCGCGCGTGTGTATGTGTGCTCTCACCTCAGCATTCTTGTGGGGTTTTATGTGCGCTTCACATACCCCTTGTGAGGCATTTTTACTTTGTGGGGTATTTTTTCAGGACCCCACAGAGTAAAGTCTTTCAAATGACTGTATATTGGGTGTCCTATGCCCTGCGGGGCATTAGAAGTGGTACCCCATAAATGACATTTTGTGAGCGTGTGCTAAAACTTGCACACTTTTTTATGGTAACATCGTAAGCACACCGCCGGGTTGTTATCGCCAGGTTGTACATACCCCACAATCAGGTGCCCCACAAAGGCCCTGATGTGAGAATGTGTGCGTTTGTGTGTGTATAGTGATATCTTACGGGTGATCAGCACAATCTTCAGGGACATTTTGTCTTTTCTCAACAGTTGCCATGGAAACTAAGCAAGACTATTTTTGTCTATTTCATTTGTACGTCGAGAAACGAGCACCTGGAATTTGTGTGCAGTGTGCTTATAGTGTGACTAGACAAACGACACCGTTTCCGTTATCGTTTTATTTTGATATAATTGCTGTTTTTCAGTCAAATTCGATCAAAATGCGGGTTTTTAACGAAAAAGCCGGAGCGGCGTTTCGGTGTGGGGTTTGGGAGATGACTTGCCCAACAAGCCCAAAAATTTAAAACTGACTACCTTTTCTGCTTATTTGTTTGCTCACTTGTTGTTTTGTTTTTATTTTATTTCGGTAGTTTTGGAAAAATAAACAAATGTGAATCATCCCTTGTTATGACTTGCTTGCTTGTTTGGCAAGGATTTAAAAACTACGTCCCCTTAAAAAAACCTCTTTGGGCTAGTACTAAAACATTAAGGTTAGGCGGTAACTATAGAAAAAGGTACGACACTACAAAAGGAAAACATCCAGAAGTCGAGAAAATGAGTGAGAACGAAAAGGAGAGGAAATATGAAGCCTTGTCGTTTTCATTTTTGTAATCACTTTCTTGGAGTAGTTTCCAAGACAGGTAAACTGATATGCCATGCTCTAGATTAAAAAAAAAACAGTCTCCTAGATTGTAAGAAAGTGATCTGCTTTCTCTATGTTCACGCTGCATGATAGATAAACCTCTCAGCTTCCCGTTTACAATAATGACTGCACTGCGCTTTAGGAGATAACATCCCCAGCTTCATCTTCATCATTCACTTTCTACTCCGAAAGCCAAGGAATCTATGAATATTCCTCCATTTTTGTAAAAAAAGAAAGAAAAGAAAATGGAGTGATAAAGCCCGGTGGATCATTTAACTCCCATACGCCTGGATAACTCCCCCAGGGATTTCTGCGTCTGCTGATAATCTCCCAGCCTCCCACGTGCTCCTTGAAAGAAAAACATCCAGGCAAAGACAAAATAGGTGCGCATACATTGTCCATCTCGTTGCCTAGCAACGCATCGTCGTTGAAATGTCTTCATATAGTATTTAATATTATCTGAGATTGGGTGTTATTCGGCGTGTATGGCTTGGGCGAGTAGGGATTGCTTTTGTTTCTTGCTTCGTATGAATTTCACAGCGTACCACTGCGAGGCATTTCTTTTAAACATGTTAACGAATTATGTACAACCATACACATGTCCAAATATAGAAAGGCCTTGCTCTATATTGATGTATGGTTTCTCAACGCCTCCGAGTTTGATAAAAAAAATTGGGGCGCTTTGCAAATAACTAAAGTCTCCAAATACTTCAACACACTCCTATATTGAAATTGTCTATATATCATTTCTCAACATTCTCAGGAGGAATAGCATATACTCGCCTAATATATGGATGTAATATCCTTATACCATGTATATTGAAATCAAAACACACCCACCGATGAATCTTGCCTGCTCATGAGTATATTGCAGTTCAATCCAATTTGTGATACAGATGTAGAATATCAATTTCTCCAACTGTCAGTGCTGATGTAGACCAATTCATTTATTTTTGATGGAACATGCAATAAAACATATCCCCTTGTTTGGAAATCGAATGCTAGCCTCTTTCTCCCAACGATCTAAATGGCAACGAAGATTGATCTAGACAGACGCGAAGCTCATATTCATTCTGTGAAATAAAAATATATTATGAGTATGATTAAGGTGGATTGGATCAATGTAGATTACCTTGGTTACGGGTTGATTTGATTTGATTCCTCGAGTACATTTAAACAACGAAGTGTATAACGATGAGAGGAAACACATCTTTAGAAAAAAATACTGGCAGTGCCACACAGCTATTGGTTCTCGTGTATTTACACCCCAATAACTTTCATTAACAAATTCAAATTTGCTCCCAATTGGTATTTGATTTAGTGCCTCGATTGAATAGAACATCATTCAGTATTACTCATTTCACAGTGATGGGCTTTTAATCCTTAATTGTAATACAAATCGCAAATTCACTACCAGCATTGTTGGAAAATCATATAGCAGAATTTTCGATTTCTCAGAATCAAATCTTTTAAAAGCTTTCAAGTGTTTAGTGCTTTGTGCTCTGACATGTAAAATAAGTCGGATGTACGAGGGAAATCAACCTACCCCACTCTCATCTCAATCTCAATTCGAACACTTAAAGTGCACCAGCAATGACTACCCCAATGCCATGGTAATAGTGTATAGTAACCCCTTTCAATGAAAAAGGGGAACTCAATGTACCCTTCCTTCCCTGCCCCCTACATCCCTTATACCACATTATCCACTAGGCGTAGAGTCTATCCAGGGGTATTTCCGTTGTACTGGCTGTGACTATACCGGCATTATAAGGATGGAAACTATACAAGCAAACCTCCAAGAAGAGGAATCAAAGCAACCCTCCCACCACCTTCCACCAATAATAACAGACCCCCCCCCCCCCCCCTCTCTCCGCGCCATCTAAGAAAACTGATATGTACTGATCATGACTGTACCAATAAAATGATAATAATATGATAGGGAAACCAATGCACCCCTCCCTCCCCCTCAAGTTTTCCACCACTTAAACCAAAGTGTCGCCATCTAAGAGTCCTATCATTGCACTGGCCATGGCTATATCAATATTACAATGAGGTGTAGCAGGGACGTGATAAGCATGACACATGTTACACAAGCTCACGCTTGAAAGCTAAGCAAAGGTCAAGTTTACAGATTTATTACCACTTCACAGAACTTAATGACCTAATCGCCTGCTGGTAGGAAAAGTTCATACCTCGGTCACACCAAAGGGACCGACACCTGACCATCTACTGACCAAACACACTGTTTGCCATAATAAGAGGTCAGTTTGGAGTCATTTTTCTAGCGGTGTGACTGAGGTATTTGGGCATGATCACATTGAATATAACATTGTTTTTTTTTTAATTAAAAATATTAAATTTGTTATTTCTGTTGTACGCGGAAAACCTATATTTTGTAGTCTTTCATCAATATTCCCCTTCAAACACATTTGTTTTTAAAATCCTTGCAGAAATATTTCTTAAATGACACCCTCTTTCACATTTTGACACACTTCACATCACATTTTTTGGGCTCCCAACGCTTTAGAGGGGCTTAAACCAAAGTACACTATTTCCCCCCATTTCTATTTGGTTCAAATTTTTTCCCTTCATAATGAAGTTATGGGTCTGTTTCTTTTATTTCATTTGTATAATCCATGCAATAACCATGGACAAAATATCGTAACAGTGAATCAATGCCCAAGTTCTTGGATGTCTCGCTGCATCTTCACACGATATAGGAAGCAACTACCTAGTATCAGAGAAAGAGAGAAAGAGAGAGAGTGGAGGAGCTAGGAAGAGGGAGAGATAGAGAGAGATGTGGAAGAGAGTGGAAGAGAGTGAAAGAGAGAGAAAGAGGGAGAAACAGATAGAGATAGATAGAGAGAGAGAGATGGAGAGCTAGTTGGAGTACGTTTCGTAAGAAAGGCCTGTGGCGCAACGAGGGAACGTCAACAATTGACAAAAGGGTCACTTCTACGATTATTGATCCCTGTGGAACACCTCTCAGCTCGTGGCACTGGTTTTTATACCAAGAACCTGTCGCCATGGGGTGTGCGAGATTGGTGTCAATGAGGAAATCACGTTACGGCTTATATATCGATGGCGGATCAAGGGTTTAAGATTGAGGGGAGCGGAGGGGAGGGGAGGGGAGGGGAGGGGAGGGGAGGGGAGGAAAGTGGGAGGGGCAGGGAAGTGGGCACTCCACAGATCCAGACAATCATTCTTTAGATTTGTATGAAGACCTCCGCAACTGAATATACTGTAATGAATTAATATTGGCCTATTAGAAAATATAATCGAAGTCGGGAGCAATTGTATTTTGTATTTTGCAGAAAGCTTGCAAAGGGCTTGATCGAACCTATCAATTCCTTAAAAGGTTAGGGCAGTAACGAATAGATATATAAGCGACGGATCTTGTGTTCTCTGGCATGGGGTATAGGGTCATACACATTTTAAAACTTGACTGACTTGCATTTTGTATTTATTTAAATAGATTAAAATATCTATCACATCATCAGCAGCCTTTTTCGTCTGAATTTACTATAAAAGCGGGTTACTTAAGGTATTCGAGATTTGCGTTTTACCCGGAGACGTTCCACGTCCCCTCTGGAGCCCCATCCCACCCCCTCTGGACCCCACTCCTTCCCTAGCCCACACACCCCACTGGATATTTGAATCAGCCTTTTGATACAACCATGGACCTACTAAGAGTAGTCGGTCCATGATACAACTTTCCCTGAGTTTCAAGCCGCCATGTGTTATCGTCTGACATGTTTACTCCACACACACCGGAGTCTGATTAAGAATGATGCCCTGTGACAGATATGATACCCATAAAAGGTCGACACGTGATAACCGCATATCTAATCGTCCCCAGTCCCTCCGAGAGCCATTACAGAGAAGGCGAGTTCTTGTCATAGTCGATATACATCCAAGGTACATCCAAGTAATTGATTTTTAGCCTAAGACAAGACCTGGACATTTAGATTGTACCTTTAAGGTTAATGATGGAGGCGCTGGGTTGCCATTACGCCTGGGAGCGAGGGTTCATACTTAGTTGTCGCTACCCAGTTTCTTTGACCTCAGTGAACTCGGAGGTATGGCATAACTAAAGCGGTGTGTCGAAACTAGGGGTTGGGGGGTAGATGTACTAGATACGAGGGGCGTGGCTGGCAACATTTGGTCCAGGAACGGGGAGGGGTAAAAACAAATACTTTCATAATCCATTTTTTGCTTACATGTAAGTGGTCATCTTGGCCTAATAGATATTAACTAAGCTGATTGGTGTATTTGTATCCTACAAAGATTGCAAGTCCTGTTTCTAAATTCAAATAATAGAAGAGGCATGTTATACTTAGAACACACTTTGCAAACAAAAATAGAAAATAAGATCCTTAAATCCTGAAATTCTTGAAGAGCGATCTTTAATCTTTGGACGAATTTGTGAGGGGGCGGTACAACAGCAACCTCCTCTAGCAATTAACCCCTGTGAACAAAAATATTGTGCAAAATTAAATTACAACGCATTACCTATCTCACAACAGAAAACTCATACATGTTATATAAATGCGGATATAAATTAGATGTACAATAGCTGTACAGTTTTGAAGCTGAATATATTGTGTAAGCCAATAAAAACAAAGCATCTATTTTTATAAGATTATATTTCCGCAACACAATCAGCTCACCACTCTTTCTCGTAACCATGGCAACCATTCACAAGCCATATGAGGCAGCACGAGGCACCATTTGCATCTCATATTTCTTCGGCATAATCCAGGGTTTCTTAAATATTTCCTATGACTGCGCGGTTGTTCATTGCTCACCCAGATGGATTGCTAATATGTGAGTGACTATGGTTCGTCTTTGGCAGATGTGGAAACACCAGAATAATTATTAATGGAAGTTTTTACGGAATGACAAAAATAGTAGAGAATACCAGAACAAAATCTTTCCAAAAACTGTCCGATAGCTTCCTGTCTCCTTTCCCTGGCTCATATTTCAAGTATTGTGTTATTACATCTTTGGAAGATGTGGACATGGTATGCGGGTATGAGTGAAATGAGTACCCCCCCCCCTCCTTGCAGGCAAAACCATGCATGACATGATTAACACACTATCGAAGCACATGTCGGATACACCCCCCCCCCCCCCACTATTCCCTTGCCTCACCCACCCCCCCCCCCCCCCCTCCTTTGCACTGGCTTCGATCTCTGGTAGATGTAGACACACCATAATGATTATGGTTAACGGATGTTTTTACCAACAAAGAACACATAGTACAGATTAACACACCATCTGAACACAGTCCAAGCATCACCCCTTCCCCTTCCATTCCCGCCCCGGCTGGCTGCACCTAAATGATTGTGATTTACAATCTTCGGTAGATGTGGACGTGTCATACCGGGGTCAGTGTAAACTGTACCCCTCTTCCATAAAAATGACTATTAGACCGTTTTTTCCATCCAAATACATTCACAGCATCAACATCTGTTCACCTTACCCTCTATCTCTATCTATTTCTCACCCTCTCTATATCTCTCCCTCTTTCTCTCTCGTAGCTGACCCTAGCCGAAGTTGTAATTGGGATCAGCGCAATTTTATCTCAATGCATTATTACGTAATAACACACCATTTGGTCATTATCGGAGTAAACCCCCTTCCAACCCCCACCCCATCCCCTCCCTTGCTTTTATTGCAATTATTGTTATCGCTAATCTTTGTTAGATGTGGACTTCCCATGCTGGATCAATTCAAAATGCACACAAAACACGTCCCTACAGAAAACATGATAAAGACGTTGTATTATTCAATAAAGTTCTTTCAAAATGCCACTATCAGCCAACCACATGCAGCCGGTAATAATATTTACGGTTGATGTTAGAATATGACCGCGGGGCAATTATTGCCACTAAAGCATTTGCTGCAGAAACAAACTATGTTACAATGCACTGCTGTTACAATCATATGCACAGCGAAGAGCACTTACAGACAAGAGCACTTCAACAACACTGAAGGACACAAGCTCACACCCGTCTGCTTTTCAGGAAACCATTAAAATAAATGGTAAAGGGTGTCTATAAACGCATCCGGCCGGCCGGGTATTGCTCCTTTTATTATGTGAACGTTATAGGATTGTAGGTTATTCTTTCAGCGTAAAGATTGTAAAGTGGTCCAGATTGATTGAAAGTCCTCCAATCAATCGAAACTCAAAAACCTCTGTCCATTGAGAACACAATTGCGATTGATTTCGAGTAGCAGCCGATTTGAATCCTCCGCCACTGTTTATAATCAGGCCCGTAGCCACGGGGGGCACGTGCCCCCCACAAATTTCCAAGATCGGTTGAACTTTTTAGACCCCTCACCAGGACGTCGATCAAACATCATACTCTGGCTACGGCCCTGTTTATAAAGCCTGGGTCCTGGTCGATTTCCTCCACTAATAAATGGCTTTGAAATAAATAATTAAGTAAATAATTATATGACTTACCTTCCAGTCAAAAGCATAGCTATCTGCTTATCAGTTCTCGTCTTGTTCTCCGCCGCGTACCGTCCTGTTGCATCTAACTCGTAAATTTCCCCGTCGCAGTCTAGAATCTTCTTGAATTCTTTCTTTGTAATATTAAACGGGTGGAAGTGGGTTTCATACACCTTCTCAACCTCCTCTTCAAAGTGTGTCGGGTACACGAGATAGAGGAGGTACAAAAGATGGGCCAAGTTGAGCAACAAGGCCGCCATGTTCCACCCGAGAGCATCGGGCCAGCAGAGAACGGGTCCAGACCAGAGGACGTGGCAGAACCCACCTATGACTAAGGTGGACCGGAGCCACAAGGCCTGGGCTATACCGACGTTGGGCGGGACCAGGAACCCGTTGAAGAGAACGAAGGATCCTAGTTGGTATATGGAGTGTTGGGACACGAACATGTCACCACATCCAGCGTCTGGATCTGTGACTGGGTCCGACCCGTTGTTCTGCATGTTGGTTGATGGTGTAAGGCGCTAATGTGTGTGGCAATGGACAGAGTTGTGGAAGGCTATCACCTTTTGGAAGCGGTTGTTTCATATATGGAATCCAAAGGAGTTGTAGAGGCACATGATGGTAACTCCAGACGTCAGGTTATCCTCACCTTTATGATGTTGAACCTTCCTACGATAAAAAGAGTGAACATGATCACAATAACATTTATAAATTGACCGAGATTTACAAAAACAAGAACAAAAATGTGAACCTTAAATTCATAATCAATAACGTGAAAATAATCCAATCGTCGTATGGCTATTATTATATGGCTATTAAAGAATCGATGGCATGCTTGTTTAGAAGTAAATCTGTTATAAAGTCAATTTGTAGGTGTTTGTTTTTATAAGGCATAATGTTTAGTGTGGCAGTGTTTAACTGCCACAGGAACACATAGGCTTCAACTACATATTTCTACACATTGCCTATCAAATAAAACACTTAGAATGCAAGAAAAAAGAGGAAAATTTTCCTTGTTTTCTTGTGTCAGTTGATCATCATTTTTTGTGTAATCCCTTACAAGATATAAAGTAGACGTGTTTGGAGAGCGTACAACCTGCACCTTGCTTCTGGAATGCTTCTGGAAAGTATACACTGTCATGAAGATCTTGTTCAACTTCGTATCAAGTTTAAAAAATGAAGAGATGGAGCACGGTGAGAGGGAAACGTGGCTATCCTGTATATTTACAGAACCTCTAAATAATATGCTAGGCAATAATGAATTCCCTACACAGTAAATCACACAGAGGGAGAAGGAAACAGCACGCATTACATCACCAGGCTCATTAATAAAGGTAGGCTGAGCTAGTCGCCCACGTGTGCCTGGGGTCATAAAACCCATCGCTGCTTTACCTAGGCATCCAACAGCTGGGTACAGCCCGCAATGAAAAGATTAAAAGAGATGGTTTAGTTCTGGTAGAGCATTGTGTGAGCTTTCTCCCTCTTCGTATGTTATTTTTGGGGGAAAATGTCGCAGTCGACATGTCCCCTAAAAAAAAATCTTCAAAATATGATCTCACTCATTTTCGACATTCGACGAGAATGTTTGGTGGTTTTGTTTTTACCAGACTTCCATACCACATTTGGGTGTAGTCCCTTATACTTGTATGTGTATGTGCGATTTCCAGCAAGATTGTGTCGATTTCTTCTCATTTTTATCATCTCAAAACCTCACGGTATGCATTCATTGTTATGGACCTCAGATTCGATCTTTCCCAATAGCTTCCGGGTAATTTCTCTCACAATAATTATTATCGCACGACCAGTAGTCAATTTTATCTTTAACAGAAGCGACTGATGTTTCCTCATCACGATGTATGACTTGGTCTATTTCAATGGATATCAGGTTTACAGTGAGAGAAGCGTAGCCTAGACATTATAAAAACAGGGTAACGATGTGTGTAAAATATAAGACATGTAGAAGCTTTGGGACCCTTTGACACCGTCATTTGGTAACGTACCACGGCATGGTAATAGTAATATTAATACTACAACTACTACTATGAATACTAATGATTCTACTACTACTACTACTACTACTAATACTTTTACTAGTATTACTACTTCTAATACTACTTCTACTACTACTACTACTGTTGCTACTACTACGTTTACTACTACTACTACTGCTACTTCTACTACTGATAATGATAATGAAATAAGATAAGGATAATTAATACTCATGTATTATTACCAATATCATTATTACTGTTTTTATAAGTATTAGTAGTAGTATTATTATCTACAGCAACAATATTATGATCATACAAGAAAATCAATTTTTCATGCATGTGAATTATCAAAGCAAAACATTTCAACATTGTACGCCATGAACGATATTTAAATGTGAAGGGAAAGAGAGAGAGAGTGAGAGAGAGAGAGACAGAGAAAGAGAGAGAGAAAAAAAAATACCATCGCATAATATATACCAAGATGGCGAAAGTGATATTCTTATTTTATAGGGAATCGTTAGCAATAGCGTCAGTACAGCTCCATCTTACATCATCACCATCACCCAATATTCACACGTCGTGTTTGCTGTTACTATAGGCCTATATCGTACTCTAACCCAAATCATATATCCTAATGCGTTTTCCTCCCGCCTCCTGAAGTCTATTAGTGCAAGTTCTTCTCCATTTCTTCCCCATAATTTTTGCCGCTTCAGATAAAAGATGGAAAGACCGGAGGCAAGAGCGCGTATCCAGGGCAAAGTGACAATTTATGAAATCTCTATATTTCAGGGTTGTCAATAAATTGAGAAGGCGAGCGATGCGTTTAAAGCGTGAAGTGTTTGTTGGAATCACGTGTCCATGGAGGTTTCAAACGAGAGAAAAGAGGATGGAGAATCATTTGATAGCATAAAAGTAGATCTGCCGTTTCCTGTTAAAAGCCTGTTGCCTTCTCTGGCGGGGGTGTAAAACGAAGACTCCCATTTCATCTATTCCTTTTAATGGTCATCTGCTGTGGATGAGTTGTGCGGTAACCTACTTTTCAGAGAGATTTAAAAAAAAAAGGATTATGGAAGTGCCAAGGATTTTTAAAAAATACAAATAAATACAAATAGCAAGTTGCACTTTTATTATCATGAGGAGGTGGGGCTGCTGTCATGGTTGTGCGAACTTGTAGACAAATAATGACAAATGGGACGTACTGTAGGGCTACAGCTATCACAGGACCACCACAACATAGGAACACTACGCTGTAAGGCCAATGGAACGTAGGGTCTCAGGTCCACAGAACATGAAGGTCACTGGAACATTGACCACATGAATTAGTGTAGGGCCACTATAGGAAACACGAGTTGTAGGTTCACGGAGGAATAGGATCAGTTGGACATGAACTGGGACAAGAAACAATTAAACATAGTGTTAAGAGATGTAAAGCTACGGTCACAAAGGTTCGTACGAACGATACGTTCGTACGAATCTCCTTGTTTTCCATTGCCTTCCCAAATTTCCATTGTCTGAAAATCGTTCGTACGGCGTTCGTAGAAGTTCGTAAGGGCATTTGTGACCGAGGCTTAACCCAAACATGGTAAGGAGATATTTTTGGCGGGGAGGAGGGGGGGGGGGGCTTGGGTTTCTAGCATTCATATTCTTCATGTGCCTCGCTTGAATCTATTTATTATCATTAACAAAATTAACCGCTACTGACGTATCCATTCTGAGATCGAGTTTATAGTCTGTAGGAGTCTGCTGCAGGGAAGGTGACCTTTATAAGAGTTTGACAGAGAAGTTCCCACGTTAAAGATGTATCGCTTTTGCCACAGGGCAGACCTGTTGTTGTTTGATGATGTAGGATACATCTCATAGAAGGAGGTGCTGGAGGAATGGGAGCAGGGGACGGCAGAGGGAAGAGGGTTGTAGAAGAGGCAGTTCTTGTTTATTTGGTAACTTGTTTACTTTAAAAAAATAGTGTTATGTTTAGCCTTGGTCATTGTAGAAAAACTTTCCAAAGTTTAAGAAAAAATAATATTTCCATCATTGTGTCGATCAAGCCCAAATAAATTTGCACCTGAAGTAATAAAATACAACTCTTTTAAAGTTCCTAGTTTGAAGTTACTCTTTAATTAGATATAACTTTGGAAAAGTCAGGATCCTTTTCAATCATAGGTTTTAACAAACATTACCCGTAAAACAGTATTAGAACCATCACAATTATAATGTATGCAGGCCGAGCAAACTATTTCTTTAATATCATTGAGAGGGAAATCCATGTAATACGAGGCTGGTACCCAATTTCTCGACCGTTTCTTGGATTTTTCTTGGACGCAATGTAATATTTTTCATTGTTATCTCAATGGGTGGCCTTTATCATAAACAGAATAGGCTTGATTGTGATTTTAAAACAATACTAAAACACCCTTATATTGGTAGTCTTTCGAACACTTAAGACATGCATCACTTTATTCTTCCGACCAGGAAATAAAATAAACGGCCTTGGGCTAATCCAATTTTAATATGAAAAAAATAAATAAAAAGGAGGTAAATGACTGCATTAAAAAGAGAAGCTGTCGAGCTTCATCTACGTCTAGCGGCGAGAAAATTGCTGGTTGTTGAAAAGGTGTGTGAATCACCTCTTTATGTTGTCATGTGGGCGTCTTTATTGCCTGAGGCTTCTGTATTATAATTTGTGTTTGTAATTGATCATATTTGATGTTTTTATCAAACGAGACAAGGGCTGGCAAATTATTCCAGCAAATGGATCACACACAGAACGGATTTCAACCGTCGTTCGATGCATTTAATCTTCCATAAGCTCCCACTTTCCCGTTGTCTTGAGAATATATGAAAAATTAAAAAGGGTAAACTCAATATTTTTCAAGAGCTGGGTTGTGTCAAACGAGCTCGATAAGAGAAATAAAATGGTGAGGCTCGAAAGAAATCGGACAAAAAGTAAAAAATGTTTGGTAAAAAATTTGATCACTATTCAATTCACAAATTGGCAATTCGGTATTAAAGTCGATAGTGACGTATTCGAGAACAATATACACATTTTGATAGATTTTTGCTTTGTCTTATTTTCAAAAGAAAGGGGGCGGCCCACAATAATTGTGTGGCAAATGCCCCGTATTCGTCCACAGACATTATACAATTTAATTGGGGTGATAATTGTCCCCCTCCGCCCGCCAGAGCCCAAATTCCTCTTATTAAAAAAGGGGCATAACGGGCTGAAGAGTGAAGTGAAATAGACCATTATTTAAAGTGAAGTTACACGTTTCCAAGAGTCAGAGTGCAAATATAATTACAAAATACTATAGCTGTTGCTAGGTCGGATCAGACACCTCCCTGGTCGGACAAACGTTATGTCTTGCCGCATCCTAACAACAAGTAATGTATGCACTTTGTCTTCCGACTCCACAATTATTCATAACAGGTGATTTGAATAGGTCGTAAGGAGGCACCATCTTGACAAAAACGTACATTACGAACTGGTGGCCTATAAGGGAGTTTACAGATAGCACATGGTACAAATGCCCCCAAATATCCACAGATCTTTTACACATGGAGAAGTTCCACTTTGAGCATCTTAAAATAACAACTGCCAAAGTCCTAGATGTGCTTCATGAATACCTTTTGTTTGCCCTCTTGAAAAGAATACTTCCACCTGCGTATCTTAGAATGTACCGTTGGTGCATAAATAAATAATTTTACATCACTTTCATGAGCGCATATCCAGTATCCATCTCTGGTGGGTTTTACCCCCGCCCCCCCCCCCCCCCCCACTCGGGTTCCGAAATGACCGCATGCGTGTTGCCAAAATGTCCTTTTCGTAACAAAAGAAAAAGGTCGACCCATATTGACTTTACACACCGGACTTTTGCTGAAAAGGGGGGGGGGGGGGGGTGCTGAAAAAGGCTCGTATACAAAAGAAAAAGGTCGAGCCGTATTGACTTTACACACCGGACTTTTGCTGAAAAAGGGGGGGGGGGGGTCGGTTGGAACACGCATATGCGTACCCTAAATAACACTGAGTGGGGGGGCCGGGGTTTTACCTTTTTGGTACAAATGACCTTTATCTGCCCATGCGCAGATTGTATCTGTAAACTCCCTTATTGAATGGAATCACTGAATCATAATTCCTCGTAATGCCAGTATATTGCCGTTTCTGAATAGGGAAAATTCCCAGATGGTTCAATATACATCATCTAAGACATTCGTTCCTGGAGACGTATGGAGCCTTGCAATGGGCTTGCACACATACCAACAACTGATGATATAATACCATCTTCACTATTAAACTGCAATACGAAGAGACAGTTGAATGCAATTCTTTGTCCCCATTGGCTGGTGGATGATCTGACATTTCTCGTACGACATTTTCTCTTGCGACATTTGCTCCGAGAATCATTTGCCATAGATAAAAAGTTAAAGATAAACTTGAGTTCTGGTAAAAAAAGAAAATGAAAAGAAAACAAATAAATGTCATGTGCCAAACAATTTTGGAAGAAAATGTATACTGGCTGAGTAATGAGCATAGAAAGATAAGGAAATCAGGGTAGTACTATCCCCGACACCACGTGTGTTGTCCTATATACATCTTTCTGTGTAAGTGATTATTACTTTACCAAGACTCTGCCAAATTTATGATGATTTTGATGACTCCAGAACCTTGCATTACACACCATTACTTACATGCTATATGATCAACTTTTCTGATCCATTCCACACCTTTTCTTTCACAATGCAATTGCATTACCAGAACTCAAGTTTATCTTTAGGCTCGCTATTAGGTTTAGGTAATAGGTTGGGTTTAAGGTTAGGATTAGGGAAAGTATAGTGTTTGGTCAAGGTCTGAAGTTAGGAATTCTTTTTAAAAAGCGGCCGCTAAGAATTGTTCTTCCTCCGCTTTTGATCAGCTCATGTGGTAGAAACTGGTCCATAATTTTGAGTGCAATGCACTTTTTAGAAAAGCCTTCATTTGAATCTCGTGAAGAAGAAGAAGAAGAAGAAGGAGGAGGAGGATATAGGCCTGCCTTCATATCATATAAGGCAACGCAATGTGTATTAATGACGCTATGTAAATAGGCATACACATGACACACATTAACATTTACGCAAACAAATCTCTATCAGCCACACAATTGAATGAAATCTAAAAAGATAATTAACTCGGGTAGTTTACATAATCCTATTTAAGACATTTGTCTTGATTTCATAACACAAGGCATTATTGAAATCATTTGCATACAAATAGCCTAACTAAATATGACTAAGTATCATCAAGTAGCGGTTTAATTTGTATACTTACTCAACACAGCATCACGTTGTAAGCCACTAGTCGTGTGTACGTCGTTGTGAAAATACTCCTCGCTGTTATTTCAAGGGAGAAGCATGCACTTTTCATCAAGAAGTTCTCAGCTATCGTCGCGAGTTAACAATTTTGTATTCTTGAATGCTTAATCATGCTGCGAGAAAGCCAAAAATCCGCTCAAAATCCAGGTATGGTAGCGTCCATACTATATATTCACGTACATCCGTTTGTCCACAACCGAGCATCGCTTGCAGACGACATTGAAAACCCGCGCTTTTTCATTTTCTCGGCGGACTGAAAGGCACTCGAAGAATGCGTGCTATGCGAGGAGTATCTGTTGTGAGCGGATTGGGAAGCGGCGATGAGTCTGTACTGTATGTCGTGTAGATCGAAATGGTCGTGACGTATTTTGATTAGGTCTCGTAGTTCCGCATCTGTATTGAATACACAATCACTCTGCACTTTTGGGCAAACGGAAGAATTTGTTTTCATTTTCATACGGTGCAATGAGCACTATCAGCTAAAAAAAAAAAAGAAGATTGGCAATGTAAGAATTTAACGGAGAAGTCTACCATTATATCAAATTGGATTTTATAAAGTTAAAAATGAGATAAATTTATCAGTGATGGTTTGATTTTGGGAAAATCCGATACTCTTTCCTTTTTTAAATACTTTTTTTTTTAAATACGAATGTTACGTTCTTGATCAAACGAAAATTGACAGCTCTGTGATTTACTGATGAGAACCTCCCAAATTATGTTGTACTAAAAAAGAACAGTTCAAACGACCCCCAAATATACACACATTTTTTTATAAATGGAGAAGTCCAACTTTGATTTTAATTTTACAATAGGGACTTTTAGATTTGCACAACGACAACGTGGATTGCTACGACCGACGTCCTTTTAATGCACTGCCTTGAATGGACGCCACACGTACCAGTCCACGCAAATCTAAAAGTCCCTAATGTCTTAGGATAACTACTGCCAAAGTCATGAAAGTGCTTAATGAACACCTTCAAGGGCCTTCTTTAGAAGAATACTTCCAGCTGTGATCCTTAGAATCTACCGTTGGTCCATTAATGAATAATGATTACATAAATTTCATGAGCACGTATCCCTTATTCGTCTCGGTGGGTTTTACGAATTACAGATTGTATCTACGAACATTAATGAATAATGATTACATCAATTATATGAGCACGTATCCCTTATTCGTCTCGGTGGGTTTTACGAATTACAGATTGTATCTACGAACTGGCTTTTTCACTAATGATTAATTTCCTGGTTGTTGATGAATGAATATATCTATTTTTATTAAGAGGATGTGTAAAAAGAATGCTAATCCAATTTTAACATTATATTTTCAATGAAAACAAAATTCTATTACTGGCAACGAAGATATGCTCGCAATGATTATGTCATCAACCTATTAAAGGTTTCTACTTCCATGGCCACAAAATCATTCTGTGAAAAATATATCAAATTGTGAAACAGCCTTGATCAAAGTATTCAGCAAAGCTCAACTCTTTCAAAATTTAAATTCTCTATGAAAAGATTATATTTTACCAATATTAGTACATTCTAAATACATATATAATATGTAATAGTTAATTCTTATTTTTTTTCTTCTCCGTGTCTGCATATAGTTATGTTTGTGAGTATGTGTGTGCATGTGTGTGTGTTGCGCGCGCATGTGTGTGTGCGTTTGTGTTTGCGTGTATGTGTACATGTATTTGTCTATTTAAAATAGCTGTTAAGGAGATCGCAGTTTTCTGCTTTATGTATAATTTTACTGTTTTTTTTAATTCTCAAACGTAAAGAAAATTAACATAATCTATTACCAAAGTCTCAAATATTATAATTAGTATTCAAGCGAATACAACCCAATCCTATCCTCGTCATGTTTCAATTAGGGGGAATACGTGTTAAGTATCAATGGAATATGTTATGTAGTACACCTTTTATAACTAGAAGAACTAATTCTTTTAGATAAAATCAACCCGAGACAATTATATTGCTTTTGTGCGTCACTCATTGAAACCGTGTAATGAATATTACATAATTCGAACATGAATTCGAATTGTGGCATTGAAATCGTTGCCATCACGTTCGTGGTGTATATCTGATACGCCTGTACATTGTCTAAGAAAGACAAGTAACCTTTATTGTAATGCTTCTTGTATTTCCTTCTTATTTGAAATATTGAAGTGATGTTGAAAAGAACTGGCCTATGTATGGAGTCCAGGAAATTGTAATTTTCTCCTTAAAATTTACACAGCCCCTATTATATCATGATAGCATTTTTGTGCTCTTTCTCTATTTTTCCCCTCTTCTTCTCTTATATTCAAGTTTATATTGTTCTCCTTTCCTGCGCAGACCTAGATGTAAACGTCATTTACATTTGACATGGCTGCATATATTATTGTTGTTACTCGCTCATGATGAAAATAGATGGAATCCCAGAGGGAAGTGAAAAACTGTGCCATGAATTCGGAAAAAAAAACTGCTTTTCTTCAGGCGTTTGACCCAGTTTCCTAGATATTTTCCTGTAAATGGGTAAAGCGTGTTGTTTATTGAAGCATGTAATTTGCCACAGCATACCATAAAAGTCCATTTTCGTAATGTGCCTCGATACAAATTATTTCATTCACCTGTTACGAATAATTTCAATTCAATAGTCGGAATGCTTATTGCTTACATTCTGCGTTGTAAGGTAAAGGGTAATGTTTGTACTACCTAGCAACAATTAATGTATCATTTTGCATTCTGACTATTGAAATACAAATATTCGTAACAGTCAAATGAAATAATTTGTAGCGAGGCACTTAATAGAAATGTGTGCAAGGTAAACAATGAACCAGTAATGTGTGTGTGTGTTCAGTACTGTATTGGGTTCCATACCAGCAAAATTCAACACTATCAAGGGTCAAGATTTAATGATTTATATCCCAAATACATTTATTTCATTTTGATAATAATGAATACCATATGAAATTGACATTTACATAAAGTACGAGGCTTGTGATTAAATCATCGTAATCTTTACTTAAAGGGATTATATTTCATGTATGAATGTAAAATTAAGCGGGGTGTTTCACAAAGCCTTTGTCAATGAATAATGACAAAAATCAGTGACAAATATGACGATAACCTATCAGAAGCAAGGATTTCACTAGCTTATAATGAAAACTGTCATTTGTCACCGATGACAAGTTTGTGAAACACCCCCTGGACTTGATTTTATAGGATAACGTCCTTCTAAGATAAACATGCACCGGCATGATCATTATTATGATAAATGGTGACGTCATCATATCTCTACAAATGCATAGCACATTAGCTGTACATTAAAGCAGACTGAGGCGGATATATAATTTTCTAAGGCGGGGTAGAGGAGGGGGGCACATTACAAACTGAAGGAAACTTATTTTTGTTTACGTAAGGTATATGCTAACTGGATTTCGGGAGGGGGGAGGGTGAGAGAAGTGTAGACGCATTTAATGCGTTTACCTCTCGGTTGGATCATTGCAGTGAAACTTATATACTTTGTTGAGTCCAGGCCAAGCGATTTACAATATGAATTGTAACTGAACTGTCTAAAAGCTTTCGATCGTTTGATTAGGCTTAGAATCATCAAAAAAATAAGACATTGGCTAAATCTTGCTGAAAGCAACGCAATGCACACAGAAATGTGTCTGTATAGGACTAAACTTAAATATGCACGGCATGACAGTTTTGGCCAAGTTTGGTCTATAAATCTTTTACTATTATTCCTCATATTTCCAATACGAATGCAATCTTCTTCAACGGAAATTTCTTTTATGACATTGGTATTTGCATTTTTATTAAATCTGAATTGTATGGAGATTATTAAGTAAAATGAAATTATTTTGTTTAGAAATCCTTACAAAATACATTATGATATTCTTAATTCAAAAAACAAAAAAAAGGTCGCGAAGTATTTTCCCCCATTTCCAGGTAGAACTCAATCTCCTCTTTAACTGAGCTAAGGCGCCTGTTCGGCACATTCATGCTCGTCATTGTAAACACAGCACATCCCGCAGACGACCGCCAAAAAAACCCGGCGGGAAACATAGCAGGAGATGTGTGCCATGTCCCCACTTTCAAGAAAAGTGCGTCGCCCTTTCTCTCTCCATTACGTAAGTCAAGCTGGCCATTTCTGGGCTAGTGACTACGCCATATTTGACTAGTGTCGTATTCTTTTCTACCAATTCCGTTATTTCCTCTACCGGTTGTAGTCCCCTGAAGCACACGGGGGCATGTTTGTCTAATATTTTGTTGTACCCCAGGGTTTTTTCCTCTTCAACTCCCGAAGTTTGAAAATGTATCTGGTTCTGCGATGGCTGGTCTGTGCAGACTCCGATGTTTAATGGACGGCGCTGATTGGCATACAGGGTTTTATTTTGAAATGTGAGACCTGAGCTTGGGTTTATATATCATGATGGGAAGCAAGAAAGGAAAGCCACAACGGACGTATTTGTGTTCGTGTGCACTGTATTATTGACACAGGGAGAAAGTGGATCCATGTAAAGGTTGTGCAAATGAAAATGAGTGAGAGGAAAAGAATGAGAGAGCAGTGAGAGAGACAGACAGAGAAACACACACACACACACATACACACAGACACAGACACAGACACACACACACACATATACACAAAGACGGACACACATAGATAAAGAGACAGAGAGAAAGGGTAAAGGATAGAGAACGAAAGAGACAGATAGAGACAGAGAGAGACAGACAGACAGAGAGATTGTGCAAAGATTTTGAAAAACAGTAATGCCAACGGAGATTTCTCTGCGCTGGTTTTTTTTTCTGTCTCAGAATCATTTAATGAATATATCAAAGATTCAAACTAGATTGCCAATGATGGAATTTTGCAAGAGAATTATGGAAGATTAAGAGCTTGCTAACTAATAAATCATGCTACCTTCGAAAATATTTATGAGATAAATATGCTGTCACTTCTGTTTGATTTCAGAATTTTCTTCTTTACAAAAAAAAAATGAACTGAATCTGAATCTGAGTCTCAAAATCAACGATTTGTGGAGAAAAAAATATTGCAAGATTAACATATTGGAAAATAGCAAAAATAATAATCGTTAGGATTTAAACAGTAGTGTTGCATATATATTTTAAGATGCAGCCAGATTCTAAAAAATATAATTTAGACACAGTGAGAAATGAAAAAGCCTTGCAAAATGAATGAACTATATGTTTCCTGAAGGAAATTAGTTTGAAAGGATCTGTAATATACTCCCAAGAGGTCGCCGTTTTTTACTTTGAATTTTTTCTCGAATTAAAGACCTACCCCCCCCCCCTTTTTTTTTGGGGGGGGGGGGCTTCTTCTTTATCTTACTGTTTCAACAGTCCATCTGAAATTTTGGTTAAGAAGTAGTACAAAGATACTCACATTAAATGTTCAAATTAATACATCATTGAAATAACTGTATAAAGACCACGAGGGATTTAAACTGTGAATATTCGCCTAGAGCCATTCGGTGGGGTTTTCTCATTTCAAATTGTTTATAATTATAACTTGTACTGATAATACATATTTTCTTGAAACTATGTAAATTTAATTTAAATATCAAGATTGCCTCCATATAAACTGTTTTTATTGTTTTGATTTCAAATACTAAATATCTCATTTAGCAGATTAAATGATGGATAATATTCATCGTAAATCGCTTTCAATAGCTGAAGAATAAATAGGTTTATGAGAAGTATAGCAAACATCTGAAATAGTGTCATCTACGCAATGTAAATTAATTCCTTTTCAGCGAAGCGTGCATTAACCCTGTTCAAATTAAACATATTCGAAACGCCAGCCTTTCAGAATTGCTCGCCAGATTTAGCATAAACAAATATGCGAAGCCTGAAGGCTAATCAGACAAGGTAAAGGCGGACGATTTATGAAGGTGTTACTGGAAGCCGTAGCACTTTTATCACCCTATTTCTCCCAGAATTTAATCCAGGTTGGGGGAAGCATCTTGAAGTCTTTGGGAGGGGTGGGGCGACGGAATTGGAAGCGCCCTTCTGCAGAATATATCACAGAACCGACTTTTCTGTTGTTAGTCGCAAGATAGTGTCCGAGTACCTAGGCAGCCCCTCCAACAAATAATGCACCCCCTACATATCAAGAGTGATCCCCTTCCCCCGACTGTGACGAGATTTCTTTCGGGGGCGGGGAGAGCAAGCCGAGCAACTTAAGTTGTTTGTATAAATCGGTGTTGCTGTAAATTCATAATTGGTATTTTATCAATGGGCCTGGGAAAGAGATCCTTCAATTCTGACTTTGTTTAATGACCGGATGAAGAATGAGGGAATACATCTATTTACAGTTGTATATATTATTTTTGCATATCATGTATGATAACACTTGATTGATTACCTCTTAATGGCGTAAAATAACACAGACAAAGATGTGCGTGTGTGCGTGCGTGTGTGTGTGTGTGTGTGTGTGTGTGTGTGCACGTGGAGATGTGCATCTTTGTTTGTGAAGAGTGAAAAACCCGTTTAAGACGCATTCCATTGCCCAACCTCTACTTAAGCCATATGTGTGTCCGCCCCTCCCTTAAACCTCCTACCAACGGTGGTGTAAAGTCGAGGGAGAAATGAAGAGGAAAAAATAGAGAGAAAAGAGGGAGATGGAGAGACAAAAGGGAACGCCTGGAAAGCGGATGATAAGACTCCCTACTGCAACCTTCCAAATGGTGGAAGTGCCCCTTGATGGCTTACGCTACGACACCGCCTACCAATCTTCTCAAATCCATCCGATGTTTTAAGGGAGGCTGGTGATGATGTCCCCGTGGAAACTGACTTAAAGGAAGGCCTTAGTGCTTGTTAGCGGACTAATTTGTTTACTTATTCCCGAATCTGCAGGAATCCCGCTAAGTAGAGTAATGTTCATACTCCTGGGATGGTTCGAGAGGTAGAGCTGATACGCAGAGAGAACGAAAGTGAGAGAGAGAGAGAGGGGGTGGGGTGGGGGGGGGGTTAGAGAAGAATATACAGAAGTAGATCAATAGAAAGATGCATACATACATGTACGTAGAGAGAGAGAGAGAGAGAGAGAGAGAGAGAGAGAGAGAGAGAGAGAAGGGGTGAGCCAGCAAGAGGTTGAGAGAGATAATATATATATATTGGTTCTATACCATTGATTTCATCTCTATGAACTCAAACTCGGTACATCCAATTGCAACTAATGAAAACCTTAATTAATATAACTTTTAACTTATACATTTCAAGAATATTTCAGTTTTACTTCACTCAATACAGTCAAAAGAGACAAAATGACGAAATATTTTTTTGATTTTTATTGTCATATAAACCACTTTTTCAACCCGATGATAAAAAAAATGATGTGTTATCAAAACATACAATAATTTATATTGCAAACAAAACTGAAAGATAATAATATTAAAACAAAAAAGAAAATCATGAATATTGTGTTAGTTCAAGGAATAACAGAAATTGATAGTTAAGCTATGCTACATAATATCATACACGTCATCATCAAATATTTTGTGCTATATTGTCATTAATATGAAATAGTACTATTATTCATACAAAGATAATTCTAGTTATCAAATAAAATTCTAGTCATCTTCCCTACATAGGCGGAACCAGGAGGGGAGGAGACTTGGGTCAGCAACATCAACGAAAACTATTCAACAACATTACAATAGTACATCCTGCCCCTACGGTTAAAGAGTCTTTTTAGGGGTGGCAGGACTTAGGGCAACAATCACGAGCCCCCCCCCCCCCCCCAACCCAGCCCCTGTGACATGTCTGGATCCGCCCATGATCCACATCAAACCAAACAATGCTTCTTGTGATCACATCATATTGTATCTTTTTTGTGAAGGAGGGTAAAATCAAACAAGGATTTAAAACAGCATCGATCAACATGTAAACACAGTGATAAATACAAAAAACATATGAAATAATAGTGACATATAATTTTACTCATATAAAGGAAAAAATAATTATAAAATTCATATTTGACTGTGATTCTCGTTTTCGCCACAGTGTGGCACATTGTTTAGATAAGTGTGAAAACCGTGTGTCACGTTTCGACACTATGAAAGAGGGCTAAACCCTCGGTGCATACACACTAGAGTGTATAGTATTACACACTGTCTCTGGCCACAGTGTGCCAAACAGTGTGGAACAATGTGAACACAGTACGTACACACATATGTGACTGTGATGCACACGCAACGTAATTTCTCGTTTTCACCACAGTGTGGCACATTTTGTTAGGTAAGTGCGAACACCGTGTGTCACGTTTTGTTTCGACAATATAAAAGAGTGCTAAACCCTTGGTGGAAACACACTGGAGTTTTTAGTATTACACACTGTCTCTGGCCACAGTATGAAACAATGTGAACACAGTACGTACACAAACTGTAAACATATCAATGTTCAACACAGTAGACCTACATTCATACTAATCGCCTACCCCTCACAAAACAAGTTTTCAATCGTCTCTTTGCAATGTAATAATGTTGTCTTTCTATGGGGTGTGTTAGAAGGGGAACTACGGTGTCTAGACTCGGCCTTCACAAAATGTATAATAAAATCCACAGGGATGTTTCTACAATCTCATGAGTTTAGCTGTCGTACAGAGACAATAATTCAATTCTATATGAAAATGGAATGACATTTGATAGATATAATGACGTCTTTTGATAATATTTGAGAGCTCACGAAATATCGATGTGCTGTTCTGCCGTTCATTCCACTTTAGTTTGATTCATGATGATTTCCAACAAAACAAAAATAAGCGATTAAAGTTTCAAAGTCAAATTACAAAGGCAAAATCTGATCCACAGAAAATCTCTCCCACCCTGAGTCTGATAATAAGTTTCAGCAAATATACGCAAAACTAAAAAGTATGATTAAATGACGATACTGCAATGATCATTAACGAACGCGGTCGCAGAGACTTTCGATAAATCAACTCAATGTAATTTCAATATCTCATTGCATATTCCACTGAAATCATATTCGAAATTACGTAAAACTTATTCGTAAAATTAACATTGGCATATTTCAAAAGGCGATGGATAAGGCTATCGAAATTGTCTCAATTTGATTTTTCGAAAGTCTTTGAGGAAAGGAAATAACAAGTTTAATGAATAAATAATATAAATCAAATCTCAAGAACACTGTATCACTTCATTAAGTCATAAAGAAAAGAATGAGAAAAGAATATATCACAAATATAGAACCCATTTTGTTAGCCACCGGCGCCGACACAAAGCAGGTCATTTAAGTTAATCACACGACCGCGGTACACGATCTACTTTATATTTACTGGACGTGTGATTTCTATCAAATGCGGTGGAATTCTAGTATGCTTCGCAAAGAACCCTCTTCACATTGAAAAGATTGTACACTTATCTAACAAAGAAAGGAGATTCAACGCTGTAAACTGGCCACTAAATGCTCGGATAACTAAGGCATATTCAATCTCAGCCAATCTTCTACGGTGCAAGTGCATAATAATACTAAACCAAAAGCAATCAAAGTGGTGATTTTTTTAAAAACTTCAATAAAACGCAGAATATTTATTACGAAACAGATACAATCATAGGCACCATATCACACCTGGTGATTGGCTGACAACTTGAAATATATACAGTTGTTCTAAACATGCTACACATGGCTGGTGAAAATGCACTTATCACACGGTTGACTTAGCCCCGCTGCACACGAGGCGTTTTCGGTGACGCATGGCTGCGTCAGAGACTAGGGGGATCTTCCATGCGCCATATGAGAATCGTAAAGAAAGTGCATACATACTGATAGAGCACGGAACAAAAGCAATGGATGAATGGGACATGTGTTAGAGTTTATAAGTTTATACATGTGGTTAGTGAACAAAAATATTAATAACGCAATCAAATGACGCATCGTGAACTACGAGCACAACAGGTTTACCTAAAAAGTCATCTTTTTCTACATGTCTTCATCATTTTCAGGCCGACATAATCAAACATGGCTGCATGTATCACTCATGGTTTATTTTCAAATGTGAAACGACTTTTACACCGACGGAATACTGCCTCTGACTTCTCCGTCGCAGCGATCACATTTCCCATAATCCCATATTTGCAGCTAGCCGCCTGACACGACCAAAGCGTGAAGGCGATTATTTGTCGCTTCATTTGACGGACTTAAGGTGTGGAATGTTCCTCGCACAATATCCACAAGCGAGGCGCATCATCGAAAATATGTTTAAGAATTCCTAAAAGCTTCTTCCTACATTCGTGAATTACACTATTAATAACAATATGTTGGGTTTACATAGTGCTCAATACACCAGCGATTTGTTTTTATACATGTACATATATAACTACCCTATGAGGAGTGTGGTAAAAGAGGGCTAATGTATTGAGAAAAAAATATGTAAGTACCGGGATTGGATTCGAACCCTCAGACATTGGATTGAGGATGCATGAAGTTACTGAACCACTAAACCACGACACTATATCACGATACACCGATAATCAAAGTAACGGCAGAGTCAAACCTAGTAAATGTCTAATTATGCAAGTTGTCAAAACAGCACACTTTTTGAAGGAAATGCAATATGATTTGTTTTGTTCATGTAAATGAAAATAGAACTCTACATAAATATATGGGTATCTGGTTTAGCTCTTTACTCTAAAATGAAGGAAGAAAAAGGTTAAGCTTGATACGGTAAACAACATAGGTCCCGTCTATATTTAAAGGCACGCAGTCGTTATTGCTGACGAATGGTTTTATCTCATAGCTGACAATATCATTCTCTTTAATTTGCACAGGACGTACCGTTACCTCACGTTGGACTGCGTCAACGGCTGGCGTAGTCTCTGAATTGCCGACGCATGTTCTTGGTGCATTCATGTGCATATTAGCGTAAATATTAACGCAATCACAATAATGCCTCGTGCATAACAGGCATACGAATATATGGACATGAAAATATAATAAAAAGGCAGCATTAAAATTCAATTAAAATAAACCCTCATGTCACATCGTAATTAATCGCGTACACTTAATATAATTTCCTGTTATTTATGGCAAAGATAACTGATACATTTTTAGGCATTGGATTCAATTTTGCTTCCTGCATCATTTCGAATCGATTGAGGCAACTCCCCCTGGCTACACACACAGGTGACTCTGTTAATGTATCCTTCATTCATACACTGTCAGCATTCACCTTCAATGAATTGACATTAAAACAGATTTGCTTTCTATAATTAGTTTTTTGCTTGGAAATGCTAGCACCTGTCGCCATCGGGGTGAACACTACATTCGACTGTGACGTGAATGTGATCCTGCCAATATGCTTATATATAATATATATATATACATACAGCGGAGGGGCGTAGCTACAGGAGGCACGGGGGCATGCGCCCCACAGTCAAATGGCAAAGGAAGGGAAAGGTATCGTGAATACGACTCAGGATACGACCCAGCTTCCACACCGTACCCCTAATCGATAGTCTTCTTGATTCGCATTACATCAATCAGAAAGGACGGGCGCCTCCCCCCCCCCCCCTTTATTATGCTATAAAGCGCCCTTGATGTCTGGGCCTACGCTAAGCCACATATACAGAGTTAGCTCACATTAATTGAGCTGGATGTTTTAATGAACAACAGAACACCAGCCAGAGTTTAGTTTGGATGGTTAACTTAGATGCCTTTTTGAAAGGTCATACCATTATTGAATCGGGTAACGTTAAAGATATCAATTGAAAATAAATCAATTTTAAAATATATGCTTGAAAAGAATGCATATATATTCTTGTTCTTTTGGGCTCTAAATTGACAATGGCAATGCACTTCCCGCAGAGTTCAATTCCTATATAATTCAACGGTAAATCTTGGATTATACAAAAGTTTGGACGCGCCCAAAATACTTAATTACAAGGCAATATTCAACGACACGATTTCTGGTGAGCGATGGTCCATTTTTGTGTGTTGATAAGGCTGCACCATTTGTTTCTGTTGTCATAATCTTCAAAGCCAATCGCAGAACATGGGAAAGCCATGATGGCGGCAGCGGCTCCTCAGTCAGTTGCAGAAATCGGTTCGTGCGTGAGTACCTTTAACTATTTTCGTTGTTAATTAATGTTCAGTATCCAATGTAATCTGTTACGTGAGAAACATAAATTAATAACTATCTTGCACCTGCCTTTCCTTATCGAAGATGCAAACGTGATACATCGATCAATACGCATGTCACACAAAGGGTTGAGTTTGCAATGATTAATGTCAAAACACCATTATCAACACCATTATCAACAACAGCCTGTTTTAAATCAGTTATAACAGACCCTTCACGCTTCAGACGGCGGTTTTGGATAAAACAAAAACCATTATCATCACTATTATCACTATTCTGCCATCTTCTTCGAGTAATCTGTCTTACTTCCGAATGCTCTATTATACTATGTGTAATATAAATGCACTCTAACAAAGCTCTATTATATAAAAGAAAATTAAAATAAGTGACATGTACACTGGCAAAATCGAAAATAATTTAAGACACCTAAAGGTAGAAATGGACTGATTTCAATATAATTTTATAATGAATATAAGAAATGGGATGCCATTTATCGATCCTGTTCACAGCAAATGTATATTCGTCATCTTTAACTTAAAATAACTGAACAATTGATATTACGTCAGAACGTAAAATAAAGGAGATCTGGGAATCTTCACCAAATGTTGTCGTTTGCGGTTGTTTTCCCACTTTTGACCATTGCTATAGTCAGCTGAATCAAAGAAGAACACAGAAAAGCAAATCGTAAAAATTATGATAAAAGGGTAGTGCACAGTCTACACAAAGTTACAGGCGGTGGGCGATGAAATCTTATTTTACTACATATATTACCAATACTGAATATTTATCATTTAGTAATATCTTTACATGACGCTTAACTATCTACCGACAGTGCCAAAAGGACACAATATCAATTTTATTAGCACAGAGTTACCGCCCGAGTTGAAATAATTAATGCATGCAACTTTCCAGACTCTCTACAGATTATAATATTTTACTTAATATAACCCTTTTTTTATTGAAAATGTATTTAATATTTATTATTTATATGGATATATGGATATATATAGTAATTAGCAAGCGAAAAGTGATGTTGATAACGCCTTCTTCGAAAACATCATACCAAGTAAAACCAACCCGAGCGCTTACAGTATCCTTACAACTCATAAATGCCATACGGGATGCTTAACAATATAACACATAAACACTTCAAATCATCATTTCAATTGACAAAATCTTTATGACGTGAAAATGTGCCGTATCTGTTGTCAAACGGCCTCACCATTGAAAATGTGTCATTACCCAGGTAGGCTTTTTATTTGATTGTTTGTGGCAAGTCATTATTGATTCACCCACGTTGCTGTGGCAGTTCATTGATCGTCATAACATTCATAACGGTGAACCGTTTCCTTCGAGGTCAAAGTTCAAATCATCGCCTCTTTAAGCTAATCATCCTTACGAAGGACGACAGATTCTTGAGAAATCTTCCGTGTTCAACAGGCTCGTGGAAGAAGTGGTGTCTGACGTCGCATCTCCTTCACTACATCATCGTCGTCATAGAACCAGGTTCGAGGTCGATCACGACGTCATCATCGTTACACTGGAAGAAAATAAACAGAGATTGGATTATAAGGCAACGTTTTACCAACATCACCTTTGTCCCCTCTATCACCACCACCATCAACATCAACACCACCTGTACTATCACCACGATCATCACTACCCCCATTCACCACCATGCACTACCACCACAGTCAGTGAATACGCAATTACCTACCAGGTACAATTTCTCTCCCTGATCGTCCAATGGGCCGGTCATCGCCAGCACTGGTCCGATGAATGACTGGTATCCCAGTACCACATGCCCCTCGTGTACCCGCGGCCAGATGGCCCGACATATCGTAATTGTTAGCTGGACGTCTACCTGCACTTGGTAGTCTAATGTCCGCTCGCCCACCCTGGAAGAGTAACGGAAAGAAATACAGAATGCTAAAATGTGAAACGTGTAATCCCTAAATGCGGAGGAGTAGAATCTACTTTTCAGGAGTCATAGTTATAATCACTTCCCTTGAATATTAGAGGTTAAGTCTTGAGAGTGAATTCTACGATTTTTTAGCGCGGAATTTCACTCCAAACAAAGTGATCTCGAATATGACTGCCCCAACAAGTGGACGTATATTCATCTACAGGTGTATGTGCATATCACGAATAATTAGAAGTTTGGGACCTTCAATTTTTTCCGCAATTGAGAATTTCCCGATATTACCTAGCATACAAAATAAGGCAGAATCGTAGCAAAATTATTTCATCAACTTATCATACAGAAAGAGATAGACAGAGATAGGATGAGAAAAAAAGAGAGAGAGAGAGAGAGAGAGGGGGGGGGAACAAATCGCCACTATTTAAGTAAAGGGTTGGGTAAGGTAAAGTGTTTCGACATGGGTAAAAATATGAAGAGATAGCGAGAGAGGAGAGAAAGCGAGAGAGAAAGAGAGAGAGGGGGATAAAGGGGACTCGAGAAATATAAACATAGACAGAGCATTACAAATTTGAGTGAGGTTTATCAAACAGGATCTAACATCGTCAAAATGTCTGATAGACTGCTCAACAAAACGCGACAAAGAGCGTGGGTTCACATCCCTATTTTATTCATGAATACGACAGTACCTAATACATATTCCTGAGGGACAACTAATCGCCTTGTAATATGGGCTCTCAACTGGCATTTTCGGAGATTACTCACAAAGTCTCAAAGATGTACAGTGTAGATGAAAAATATCTTCATGTTATCTTTAGTGATGGTTATAAAAATGAAATTTTGAATGATTTTTTAAAAGTTTTTATAAATAATTGAGTGTATATTTCATTTAAATATCTTGCTTAACGTTACAAAACACTCCAAAGGCAAGGTGATCAGAAATGGACATATTTTACTTCATACGCAGAAGACATTAAGTACTTGGTAACAAAATTAATAAACAAAAAATATATTCGAGAGCTTTTCAAGAGCAATATTTATTATACCATTGATAAATTGTGACCATGACATTCGATGATAAATGAATGTCACAACATGATAAAAAAGCTTTAACATATTCACGAAATAATAATGTAAGACAGTTTATTCTATTCAACACAGGCATGTTTTTAGCTTTACAAGTTATGTGTCGCTAGGTACTTGCAACCATTGCCATACCGACATTGTGATATTATAAATCGTACTTTAAAAACTTATGTTTTAATTATTATGATTATAATAATGATTGTTATGATTGTTATGATTGTTACTATTTTATTTGTTTTATTGATCATTATTGTAATGTTTATTATTGTAATTATTATTTTTAGTGACATCATTATTAATATTAGTATTAAGAGTGTTAATACCATCATCATTATTATCATAACATAATAATCTTATTCTTTTGAAACAAAAATTTGCATGTACAGTTACGTTCACAGATTCTATGAACGTAACTGTCAAATAAGTTTGATCCGTTGAGAGTGGATGACAATGAAATGATAAGAAATGGGAATCTCTTGTCAATGAAAATAAACTGTCAGAGACAGTAGAAATAGCAGGCTTTGCCAAATATACCCATCCTCTAAGTAAATGCTTTGTTAATCAATCGAATTTGAATAGTAAACGTACATTGAATGAGATCATCTCGATAAAAGAATATGCCGGTACCCCGTTCACATAAACATAATACAGTGGTAATGGTTATCTATCTATCGCAAAGGTAGCGGTTATAGATAATCATATCTCGCGACATATGCCATATGTTCGTATTATGTTGGGATACTTTCCCCCTGCCCCAGCGAGCGAGCCCCCACTGCCAAACGGTCGAGTCTTCATCAGGGTAGCGACATTTACATACTCGGTGATGCCCGTATATAGACAATGGGCTTTGAACATCTGGTTTGTTTGCGTAGATGAGCACGGTAGGAGGGAGTAGCTCTGTGATAATTGCTACTCTAATGCCTGGTGATTAATCATTGGAGTCGATGAGCGGATGAAGGGCTCATCTCCATCATTAGCTCTTTATTTATAAAGGAAAAAGCTTAATATTTCGACGAAAATAATGTTATCGTCTTCGTGTAGTAAACAAATGAATGTTTATGAAGATGTACATATTCTGTCTCTTAAACCTACTCCACAATATTGTAAATATTATTAATTTATTTGTTTGATTTATTATCATTGCACTTTCTATTTGTAGTATAATTAATATTAATATTATCGTTATTATAATTGCAACATAATTATTATTATCAGTAGTATCATTATTATTATCAGTAGTATCATTTATATTATTATCATTATTACATTATTACTATCATTAATATTATCACTATTATTATCATTTTTTGATATTGTTATTGGTGTTTTTCTTTATGTTGTTTTTGCTGCTGTTGTTATAAAAATGCCTATTAAACTTATGAAAAGAGCAAGTATCCTTTTTCCTCTCATGCTTACACTTACTTGCCGCCTCTTTTTTATTAAGATGACAGAGTTAGAGAGGTTTTGATTGTGGAGTAGACATACAGCCTCTTGCCATGAAACACAGTTATCCCCTGCACTAACAAACCAAAGTATGTCTTCGCCGTTTGTGCGAGAAAGCAATATAGGTATACATGACTAGTGTGAAGGCAGATAGGGTTCCCTCGACTCGGTACCTCGGTAAAATCTGTTCCCACAAGATGGTCCATACTCGACCATCACATTAGCTTAGCTCCTTGTCCTAAAACCTACCCTGTAATATTTGCCTGTAAGTGTGTTTTTATGATTGCATAATCCTTCGCATTTATCTTTGATGATATTGTTCAGAATGTGTGAAAAGGTCTATGTTTATAAGTTTACAAATCTGAGCCCCGTCTTATAAACAGTTGCGATTGATCCGAATCAATCACAAGTCCTCCAATTAATCGCAAGTGCAAAGTCTCATATCTTATATGTACATAGTTGCGATTAATTGCAACTGTTTATTAGACGGGGCACTGCTCTCAGATTCCGTGATCTTTACGTGTATTCATTATCTATTCAGTGATGGAATGAATGCCACCACGTTTGCCAGGCCAAATCTGCTGTCAAACATGCTGATAATGTCCTCCTTTTTATATTCTCGTTCGTTCTTACTTTTGAGATTGATGTATTTATTTATTCGTGTATTTATTTAACTATTCATTTATCGATCATTTTTTACATTATTGATTCCAATTTGATCTTTTCCTTAAATTGTATTTGATGTTGTCGAGATTGGATCGCTCTCCGGAAATTAAGTGTTGACGTAATCCCGACCAGAAGAATCTTCGCGTTACGATTTGTACGGAAAGGCATATATCTTTAAAGAAAATTATGCTTATCCCCTATATATATATCTATAAGACCTTTGATGATACGCCGAATAAATGCAACAACATATTAAAACCACACAAGAGGGGCAATAGTGTTTATTAACAGCTTCCAAATTCCCTAAAACCCGTTTCGGCATATGTTCTTTTACAGAACTTATGTACAATTATTCAGATGTTCGGAAACCGTTTCTCTAATGCACTATTATCAACACTACCAAAGCACATTTGACATACATTTAGAGGTATTACTTGAAATTGTAATGGGGCGATGTGCGCCAAAACACTCACGTTTATTGATGCAACTATGGCATCTTTTTGTCAAGTGTCCACTTAAGATTAAACATCAGCTTACAAATTGTTAAACTATAAAGCATAACCAGTGGATTTTGGACCGTTTACACTTCAGATTACTTCTAGAGAGTAGTTGAAGATAATGCAATCTTGGTATATGGAAATGCCATGATATCCCTACAAGCGCATTTAACACGATCGCAAAGACTTTCGAGAAACCAACCGGAAGGCAATTTCAATACCATGTTTGTCCACTATAAATCATGTTCGGATTACATAACATGGCACTACCATGTGAGTCCAAAAAAAGTTTACACTTAGAAAATTGCTAATTATTTTAAAAATCATCTATGTACAGTAAATTTAATATTATATATCTCATGAAAGAGTGTTTTATCCCAAATCATGCGGTATCATTTCTTTGTGGTATGTGTTCACACTTGGATGAACAGGAGAAATTGTTTGCGAGAGTGTAAAAATCGCCGTGCGCCAAAGTTTCTTATGTGATGTTTGCATAAACCAATTGGGATTTAGGTATTAATTCGGTCTTTGCAGATCCAAATAACATCCCTAACAAACTTAATCATGCCACACATATCAAATATCGAATATCAAATATCAACGAACATTTGTGCACGTGTGTGTGACTTTTCTTCTGCAAAAAGCATATGCAATCCATTTAATTTGATACATTCAATTCATTCTCTGACTCCGCTAATCCCATCATAATACAAGCTGTAGGTATCACTTTGGCGCAAGTCGATTTTTGCACTCTCGCAAACAATGCCTCCTGTTCATCAAAGCGTGAACACATACTACACAAAAATGATACCAAATTAATTGGGATAAAACACTCTTTCATAAGATGTATAATAATTCACTGTTCATAGATGATTTTTAAAATAATTAGCAATTTTCGAGTTGTAAACTTTTTTTGGAATCACACTGTATAGTGCTTTACATTCCAGTTGCAACGCCGTGGTTTTCCCAATTTGTTACCAGACTGACCTGCACATTTCGCTCACTGGCAGTTAATTTATTGGCAAATCAATGTGACATCCGAATAGATCGAAGGCAGGTGAGCTTTATACCATCAGCGTCATTAAATGAACACGCTTAATTAATTAGATTAAACTGAGGTCATTCAAGGGGATGATAGGATTTATTCACCGTATTGACGGCGGTCTCTTGCCCCTGGCGATGATAGGTTATTGTCGACAGAAGGTTATAACAAGCTCTTAGAATAGATTTTACGGTTATTACTTCCTATTTAAATATGCAAATGGGTTTCTGGAAACAAGCAGAGGAAGGAGCTTGATTAATATATTAAGTGTGTTATCACAATGGCTTTCTAGACTATAGTAGAGACGTCACTAAGTTATCTTACTGTAGACCTTCAATGCCTGTTATTGTGAAGACGCAGCAGTGCGTCAGTGACCGCTATAATCTTTGACGCATCATGTAAGACTAAAATTGTGTTTAAAAAAAGTGATTGCAAATAAACAATGCCTTAATTTACGATTTTTATCGCAATAAAACAAGAATATTTCACCTGCAACAAGCATAATACATTTCAAGAAGATAGAGGTTACTATTAGTGTTACGCACACACAAGTCATGTGTGTGGCAATAGACATATCAAGTAATAATAATTATCGTGTACAAAAAGTCATCGGATCAAGGCTCAAAAGCATGCAGAGGTCTAACAAACCGATGCGTTTTTCTTCTTCTTCTTCTTCTTTTCTTCATCTTTCTCTTTCTTCTTCTTTGATTTCTTCTTCTTCTTCCTTTCCTCCTCCTCCTCCTCCTTCTTCTTCTCATCCTTCTTCTTTTTTTCTTCTTCTTCTGGTCCTTCATAATTTTCTTCATCATCTTCTGCTTCTTCTTCGTTTTCGTCTTCGTCTTCTTCTTCTCTTCATCATCATGCTAAATCATCCTCTCTATTAAAATCAACCCTGCTACCGCATTTTTTTAAAACGGAAGCTTAACCAATCAAAACGCGGCAGTTGTTTCTTGATTTAATTTCAAAACGCAGCGTGGTAAAAGCTGAAATGGGATTTTGCCACAACCCTAAGGCAAAACACGACTATACTGAGATTATGCTTTGCTTTCCTGTTATGACTGTGCCTCTCGAACGTGATGAAACCGTATCAAGTGTCGGAACTTTCAAAGAGTTCGAGCTGAAAAGAGCCACTTTCTAGCCCTCAGCTTGTTATTAATATTCAGAGTCAATGGGAGTTGCTATGGAAACTAAGATGCACCGAACAATATTGCAAAAAGATTACATCTTCTCGATCGTTAATGAGAAAGCGAAAAGTCATTGCTAAAACATGCCAGATTGCTTTCAAAAAGCGTAATCCTGAACTAAAAGGTCGTTGCTAATGATTTGTCAATTATAGTTTACAAAGGAATGATTTAAAGATAACGTTGAGTTCTAGTAATGCGATTGCACTGTAAAAGGAACTCTGTTGAAGAGAGTGGAAAGGATTGATCATTTAGAACCCTAACCCTATGGTGTACACTGTGAGATTTCGGAATCATTAAAATGATTTTATTAAAAAGATTGGGCCAATTTTGTTAAATGTAACATGCCCTCAAATATGAGGGCATTGGACGAGCGGAGGTAGAGGGGGACCCCTGCGAAAAAGATCATATCTAATTAACACTGTGCCCCCTCCCTTGTAAAAAAAGAAAAAATGTGCCTTTGCCAGTTTTGTTTTGTTTCTTTTTGCATTTGTGTTTCCTTGACAGAGCTACAGCAAGTGAAGGTCTTACAATGTAGCTCTGAAAATATTGTAACCTTGTTAACACTAAAGACTTGTTCATGCCAGGGTAAAACATGCCGGTTTACCGTGGTAAATGTGAATGAGCCTTTAGGAAGTTGACTATGGTGTGATCATGTATGTGTCATTGAAGAACCGCTTAAAGGGAGTGTAGCATGGCAAATACTGGTCAACGCCATCTACGACTTCTTTTGAGCAACTGCACGTAAACGGATGGACTTGATTAACGGTCAGCGCTCGCTAGCGTTCGCGAAACAGACCGAAGTTCTCCTCACGTTTCGGTTTCGCGTATGTTGCACGCACATGCGGTCGCGTCGTCCCACCCGATTGGCCCCGAGTAAGGCCACGGGAAAGACACGTAGTCTCGTCATGCTACACCCCCTTTAAGGCTTGTTCAGATATGTTACAGTAAACCGACTGAACGTGTAAATAAATGGCTACTGCGTACGACAAAGGTCCTGCGCGTATTTACTGAGCTCTGCGTTACAAGTAAAGAAATGTAAAGGGTGCAAAATGTATTTTTAATTATGATTTCATGCACTAAAAATACCTTCTAATGCTAGAAGGTAATGACGCACTGACGCAATTGAAATGACGCCTCAAAGAAACTCATGCATTTGGTTTAGACTTACCTTTTGGTTGAGGTTCCGCTCGGTCAACATGAAGAGCTTCTTGCTGATATCGCTTCCGATGAGGTTGGTAAAGACCTGCTTCAGGTAGGGTTCGTTCTCTAGGAAGTCATGCAGCTGATCACGATGCCATGTGATGTATCGACAGTAGGTCGAAGCTGTAAGAGTCACCTACGGGGGTAGGGAAAGGCTGATGATAATTACAAATAATTTGTTTGGTAATGAGAAAACGAAGTAGAAATGGTAGAAGCCAGATTTATCACAGAGCCCCCACTTTTTTAGTCCCCCCAAAGTGCCCCTTTGTTAATTCGGAAAGTACTCCATTTTACTTCTGATAAGTGCTCTTTCCCTTTTTAAAAGAGCCCCATTCACCTTCAAATAAGTGCCCCTTTTTATTTCTAACGACTGCTCTTCCCATTCCGATAACTGTGATAAGTGTTGTTGGTAAATAGTGTTACATCTTACATCCATATTTTTGTTTATAGATTCAGTAAATCCCTAATATGAATGGTAAAGTGGTTACATGGTTGATTGTAAAGTAGTGTAAAGTAGTAACACATCACGGCGGAGGAGGGGTGGGGGTTCGAGGTACACCCGTAATTGCAGCTGTACGTCGGCAAATCAATAACTCTTATCGGAAATTTCCGTATGTTTGTGTTTTTTTTTTTTAAGGAAATTGTCATGAGCCTCGAATGAAAATAAAAATTCTGAAGATGTTCTTTTAAAACCCTATACGCCCACCCATCCCTTTCTCCTCGACGTATTTCCTTCTTCTTTGTTTCTATTGTAAAATTGTTGGTTTATCCGATCTTAACGCCCCCATTAAAAATATTTTGACCTACATAATTATACTACACATTGTAGACATTAAACTGCAAGTAAAAGTATGGAGCAACGGGAAACCCGTATAACATATATTATAGCGCTGAGGTTCAGGATTGAAAAAAGGTTCTTCGCGTGCTTTCAGAATACGACACAAAAGGTTCGTAATGGAGGATAGGAAGATTGACTTAGGAAGCAAGTGGGAGATGAAAGATAAATAAACTTGAAAGAAGAAGGTCATTTGAACGAATCTTTACAGTCGCTTCAACCTTATCTAGGTCTCATACAAATACATTCACTATTCATTTGGAATACTGTAAATATTGTAAACGTTTAGAATCTGCAGAACGTACTATCAGTATACAAAATGTACCCGTTTACTTTAAATAATTGATTCAACATGAGCACTTATGTAACGTGTATCATCTTAGACTTCACAGCCAGTATAAAAGTAGTAAATTGTGAATTAATTTTGTTTGAGTATCTGTTCGCCTGTTTGTACGATTATTATTCAATAATTTTTTTATTTTTTATTTTTTCGTTCTTCTTCATTTGTGTTTACTTACCTGGAAAAACTCTGCTTTTTCGCTCTTTTCACAGGAATCCCATTCGGGTGAATCTAAGAATTGCCTTTCCACAATGTGATGTAAAAACTCGCCTTCACAGAAGACTTTAACTCTGTTTGGATAGAACATTAATGAAATTATATTTTGCATGATATTTTCCCATTTATCACTTGCAAAAGTCTTTCCTAAAACGGTATTGCATCTATTCAGTTAAAGACATTTTTGAAAGATGCCATAAGAAGCCTGATAGATTACAGTATTTTTATATTTTTAATGGAAGGGTGAAGACAATAGGATGTTATTTACTAAACAAAATTAAATATAGTGGGGTATTTACAGCAGTATATCTAAGATATTCACTTTCGTGTATATTATCTCTTTTTTTAATAAGATATTATATGGAAGTGTGATACATCTATCGGAACATCAAAGAAAACTGAACACAAATTTGTTTCAGTATTTCTGTCAGAATTTACTGGTGTCGATTTTGGTTAAATAGGAGACTTCCTTTTATTAACTGGGAGTTCTCTAGGAGTTTATTGGAATGTGTAAACAAAAATATTTAAAAAATATGAAGGTATATGAACTCACTTTCCCATTAAAAGCATTGACAGGCGAACGCATTGCGATTTGCCTTCCTCGGAATAATGTTCTCCGATTTTAAGTGAGGTGATTTTTCCATAGTAGCACAGTTTCTTGAAGACATGTCTTGGCACTTTAAATGATTTGAACACTTTGTTATATAGTTCTCGCTGCTCCGGGGTGAGATTCACCGGGCGCATAGTCCACGACAGATAGATGGTGTGGCATAGATTGAGAACAGCGAAAACAAGGCACCAGCCAAAAATGTCGTGCGCGCAGATGTAGTGCCACGCCCACGCGGCCATGATCGCAAAGCCCACCACGAGGAGTGTGTGCGTGACTAACTTGGCGGTGCCGTTGGTGGAAGGTGCGGCGAAGGCGATGAGGAGAATGATTGAGGCCAGTTGGAAAACGATGCTTTGGGCCGTCTCCCATGGCAGGCACGATGACGAGCCCGGTGGCGGTGGAAGCGACGTCGGATTGACCTCCGAAGGCGGAGTCGAGGCTAAGAAGGGGTTGTCTAACGGCGTTAAAGTCGGGGACGCCATTTTGTGCTTTCAAGTCAACAATTCAAATCGCTGGTGCCGCCCACGTGTTTGAATAGATAGATTTAGAATAGTATCTGATTCATTCGGGGAGATGTGCTTTCTTTTTCATAATGGTTCCAACCTAAAAGGAAAATAAATGAAATAAAAGCCGTTAGACATCTTAGACATAATACCTCCCTCAGGTTAAAGCATTCATTCAATTTGCACTTCACCAAACCTTAACTTACAAGAGTAATCAAGGATTCTGCCCGCCTAAATTGCTTTCAATTCGCATACGACTTTTGAAATAGTGCACCCTGAGTACATACTTTACCGATTAGTTTCTTTTACCGTAAACATATCAATATCAGTTTATTTCTAGTTGATTTGACGCGTGAATTAATTTGGAGCCATAATATAGAAATGGAAAAAGCTTCAATTGACAAAAGTATTTTTTAAATCATAATATACCTAGTCTTTATGAAGCCAACAGATTTTCAACCATGTTTCACAGCTAAGGTTTCATAACGTAAGCGTTCAATCATAAGTAATACATTTAATATTTTGCATGTATGCTCGTAATAATATTTTTCTTAATTGGAAACACCTTTTATTGCTTTAACGAACAAAAAGAAGTTATTATATGAAAGGATCTGTAATAATTTTACAGTGTAATATAGGTAAATTGAAGTGAAAATAAGCTGTGACTGTATTGCTTTTTAAGAATCGTTTAATTTTTTGAAAGAGCATCGGAAAATAACTAATAATAATAATAATTATAATCATATTTTCTGAAAATTTCGTCAATTTAATAGAAACACTTCATCGTGTGCCTCCGTCCTTTTACACGTATCAACATTTATTTCTTGATATTAAACGTACCCTTTTTATTTGTTTGTTTGTTTGATTTTGTTTTTGTTTTGCATTTGATTTTACCATTTAGGAAAGTGGAAATATTCAAGGGTATGTATATATCTCAAAAACAAATAAACAAAACTAATGTCTATCAAAATCAGAAGGAAAAAGAACAAAGAGAAGAAAATAAACTTGCGCAATCATGATAAGGAGCAACTGTCACTGGCTGTGGGAATCATAATGTGAAAATTAAGGATCAACCAACCCTTTAGGCTTTGCAGAAGCTTACAGTACATGTTAAAATCGACATTTCAAAGGTATAACAAAAAACATGTATATGCTATCTTTCCATCTAAAAGAGGAGAGTGTGGAGGTGGAGACACATCTTGATTATTTTAATGTGGTGACTGATTTCATGATTTAGATCCGGCGTGATAATAATGTGAAAATTCGTCTCTGGTAACATATTCTTATGCAGCCTCTACCACAATGCATCATAATGTAAAACGGTTCGATGTGTTTCAGCTCGATCTCCTCCATGATAAATTATCGTCTTTGATGTATCTCAGGCGAGAAAAATATGACAGACGAGATATAAGACGTGATGAAGAATCCCACGTGATTTGATTGCCTTTTCTCCTTCCAATCGGTCACATGATAAGACGTAGTGGCACGAACAGATAAGAGGTCACAATTAAAACATTTTCGCAGCTGCCGATTGTCATTCTAGAGTCACAGTGTAAACGATGGTATTTTTCAGGTGCAGCGAACTCCACTCGCTTTGGTCTCGTTGTACTTTTGTTTTTCTTTTTTCTCATTTTTCCCCTTTTCCCGCTTTTTCTACTTTACTGATGATGTCTGGATATGTAGAAGCATGTGTGAATTTTCGAAATATCAAAGGTTTTACAGCTACCAGTAAAATTCATTTATTTTCACACGACTAAAATTGATTTTAGGAGATTAGTCCCAGCTGATAATGTAAAAGGTTATATCGGCTACCGGCTACCGTACATTATGTATTTTGATTAGTTAAAAAATAATGAATTGAAGCATCCCACGTGATTTGATTGCCTTTTCTCCTTCCAATCGGTCATTAACAATTAACAAACGCAGCGATGATATTGTTGAAACAAAAAACGATAAAGGTGTAAAAAGGCAGATGTCGAGGATGGGGGCTTTCAAAGCTGTTATAAGCAAACTATTAACAGAAAGGAAAATAGTAAAAATGATCATGTCATCTGTAATAATGTTCCGCAAACTGTAATTTATATTACCTCATCAAAATAAATCAAAACTGATATGAGATTCCGGGAGTTAAAGATATCAGGTAAAGTGTTAATAATGTGTTTTTTAAAAATGGAAAAGGGAAAAGTATATGGCAATAATTATTGCCGTTGTGAGAATGAGCGGGCAAAGTGTTTGGTTAGTTGTGGCGCACCTGATAATAGAATGGCGCTCCGTTTGCTGCAATGAAATTCAATACAATGTAAGGCTTCCATTACTATGGCAGGCATCTTGCACACAGCATCATCATTATGTTCATAAGAGAAAGGGATGACCCTTGCAATAGCCCCTTCCCCGCGTTGACTTAAAGAGGGTTTCTTTATCTGTCAACGACAGCATCTGCCAAGCTATATTTGTTAATATTAGTGTGATAAGGTTATTGCCTGTGCCTACTTATTCTCGATCTAGCTTTAGCTTCGTGTAAAGGCCTTGAAAGATACCATTCTTAGGATAACACATCAGTAGGAAATTCTCTCCTCCTTTTTTTTTCTCTCTCTCTCTCTCTCGCTCCTCATTCTTTTTTTCTCTCTCTCGCGCTCCTCCTTCCCCCCACACACACACGTTACCTCCACCTCCTCTCTACTTCTCTTTCTCACCTTTCCCATTTCTTTAAGGCTTCTCCAGTTCTCTCTTTCCCTACTACCTTTTCGATTCGGTTGTTTTCTATGTTCTTTTTTTTAAAAACCTATTAATTACTTCATAGCTCTCTAGATATTTACTTTGTATTCGGCTCTCTCTCTCTCTCTCTCTCTCTTTCATATTAACTTCTTTATATAGCTAGCTGCACTCTCGGTTCAATGGGCAAGATAAAATATTTAAGAAAAAGATAGTACCAAGGTGTGTGCGTGAGTGTGTGTGTGTGTGTGTGGGGGGGTATTTCAAAATGTGGCTCCCACCTCTGAAGGCGTAGGGGAGGGCGTTCTTCCTCTCGAATACTGACAAACCTTCAAGATATATCTTCAGAGAGGGAAGGAAACCTTGGGAGGATTTTATAGGAGAATATTGTTCAGCTTCCGCACGTACTAAGGGCTTACCAAGCCCACATGTAATTAAATACTCACCCACGTCGCTATTTGCACCGTAAAGGACTGATGGTAAACATAGGTCAACCATAGTCCTTGGGTCAACCGAGTCGATTTCATCTTTCTAAAAACTTTTTTTTTAAGTGTGCACGTGCCTTTTTCGCTGGAAGGGAGTTGTGGAGGGGCGAATGTCTTTTGCCCGAATCCGAAACTTTTTGTTTTCTGAATTTTTGCGAGCAAGCAATCGTTTCCTGTTGCCTATTTGTGAAAATGCAGTTCTTTATATCAACTACAATGTACATCTTTAAAAACATGTCTGGATATTCCGCAGCGAAATATGACCGATGACCAAATATTTGTACTTACAAATTCTGGATTTATTCCCCATTTATTGTCCATTAACAAGCAAAGGGTCTACTCTGATACAGCTGGAATTCGATGCATGTACAAATTTGATAGACATGCAGAGAAAAAGAATGAGGAGAAAAAACATTAGGAGTGTCAAAGTATTTGCAAAGTATAAACATATGTATCTGCACTTGTCAGAGTCCTGTCATTATCTCTGTATTCACCCCCCCTTTTTTTCCACCTCTCTCTCTCTCTCTCTCTTTCTCTCTCCCTCCCTATCTCTCTCTCTCTCTCTCTCTCTCTTTCTTGCTCTTTCGTCCTCCCCGCTCCTTTCTTCATGCGCAATGTTTACTGTATAACTGCATTCTCGACTCCCTGTCTCATTATGTATTTGTCTATCATTTTGTTTCTCCTTTCGCGCGCGCTCTCTCTCTCTCTTTCTTTCTCTTTCTTTCTCTTTCTCTCTATCTCTTTATCACTCACCTTCCATCTCCTTTCTTGCTGTGCCTTTCCTCTAAATAAGTTTCAATATGAAATGTATTCATTTCTCTTACCCTACGTCTACTTTTCTCTCGATCACTCAGCCCTCACCTATGTGCATCCTTTTTATCATTGCGCGCGCACATAATTTATTCCCCCACCCACACACACCTACCCAACACACATACACTATCCACCCCTTCCCTGCACTATCTTGTTACAAATAGTATGTATATATTTTACAACAATTATCCATGAAAATAAAAATGTTGTACACCTTTGTTTCTGTACACTTTTTTGACACTGTCTGAAGGTATCATAAGCCTGCTAAACAACATCACTAATGTCCCTATTTCAAGTATGCATAATGGATTTGCAATGTTTTGCGTTAACTTTAGATTAACACTAACGATTGACATCGAAGCAACACATCATAACATTTCGGCAGATGGTTCGAATATCATAAAAGAGAATCATACTCACAAATTTCCATTGATTTAGTAGTTACACTGCGAATCGACGAGTGCACATTTGAGAGTATCAGTAGTAATATATCACATCGCCTGACATGACACTACACGTGCTCTCAGCCCGTCAGCCGGGCTTTTCATAACAAGCATCGCTTCGGGAATAACAAGGCTTTCAATTACCACCGTGTGTAGCTCGCTTATACACAACCAACAAAATACATGAAGATATATCACGATAAGATCCTCACTTCCTCATTAAGCTCTGATAAAACACACGTTTCTCTCCTCTCAAGCTTTAACCGATTCACAAATGAAGTGTTTAACGCAAACACACACAGACAGCAGACGACTCGGTGCTTCTAAACAAAAATACAATGGCGTCTTCGCCTCACTTACAGATTTGTGGTTATGTCTTTTTCCCGCGTAAATGAAAAGGATCCCAGTAAACGTCCTCAACTGATCATAAATATATAGTAAGACGTAAGGAAAACAACTGGGTCATTATTTTGTTCGCGTATCGCCTCGCTAGCTTTCCCGCATGACTTCCAATGCAGTTCTATAGAGGTTTTGGTGTAGCATTAACCGTGCTCCCATACGAGCTGTATAACGTTCGGCGCTGGAACGGTAGGAATGCGAAGAACGCCATATAAACTTCTGACAACGGTGATCGAGTTTATATCGGATACAGACAAAGTAGAATGATATCGCTTCGACAACAGAAACTTTTAACATCTGCAATCACGTTCATTTGATTACTAGTTGGTTTTTGTAATGTAAAAGGTAAAATGTATAACCATGTACCTAGTCCGAATTGATTTGCAGATGGTTCGTAAGGACCTTAAAACATTTCAGCGTTTTTTTCTTCTTCTGTTGTTAGCCTAAGTATTACTTTGTTTGAAAATGAATTGTTTCGAAGCAAATTATGTATCCGAACTAACTATATATTACAATTTGGTAGATTGCACTTCCTGGAGTTCGAAGAACCAAGAGATGAAGATCGTGATGAAAAATGAACTGTCGGAGGTCGCCTAGAAGGACTAACGATCAGCCAGGAATACTCAAGAAAAATCCGAAACAGTTTACAAGACATCCGCTACGTCCATTAGCAGACAGCTTACTGATGATAAACTAGACTTGATCTTCAAAACAGGACAATGATTGAAATACGGATTTTTGTTTCCTTTGGTTTTCTTTTTAAAGCATGTACATAAAGTTTAAATATACTTTTCTAATATAATGTATTATTCATGTATTGAGTGGGATGGAATACAATTATTGTAAAAAGGTGAAAGGTGCTGCAGGTCTTGAAAGACGGCTAATTTTCGAATAAATGAGCCGCCCCCGCGGATTAGGGGAGTGGTGTGACGGAAAGTGCAATCATCATATGTCCATGTGCATTCTTCTATTCCCCCCATCACTCTCTCTCTCTCCCATTCTCTCTTTTGTTGTTCTTCATCTTCTTCTTCATCGTCACCTTCTGTTTTTCGCTACTATACTACTACTACTACTATTACTATTACTACTTCTTCTTCATCTTTTTCTTCTTCATCTTCATTTTCTTGTTCTACTACTGCTACGTATGCTGCTACTACTACTACTTATATTAATGTTTACTTTTCTTTTTTCTTCTTATTATCATAATTACTCTCCTCCCCCTTTTTATTATGCAACTGGTAAGCTTCGTCCCATTCATTAACCCCTAAGCTTCCACATCTTTGCCCACTCGTTCATGAATCAATGTCAAGTACGCTGCTGCCCAATCCCCAGTGTGCCAAGCCCCAAATCCCCCCGTGCCAGGTTGTTTTGGAGATAATCTGATTAACGCGATGGTTCTATGAATGGCGAGTGCAAAACACACAGCACACTCCAATGAGCATGAACAATAACTGCTATTACGAAAGCGCCCTTGCACGCACATGGCACTCAATAGGTAGCTCTCTCGCATGTACGAAGCAGCGTAGCGATAGCGTGCATGCATCCTTATGGTAGGCTATGAGTTAAGTTGATATACATTTTTGATTACCCCTTTTCATGAAGAGATTATAACAATTTGAATTTTATTCTTGATAGATACAGTTTATTATCTTCTCAGATCTGCATTGATTATTTAAAGATTCATGTAGATCTATCACCAAAAGTCCTGAGGAGAAATAAACTATATCTATAAAAAAAAAATTAAACAATCAAATTGTCCAAATCGTTGCGTGAAAAAGGGTTAACAAACTATTTTAATTATATGGAGCATACTTTGTGAGGCACTTAGATGGTAACATCTGAACCTCATTATCATTATAGCAAAAGGAAAGAAAGAAAGAAAACTGCGTGATGTTAAGATAGGCAAAAACTTTACCTAAATTTTGGTTCAATTACAAACATTATCCATTATAAATCATCATTACTTCCTCTAAACGTTTAAACCGGCAGTATTCAACTACTATTGAACCCGACGCTGGGCTTAGGTTCTTGTTCGAAATCGGGTTTAATAAAGGATCGAAGTCTGTGGTATTAGTTTTCTTTTTGTTGACCCAGGGTCCGGTTTAACAGAATTAGTAGATTTCACAAGAGTGAAACTTCACGATGTTTTAGTAATCTATCCTTGCAATATATTAAAGGTAAAGACCAGTAATGGTCATGCGATTGCATTGTGAAAGAAACGTTGTGGAATCGATCAGAAAAGGTTGATCATCTAGCATCTAGCATCTGCAAGGTTCTGGAATCATCAAAATGATAAGAAACTTGGCCCATTCTTCGTAATGTTACAAGCACTATACACAGAAAGATGTATATGGGACTACCCTATATCTCTCACACGACCATGAGAGAAACAAATTTACCAAATATATGAATTAGTAGGCGGTTTCCAGGCAAATTTTTTATCATCATGTATTAGTCAAAACATATTCTTTCACATGATTGGTAATGAGAGCCTTTATTTCATTTTTTGAAATTGAGGCGTTTCCAATACTGGTCTTTACCTTTAAAAAACTTATATTATCAGTTATGAAAGAACCTGCAATAGTTGATGATACAGAGTATTTAATGTATTTTTACGCTCCTTTTCTTACCTATTATAATGGTCACCTAAAATTATGCTGCGATGACCTGTGCTCTGGGCATATTTCGTCAAGGATTTCGTCAAAGATGTCGTCACACACAGAAAAAAAAATTAAATAAAAAAAAAATCGTCAAAGATAAGGGTTACTATGGTTACGGTTATAGTTGCAATTTTGTTTTACGATTAGGTATAGTGTTTGGTCCAGGGCTGAAACTCGGATTTTGTTTGGAGCGGGAAATTGCCGGCAGAGTAATAGTCACTGGGGCATGTGTCGTAAAATGCTTTATTAAAAATCCTGACCCCTTCGTGTAATCGTAGATTTTAATAGCCGTATTAAAGTGACTTGGTAACATTGCTGAAGGTTGATGAAAAAATTGCTTAAATTTTGTATATAATGTTACTTACTATATTCCTTTTATTGTACTAACCCTCTAACATGCAAAAAATCCTGAAAAAATTCTCAAACCACAAAGATATCTATGGTTTTCTTTGAAAAGGTCGATGTATGACACCCTCTAACAGTGATTAACAGTAAATTCTCCCAACCATTTTTGAATTTCCCCAACCGTTTTTTACATGAAAAAGACATAAAACAGGCTATAACAAATCTGTCAACACTTAAATATCTGGAATGGAATGTGGAGCCATTTTATTGCTTTGTGACGATTTCCATTCACCTAAAATGTAATTAAATTGTAATACTATAGTTGGGAGAAATAAGGAATCGATCAGATCAGTTTTTCCCAATTTGTAATAATGGTCCGTTTTCACTCAAATTTTCAGATTATCTTTAATTGTACATCTAGCATTGACGTCACTACCTTAGCACCACTATCTCTCATCTGAACAATTTTACCAAGTCCCTTTAAATATCATATGCAGCCCTAATGTCATGCGATCAGTGGGTGTGTTGCCAATTTGCAGGTTTTGACGGATGATGCTCATGCGGCTAGACTGACAGACACCCACACAGAAGGGTAATCGATAAAAGAAAAAGAGGCACCGCATATTAAAGGGGGGCGGGGAACATACTAAGTTATGAATGTGAGATGGAAATGGCTTTGTGAGAAGAAAAAAATAATACTCTCTTATAAAACTATGGTGCTGTCAAGTTATCATTATTTTTTTTTACAAATATTAACACTTTACCATTGATTTCTTTCCTTGCTATTATCAATTTATGTTAATCAATACATTTTATAGTTATGTTAATCAATACATTTAGTTATTAATTCATTTTGTCATTTCTTTATCTATATATTAATTTATTTATTACCTTATCTATTTCTTTCTTTATTTATAAATATATCTTTCCCTGTATTTATTTCAGTTATCTATCTATTTATTTTGTATGTCTCGAAAATAGTTATCGACGCCCTCATTTTAAAAGAAAACGGTACTAAAAGTGTTATTGTCAATCGAGATTAAAAAATGATGTAAATAATCTAGGATCTATTTTTCGAAGATCTTTTTTTCAATAATTTTGGTGAATACTGTGCTCTGCTTGCTTTAATCCTTTGACAGTGAATACATTATAACACGTACTATTCAATTTAAAGGTCATGAAGTGCACTGCGGGGTATTTCACAACGATCCTACGTTGAACTTAACTCTAAGTTGAACTTAAACATTATGGAGAGCCATTTGGAGCCCTTAAATAAAATATATTCAAAAGCAAAATTTCAAATGTTCTAGACTTTACATGAATTCCATATCAAGAACATGAAATCTCCCATGATAACAGAAAATATGAATGATTTGAATCAACATTTTATGCCTTTTAAATTAACTTTTACAAAATATTTTCAAAGATCCCAACGGCTTTCTATTATTTGTAAGTCCAACTTAGAGATAAGATCAACTTAGGATCTCTGTAAAACACCCGCTGGTCTGTGTAATCAAAGATGGTCACATCGATGGGAAGGGGCGAACCTTGCTTTGAAAAATACATTCACATCTACTCAAGATTCTGGGGCCTGTTTCATGAAACTTGTTATCTATAACAACTGCTAAATTTCCATGACAAATGTGCTCTCAGCCAATCAGATGACATGATTTCAGTAGCTTATAACAGTAGCTTGTAACGTGTTATTGATATTAAGTTTTATGAAACAGGGTCTTAATGTACATCATTCTGTGGCCCGTTATCTATAAAAACTGTTATATTTCTATGACAAATGTGCTCTCAGCCAATCAGATGACATGATTTCAGTAGCTTATAACAGTAGCTTGTAACGTGTTATTGATATTAAGTTTTATGAAACAGGGTCTTAATGTACATCATTCTGTGGCCCGTTATCTATAAAAACTGTTATATTTCTATGACAAATGTGCTCTCAGCCAATCAGATGACATGATTTCAGTAGCTTATAACAGTAGCTTGTAACGTGTTATTGATATTAAGTTTCATGAATCAGGGCCCTGGTCCGAATAACTACGTTTGCTAATTATTAAATCATAAAATGATCGGTAAGGCCGTGACCCCCCTTTTAAATCCCAATGTAAACCACATTATATACGGGACAAGAAGTGCCACATGCCTTTTTTGTTGTACAGTTGTGGCCCGTCTAAATTTGAGAACCCCAAATGTTTTTAAGTTAAATGTGAACCGTGTCAGTTCTTCCAGCAAACTATGTCCTCCTTTTGTAAAGAATCTTTAAGGACACCCAATTTACACTCCCCGTCAAATCTGTCACAGATCAGGGTTTCAGAGATATAGAACACTATTGTATATTGCTTATGTTACGAACTCAAACTGTAATTATTATTACAAATATTTAAATAGTATACGGTTACAGTTTTTGATCCCCTCAATAATAACATATCAGAAGTGGCTTCTTATATCAGGACGCGAAAGGTTAAACATGATTGATTTTTTGCAAATGTACTGAAATATGAAATCAATGAATGCCAGATTGTTAGACAAAAGGGGGTGGCTGTGTCCCACTACCCCCCCCCCCCCCTCCCCGCCCCATCCGGCACTGGGTTCGGCTAGTGTGCGATGAGACCCCTGCATCCAACGGCCGTCAGTAAGTCAGAAGAGCAGACAAACAAATATAATGTCAAACGAGTTTCGCAAATGTAACCGTGAGGCCTAATTACCCGGCAAGCCAGGCAGCCCGAGACAGCTGTGTAATCTACCATGCTTTACACATACCTTGATTTGGTATATAACCTTTGACCTTTCATCAGTCTATCATCAAGCTATGGGATTTGCAGTGGATTTGAGTTGGTGTTGAATTCCAGAGAGCTGAATATGACTGTACAGTACTTCAAACGTGATCTGATCTGTTTGAACAATTCTGATATTGTTTAGGAATATTCTCGAGTGGTCTTTTCAGAATTCTAACCTGAGGACTATTTTTAAAGAAAATATTTAGGCCCATATATTATGTGTAAAACAATGTTGCCCATAAATTCCTTATATTTTTAAGAGCTATTTTTTTATAAAAACGTTGACAATATGTTTTCTTATTGAAAGATAACGTTTATAATCTTCTGAAACCTCGATGTTTCAGAAGATTATAAACGTTATCTTTCAATAAGAAAACATATTGTCAACGTTTTTATAAAAAAATAGCTCTTAAAAATATAAGGAATTTATGGGCAACATTGTTTTACACATAATATATAATAATATTGATGGGGTCCCCAGAAGATGTAAACGATCTATCTAGACTAGCAGCCTTTTCACACACAGCTAAAATTCATCGTATCTAGAGATGATTAGAATCATCGTAAAGTTTTAAACATGTTTATAGACAAAATTTCCCAGTGTGAACATCGTTTATACGATGTTGGGATAGATACGAAGTCGCGATCCATACGCCCCTAAAAGCAGGCTGCAGATACGAAGTTCGTATCTAGTGAGCTTGACATTTTGTGTGTGAAAGGTTATTCGTGTTTAAACGTGTTTCAGACGTGTTTAAACTGAATGGAGCGTGCGCTTTGATTGATGTGACATGACCTTCAATGCGCAATGGCACTACTGCGCATTTTACGAGCAGTAGTTAATCACGAAACGATTAACGATCGCACCAAAATTTCTGTGTGTGAAAGGCTCGTGATTAGTTTAAACACGTTCGAAACACGTTTATACAGTGGCGGATCCAGGGGGGGGGGGGGGGTTGGGGGGGTTGCAACCCCCCCCTTGGGCGGCCCAACAAAAAAAAAAAAAAAAAAAAAGGAAAAAAAAAGAAAAAAAGAAAGAAAAAAGAACGCACGCTGGAGAGAAACCTTTTCAAGTGCAAATATTGTGAGAAGATATTCAACTCATCTGGTAACTTAACCAAACACATGATAACTCTGGATATAACTATGTATTAAACTGTTACTTGATTTAAAAAGACGTTATCATGCACTGCTTTTTATGGTCTCCATTGTGTTAATAGATGCCAGGAAAACATCACTAACGGGGTTCAAATAAACACCCCCAAAAAAATCGGATCGCCGCTTCGCGGCTCGTGGACGATGCTCCGCATCGTCATTATTTTGGTCAAACCCCCCCCTTAGCAAAAAGCTAGATCCGCCCCTGTTATACTAGTCATGTTTATAGAATTTTAGCTGTGTGTGAAAAGGCTGTAAATCATATTCTCATAATAGTTTCATGAAAAAGAGGTAAACGAAAATTAGTCAACATTTATGTGCAACAGGGAGGTAAAAATAGTTGTTTCTTGTGTGGCAAAAGCTTTTTTTTTTTATTGCAAATTAATATCACAATTTAATTAACTTGCTGAAGAGTATAGAGGCCATCAGAGGCAGGAAGACATGTTATATATCTATGTCGATTCCTTTAAATATTTTCTAAATTGATCCTGACTCCAGGCCATCACAAGATTGAAAATCCAGACTACATTCCACGATTAAAATGAGAATCCGTCTTCATTAAACACCCATATATTAGATAGACTTTACCCCTCTGGAGCAAGAATATTACATCAGATTGGCATCGCATATTGATGGGTTCAATCTACGGACGGCGACCGAAATGGACCCTTTAATTAGATTTATTAATTTTTCTCAATCCACGCATTTCATTTTTAAGGACACATCAGGAAATGCTTATGTACAGCGTTTCCTTCTGTTCATTTTTCTTTTATTGGTTACACATTAAATAATCAACTAATTCAAACCAATATATTGGTATACTAGCTTTTCCCTTATCTATGTATTATCGCTTCCTTTTACTTTTAATAGCATTCCAATTGTCCACAGTTTATGCACAAATTGATTTGATTTAAAATTCAGCCAAGTTGGCAATCGAGGACATGATTGCAATGTTTAAAGATTGCATCAAGAGGCGTCCATCGTCTTCGGGATTGAACGAAGGAGTAAACTCATTAAATGAAACGAAACGATATAATCAATCAAATATAACACTCCAAAGGGCAACAGATGCCCATATTACTTCAACTGCAAAGGCAAACTGAAGCCAGTCCGGATACTTCAAAATAATACATTTCACCTAATTTGTAAATTATACACGTGTTTGTTCTCAAAGTGGAATGAATGATAAGGTAAGCTAAAGCTCTCTAGCAGTAGGGACTTTTAGATTCTGCACGACGAGAACGTGGACTGCCCTTTTAAGGCAATGTGACCCCCTTTTAAGGCACTGGCAGTGACGTCACATTGCCTTAAAAGGGCAGTCCACGTTCTCGTTGTGCAGAATCTAAAAGTCCCTGATGTCAAGAGCTTGGCACTTTGTCTTGTTACACGCCAACCACAAACCATTTAAAGTAAAACCAAAGTCAGACAGCCTTCACTCAAATCAAGCCTGCTAACTTAACCATCGCAACCCCAAATAAACCGAGTTATATTTTTAGGCTCAACGTGGAGAAGGTCACATTGTTGACAAAAGAAAAGAACTTTATTTAGATTAACTGATCCTGTCCCTCAGTTAAAAAAAACAAAAAACAGATCAAAACTAAGACAATAAAAGAAAACAAATATAAGCTAAAGATACTGACTTAATATCGCAATAGTTGGAGTACAAGATACATAGTGATACGCAGTTGATGATGTGGTGGTGATGATGGTGATGGTGGGTTAGAGGGGGGACGGGGCATTGGGTTGCTTTTGATACCTACTGATGTTTGCCTCTGGGCTTGGTTGGATGATGACTGGACCTTACATCAAACCAATGTGTGATACTGGCTCTAATCAACTTGGTTCTAAAAGCGAGTGTGATATTTTATCATAACATAATTACACTAATGGACATGGGTACATGCATGTACATGTTAGCGAGCAACCGTAAAGGGCAGTCCATCTTGTTATTCATCAGTTACATCGATTAGACCGACACCAGTACGATATCGTGTAATATGTTGCGCTTTTTCCGTTTCCAACATCTTCACTCCGATTTCCTTCTTCTGTTCCCCTTCTCGTTCTTCTTTTATTTTCCCCTTCCACTCTTTTATTTTATATTACGTTGCTCTATAGAAGCGTACCCGCAGGCCCGTAGCCACGGGGGGGGGGGGGGCACGTGCCCCCCCAAAAAAAATTCCAAGATCGGTTGAACTTTTTTAGACCCCTCCCCAGGACGTCGATCAATTACATGTATGTGCCCCCCCCCCCCCCCCCCCAATCATCAAACTCTGGCTACAGGCCTGCGTACCCGACACAATTCACATAACCCCCTAAGCTTTATAAGATTCACACCTTTATTTCTGGTGTTGATAATTATGTATGTCATTAGGCATATATATATTTTAACGAATATCGGGTGTTTTATTAACATGACAATTGAAAGAAATCATATTTGTATTTAATTGAATAACAAAAAAGGCCCACAACATACAAAAACGCAACATTTCCTCGAATAGCCAATGTATTGTCACTTATAGATTCAATTCTATCTGTTTCAAGAATAAAGTACATTTGATACATCGTATTAATCCAATTATACTGTACATTGCCTATGACATAGGGTATCTGCTGAGTTTCACTCATATTGATGAGTGCTGCTCTATTTTGAAAATGGAACTCATAGCAAACTACGGTTACCTCAGCGAGTGAGGGCGCATCGCATTTGTTAGAATAGTGCATGTTAAGTTAGCAACTTCCTGACGCCAAAGTGTTTTAATGGTATTTGGAGGGAGCGGGGGTGTAAATTGTACCACACATACGTTGGCGACTATTGCTCAATAGCTAACTGAATGCTAAACAGACAAATCAGCAAGTTCTTTGGTGGAATAAAGAATTGCTCCATCTTGCGGTCACTCTATGAAAAACAGTCGCCCAACGATATTATTCTGTACAGAGCATCAGCCAAAGCGGGATATGGTAACCAATTGACATAGCACTTGAGAAAATTGCATTGAAAATGTGAATAAGAAGCAAAGGAAATGACACGACGTGATATATATATATAGAAAGAATAAATAAGAAAGAAGGGGAGAAGGGAGGAAGGGAATAAAAATGAGAAAAAAATTCGTGACAAAGAGTATAATAAATTACTTTTGGAGAAAAGAGAAAGCGGGAAATGATCAAGAAAATGAAAATTGATTTGATATAAAATCATATTTTATATAAATCGATCATTATTGTATACGGACAAAAGTAGGAAAATTATTCTAAGGAAATACTAATTAATCAATATGAACTAACGAATTACGATCCTGGGTTTATTGATTTAAGACAAATGGCACAAATCAGATACGAATGTATTAGATATAAAGGACACCCGATAAGAGCTTCCGGCAAACTATATAGGTTTGTTATTCAAATACAAAGTGTAAGTTTCTAAAAAGTTTGTTTTTGTTCTTCTTCTCAAGTTGAACAAGATTTGCAAAATAACAATATCAAAAGCATTTCCGTTGTCTGGCACTATAAGGACAGTTACAAAGCTGAGCTAATGGCGAGAATCAAAAGCCTTACAGATTCTGAGAAAATATTGACGAGATAAAACATAGGATAACTGCCAAATGAATTTAATAGAAAGTGTATGATCACTCAGGAAAAGGGAAAAAACAACCAAAAGGAAATCAGGTATCGAGATTGACAAGTATTCGACAAATGTGCACGTTCCTGTGTTAATGCTTTTCAAGGAATACTTTTCAGGGAATGCATGCCAGATTAAAAAAGCTTTTAGACTTTTGGCTCGAGATATATAAATACACTGTATGTCATTTTATTGATTATTTTCCAATCTCATCCGTTTACTCAAAATGCAATGACTTGCTTGGCATTTCTGCCAAGTTAATGGAATGGTAGAAGTGAAAAGAAAAAAAAGTAAGCCTCGAGATATACAAGAAAGGCTTGGGATTATAGGAATGTCAGAGGAATCGGGAACATGAAAACCATTGACGTCAAAGAACAAGTGACATTGAAAACACATTGGCCTTGACAAAAACGTGAGGGACAGATAGTTAGAGAGTTAGAGAGAGAGAGAGAGAGAGAGAGAGAGAGATGGGCAGACAGACATATAGGACAGACATAAGGATATAGGTAGAAAATTAGAGTCAGAGAAAGAGAGAAGAGGGCGGGAGAGAGTGATGGGAGACATGAAGAGAGAAAGAGACAGAGAGAGAGACATCGAGAGAGAGGGAGAGAGAGAGAGAGAGAGATTGATGGGAGACATGGAGAGGGAAAGAGAGACAGAGAGAGACATAGAGAGAGAGAGAGAGAAGGGGAGAGAGAGAGAGCGGGAGAGAGAGAGAGAGAGAGAGAGAGAGTGAGGGGAGAATGAGTGGGTGTGTATAGAAAGTGTGAGAGGAAGAACCCCGTATAAAAGAGGGCGGACAATATGAGGTGGACCAATATACCGGTTCACTACAATAATATCGTCAAAGTTTATGCGTACTTTTTAAACAAATTTTGTTCTTGACAACTTGAATGCTTACCAAGGCCGTCCCGACATAGCAACATGTAAGGTATGCGGACTAAATTCCAAGTATTGTATTCCATGCATTAATTACATATTAATGGAATAACTCGTCACAAGGTCCCCAGGAAAGAAACATCCATACATTTGTATATGTTAGCAAAACGGTTTATTATATATTCCAATTACGCTTTTATACACATCGGGTTGAAATTGAAATCAAGCGGTATGACGAAGAGGTTGCTTTCCGGGAAAGGTGTAAAATAATTTGTGAGATTTTTCATTATTGTATGATAGTATGGAAAAATATCATAGAAAACATGTTCCCTGAAAAGGATTGAGCTTGAAACGCCATCATATTTAAATAAGTTTTTGGACCACATAATTAATGCCACATGTATAATGTAGTCCTATACCGTGTGAGTCAAAAAAAAAGTTTACATCTAGAAAATTGCTAATTATTTTAAAAATCATCTATGAACAGTAAAGTATTATACATCTTATGAAAGAGTGTTCTATCCCAAACCATTTGGTATCATTTTTGTGTGGTATGTGTTTATGCTTTGACGAACAGGAGGCATTGTTTGCGAGAGTGCAAAAATCGACTTGCGCCAAAGTGATGCCTACAGTATGTGATATGTTGGAATTAAAGTGGGAGAATGAATTGAGTGTATCAAATTGCATATGCTTTTTGCAGAAGCAAAGTCACAAACACACACGCGCACAAATGTTTGTTGATATTTGATATTCGATTTTTGATATGTGTGGCATGATTAATTTTGTAAGGGATGTTATCTGGATCTGCAAAGACCGAATTAATACCCAAATCCAAATTGTTTTATTCAAACATCACATAACTTTGGCGCAAGTCGATTTTTGCACTCTCGCAAACAATGCCTTCTGTTCATCCCAGCGTGACCACATAACACACAAAATGTACTAAATGATTCGGCATAAAATACTCGTTCATTTGACTCACTGTTTTCATTTTTTTAAATCACAGAATACATCCGTTTCTTTCCGTGTATAATCGCATGAGCAGAACTCAACTTTATCTTTAAAGAACAATGACTAAACCCGAGAAATGAACGTCTAAACATGTCAGTGACTTGTACAATAAACACACTGACAATTCAGACATTCTCGTGGGAGAATAAGATGAAAGGCGAGACGGCCAATCGATCCAATTTCCTATAAATCCAGATGATCAACTCTATTTGGAAGAAGAAAATCATCTATCTCTCCTCTGACATATCGATTTGTATCTATCACGACTTTCACTGGAGCCCACTTAACGGTACAATTTATCTCTGCATTTCTGCATGTTCTGTGATAATAATGATCCCTCTCCCTTGTATTGAGCTCCTGCCCAAGATGAATGTAGAAGTAGAAGTGAAATGAAAGAGAGATATATATATATATAGAAAGGAAGATGGATGGAGATATACAGAGAGAGAGGGAAAGGGAGAGAGAGAAAGAGAGAGAGAGAGAAAGAGAGAGAGAGACAAAAAAAACATAGAGAGCCATAAGCGATAACGAAAGAGAGAGGGAGAGAGAGGGAGAGAGAGCAAGAGAGAGACAAAGACAGAGACATAGACAGGGAGAGAGAGAGAGATAGAGGGAGAGAGAGTAAGAGAAAGAGAGAGAGAGATAGAGAGAGAAAAAGGAAGACATGGTTTCATATAATATACAGAGAGAGAGAGAAAAAAAAAAGGAAATATAGGTTGCTGACTTGCGAAACATATTTGTACAGATAATTAATTGACGGGTGTCCCAGGAAATCGAGCAAGATTCAGTGAACTTTTTCGGCAAGGACATTTGAGAACATCCGACAGGGTACATCGCCCTGTAACCTTTGGACATTTCGCGGGGGCAGGGGAAGGGGCACCCCTCTAATGGCTTTAAAAAATGGAACGAGGGACAGACAGGGAGATCAAGATCAAGAGAGAACATGAAGAAAAGAGAAGAAAAAATACATTCAAATACCACGATCATAATATAAATTTCACTCGGAGTAATGTCCCTTTAGACCGACAGTGAAATCTCCGAACGCTTTGCACAACGACTATGAGACCGGGATGTCGGCCTCTCATGCCTCCAGAAGAGGTGGGATCCGGTCTCGAGACTGACATGTCGGCCTTCGGGGTTCTTCTGGGGGTCTTCTAATTGTCGATGAGACTGACATTGTGGTGAATCGTTGAATGAATGGAGAGGTGTACTTTTCTGTCCATTAAGAAAAGAAGAAAAAATATTTATCATTTAATTCTCCATTAAGTTTCCTATAGGGAATGATTTATTCAAAATTAAACAAAATACCCATGTTCACGTGTTCTTTTCAATTTCTATCTGAGAAAAAAAAAATTAAACACATCGCTTCATCACGCAAAAAACTATTTGGAAATGTCTTCTTTTTCTGTTTTAAGTTTTTTTTTAAGTGTGTGTGCAACGAAAAGCTTTTTGAATTTGATATTCAAAAACTTTCACTCCCAAACTTGCATTTATTTATTATTTGACTCATACACAAAATCACGACCGATTTGTCTAAGATCATGCTGTCCTAGACATTTTCTTGTGTATCATAATTGAACATCACAGACATTGGAATATTTATTTAATGTTAAGATCCTCAGAAAATGTATTGACCTTGAATCCTTGCCATCGTCTCAATACAGTGTTAAATCTTTCGTGACTGAATGTAGAGAGCGGAGTAAATCAATTCAATTCCTTCGACACGGGTAGTTTCATTGGTAATCAACTCCTTGTGACAGAACAGATCAATTCAATACCAGTCGTCGAGACTGTATTCATGTTTAGTCGTCCACATACGTCAAGACTGTACTCATGTTCACTTTTGGGAAGCCCCTCCTTCTACCCCCAAAACGCACAAGCAAACAAACACACAAAATCCTCTACTCTAGGTTGTACATTATGCAATGTTCACCATCTTAAAGTTGCGCCAATATATTATTACTTCTAAAAGTAGAGGAAGGAACAATAATACGATTACTCGTGTCTTGTTATTTTTGTACTGGTTTTGAGAATTATGTGTTTAAAAGATTGTGACCCTTGACATTATGACATATAAATCCAGTACCAAATTAGCCTATTTTTAATTATTGCAGCTTTTTAGATTTCTTACTGAATCAATAAAAAGACCCAGAAATTTACGAGATAACAAAGTGCACGTTAACACACATGAATACACAAACATACATATCGGAATCATTGCCCTCTATACAAGCAAGCGTAGATCTCTGTTGTTTTCTGGTCCTCTATAGAACGCAGTTCACTTACCTCCTTAAATCGTGGATTAATTGACAGAATCTAACAAATATCGGGCTAGATGAAGCTATCTTTTATTCCACTTTTGAAAAGGTCATGTGCTAACATCTGCACAACTGTCTTAAACTCATATCAATTTGGGCAACAAATTAGTCTGTCCCTCTTCTTTTCTTCTCTCTCTCTCTCTCTCTCTCTCTCTGTTGACATCATCTTCAATGTTGTCGCTATTCGATCCTACTTAATTCGCCTGGTTTATCCAGTCGCGAAGGTTACACTACTTTGTTCAAATGCTCGTTTTCCATAGCAATTGGGTTATTTGTGTATTAACTCACAACCCTTTATACTCACGTTACTCGAGATGTAAACATTACCCGTAAGGATATTTGGGGTTTGATAACGTTGATGCACACGTATCTTTTTTTTTAAATTCAGGTCGATTTTTTGAAGACTTAGCCTAGAGTAGCGACACGCATTGAAGTCAAGCTGTTATCAATCAAACGGCGTAATTATTAATTTCTCCAAGCTCTTCCCACCATCTGCAATCCAAACCATCGCCAACAATAATTGTGAAAGGAAATGTTGACGTCATAACCGCTAGCAATAACACCCATTAGGAGCAGACACATTTCCTTAAGTATATATTTAAATATTGATACTGATATTGTGACTGCGATCTAGCTAGTATTACTTCTCTGCTTACAAAACATATTTTTCTCCAGTTTACTGCAAAACACTATTGACACCAAGATAGCACATAAAGCAAAAATCAGAATGAGATATTTTCCCCAGTAGACGTATAGTATATCATACGAACGTGATGACAGGCAATTTTTTTTCAATCTGTTTTTCTAAAAGACATGAGAGAGGTTGCTAAGTGGAAGTTGAGTCCTAGGAAAACTTAAAACTCAAATGGAATTAGTAAAAATACAAAAAAGGGGCTAATTGTCATGCTTGCAGTTAGTTTATAGAATATCTTGAAATTAATCAAAGACGCAGAAAAACAACAGTCATAACTTGTCAGACTGTCCACCAACTCAAAACTTGTCTAAAATTGCTTTTGATGATTAATCGTAATTCTGTTTACATTTGCAATTTGTCGTTTTTTTTAATGGTTTAATAAATAACTGTTTGTCATTGTTTTTTGTTTGTATAGCGCTTAGAGACTTTGGTGAATAGTATAGTATTAATGACTGCTTTGAGAGAAATAGTTGTTTTTATACGCTCAAGGGAAGGTTAGAATTGTGCTATTACCCGAGGCGTGCCGAGGGCAATAGCCCAATTGTAACCTTCCCGAGAGCGTATAAAAACAACTATTTCTCGAATATTAAAGCAGTCATTAATACTTTTATATGCCGAAAAAAATAGACTAAAAAATAAAAAATAAAAAAAAAATTGTTGAAGATGGGATTCGATCTCTTGCGTACAAAAGGTGATGTAACTAAAATCAGCGCCTTAAACCGCTCGGCCAGCGTGCTCTGTCACCATATTTAGCAGTTTTCTCTAATATATACATTAAAATGGATTGAAAACGGCTTCGCGTGGTGGATGCTTCGCCGCTGCTCCATTAAACGGGCCCTTCTTTTACTTTTGCAATGCATATTGGCACGAACTTAGATCAAGATCTATCGGCAGATGTTGTTTTTTTGTTTTTGGAAGTTTATTTTCGTCTTCATGTCAACAATGCAATATAAAATTGTCGGTAAGATCGATCGAGATTCAATTGTATTGAAATTACCGACCAATTCTTCGCACACGTACGGTATCCTCGATCGCTCAGACCATTTTTTAACATGTAAACCTATGGGGTAACCATGGAGACTGAACTATTTCCCCGGTAACCATGGTTATTGGGATTTTAGAACTGTTTTAACCATGGTTACTGGGAATTTTCGGGAACAGTTAAAGTTTATGAATGCAATTTCGACCAATCAGATTGCTGGATTACTTAAATGAGGTATATAACGCTTTATAAGCATCGTTGTATTTTTATATTATTAGGTGATACGTATGAAATATACGTATCACCTTTTGATTTCGTCAAGATTTTCTTTATTATCAGGTGGGCTGTATCTAATACAGACCACCTTATAATTTTGTTAAAATTGCCTTTATTATTATTATTTATTTATCAGGTGGGCTGTATCTAATACAGACCACCTTATATTTTTGTTAAAATCGCCTTTATTATTTTTTTTATTTATTTATTTATTTTTCTTATTTCGACCCACTTTTTTGTTAGCAAGATAACTTGAAAATGGTTGAATGAAATACCTTGAAATTTGGCACACATATGTATAGGCATATGGAGAAAGCACAGTAAGGTTTTCAACCTTGACCTTGACTGATGACGTCATCTAGGCGCCATTTTGTGAAATTTTCTGAAAATAAACTCATGATCATATCTTCATAACCAAAAGGTATTTCTCATTCATATTTATTATGATCAAGGTCAATATCAGTCCAGTCAATTTCAGGTCAAAAAACGCGCGCGTGCGCGTACGTCCGCGCGTCAATGCGCGCGCAAAATTTTTAAATGCTCAAAATCATCTCAAATTTTTTTTGCATACGTTTCAGGTCATTTTAAGCATTTTATAAAAAATCGCGCGTACGAGCATGCGCGCGCGTTTTCGCGCGTAACACCATTAAAAAACATAGAATCGCCATTTTTTTTTCTTTCATGATATTTCTCATATTTTTTCAAGGAATTTGATTCCATGTTTATCTCTTTATGACCATTATTAACAAGATGAGCATAAATTCAAGATAAATGTCAGTGCGCGGGAGGTCTTTTAATACATAGCATATATGGGCAAAAACATGCCTATACAAAATCCGTAATAGCTCTTTGGAATGCACCGGGATCCTCAATTTTTTTTCCTATTAAGATAGAGTATGAGTCGGAAATATGATTCCATGTCTCATTTGGCCATTAAGTGTATCGTGACATCATCACAATGGCCTTGGAACTCAAAATACGAATTTGCATATTATGACGTCAGCATATTTATGTAAAATTTATTGTATCTCTGTAAATATTGATCAATTTTCTTCAAAATTTCGATATGTTGTAGCTAAGACAATTCTCTACGAGCGCAGTAATAACTATTTTTCATTTTGATGACGTCATTATAGTGAAAATTTTGATTAAAGGCCTCATGTAAAAAACTTCATAATTTGCGTGTTATGCCTATAGAAGGTGAATTTAGTTCACGTTATGAATCTACATGATATTGTTTTTTAAGCATTTGTAAGCAGTATGTCGCTTATTTTTGCTCTATTTTGTCTCAAATTTTAGTTGACCAGCCCACCTATACTTGTTCCAAACAAGTATTATATGTCTAGTTATTTATTTATTTTTCTTATTTCGACCCACTTTTTTGTTAGCAAGATAACTTTGAAATGGTTCAATCAAATGCTTTGAAATTTGGCACACATATGTATAGGCATATAAAAAAATCAAAATAACCTTTTCAACCTTGACCTTGACTGATGACGTCATCTAGGCGCCATTTTGTGAAAATTGACTCATGATCATATCTTCATAACCAAAAGGCATTTCTCATTCATATTTGGCATGATCAAGGTCAATATCAATCCAGTCAATGTCAGGTCAAAAAAAGCGCGCATGCGCGTACATCCGCGCGTCAATGCGCGCGCAAAAATTTAAAATGCTCAAAATCGTCTCAAATTTATTTTGCATACGTTTCAGGTCATTTTAAGCAGTTTATAAAAAATCGCGCGTACGAGCATGCGCGCGCGTTTTCGCGCGTAACACCATTAAAAAACATAGAATCGCCATTTTTTTTTCTTTCATGATATTTCTCATATTTTTTCAAGGAATTTGATTCCATGTTTATCTCTTTATGACCATTATTAACAAGATGAGCGTAAATTCAAGATAAATGTCAGTGCGCGCGAGGTCTTTTAATACATAGCATATATGGGCAAAAACATGCCTATACAAAATCCGTTATAGCTCTTTGGAATGCACCGGGATCCTCAATTCTTGTTCATATTAAGATAGAGTATGAGTCGGAAATATGATTCCATGTCTCATTTGGCCATTTAGTGTATCGTGACATCATCACAATGGCCTTGGAACTCAAAATACGAATTTGTATATTATGACGTCAGCATATTTATGTAAAATTAATTGTATCTCTGTAAATATTGATCAATTTTCTTCAAAATTTCGATATGTTGTAGCTAAGACAATTCTCTACAAGTACAGTAATAACTATTTTTCATTTTGATGACGTCATCATAGTAAAAATTTTGATTAAAGGCCTCATGTCAAAAACTTCATAATTTGCGTGTTATGCCTATAGAAGGTGAATTTAGTTCACGTTATGAATCTACATGATATTGTTTTTTAAGAATTTGTAAGCAGTATGTCGCTTATTTTTGCTCTATTTTGTCTCAAATTTTAGTTGACCAGCCCACCTATACTTGTTCCAAACAAGTATTATATGTCTAGTTATTATTATTTTTATTTTTATTATTCTTCCTCGAATTTGTTCGCAGGATATCTCAAGACTGAATACAGTCATTGTCATGAATCTTTCAATGATGATAGATCTTAGTCTAACTTAGAACTGCATGACTTTTCAATGACTCAAGTTCATCGTGACGTCATCTAGGCGCCATTTTGTGAAAATCAACTTATGATCATATCTTCATAACGGATGGTCATTTCTCATTCGTATTTATCAGGATTAAGATCAATATCTGTCCGGTCAATTTCACGTCAATAAATGCGCGCAAACATGCGCGTACGCGTACGTGCGCGCATTAACGCGCGCGTAAAATTTAAAATTGCTCAAAATCGTCTTAAATTTTGTTTGCATACGTTTTATGCAATTATAAGCATTTCATAAAAAATCGCGCAAACGCGCAGTTTTGCGAGTTTTCATTCGTCACGGCCGAACGCAAAATAATTTCTCCCCAATAATTTATGACAGGATATTCCTCATAATTTTCACAACAATTTGATACCATGTTTATCTCTTTATCACTATTAATAACGGAATGAGCGTCCGTTCGAAATAACTGTCCGTACGCGCGAGTTTTGTAATACATAGCATATATGGGCAAAAACATTCCTATAAAAAGTCCATCATAGCTTTTTGGGATGCCTAGAGACTCCCCATTCTTTTTTTCATTTTTAAATAGAGTATAAGTCGGAGATATGATTTCATGTCTCATTTGGCCATTAAGTATATTTTAACATAATCATATTGACCTTGGAACTCAAAATACGAATTTGCATATTATGACGTAAGCATATTTACGGAAAATGAATGTATCTCAGCAAATATTGATCAATTTTCTTCTAAATTTTGATATGTTGTAGCTGAGACAATTCTTCACAAGATTGTTATCAATATTTATTCAATTTGATGACGTCATTATGGTGAAAATTGCGATTAAAGGCGACATATGTCAGATTTTTGCTTAATATGCGTGTTATGCCTATGGGAGGTGATTGATACTACATTCCAGTCTAGACTTGTTCATTATGTTGCGTATGTAGTGCGTCGAAATATCAGTTCAATGATTGGTAGGCTCTGCAATCAGGCGAAAATTTGAGCTTGTTTAGTAAATTAATAGTTTAATCATATAACAAACCATATCGAATACCTGAAGGGGGCGCTATACCACTTTTAATCATGGTCATCGTCATTTAAAACCAAAAAATTATGCATTCAATATATTTGCTTAAATTCGTTTATTATCTGTTTAAAATTATATACACATAAAATATTGTATCAAACCATATTATGTTCATGAAAATGTATGATTAAAAAAAGAAAAAAGATGCAGAAACAAATAAATCAAATCAAATCGAATCAAATATCGTCATTATCGATTTAATGAATATTATCATTAGATCATCATCAGCACACTTTCATGATACAAAAATAGCTACGTATCACCTAATTCGTCAAAGTGACGAATTAAAGTCTAGTTAATAACTTGTAAATGTAGAAATTGAGTGATCTCAAATTTCGAATATAACATCTACAATAATGTGAAATATGGTGCCTAAATCATGAGCGGCACCTAAAATCAAAATATGGTGGCAGAGTTAATATTTGAATTAATGTATCGGTTAATTAGTATAATTATCTGTTTATCTGTTCATCTGTTTATTTATTTTTTAATTTTATAGGGAGGGCGATGTTTTGGATGAAAAGGAATAATTTAATATACCCTCTAAACCCCAAAGGATTTGGCAGAATATAATTTAAAAATCCATAGATGCAGCGTGCCAGAAGGTGCACAGAGATGCCTCCTGCTCTCCCAGCCGTCATCATTGAACGGAGATGACAAGAGTGAAAAGGCATTGACATGATTATGAAGGAACGATTACTCTTTATGAATATTTAAAACAAATTACTGTGATAATCTCAAGTAATGATAATAATTAGCCGTTCCCATAGTAACCCATCGGCTCTCATTCTCCTTCTAGATTAACTCTCTTTTAAACGTTTTACTACCACATTAAAATGTCAAGAAAGGAGGACTATGTGCGTCATCGCAAAATATTCAATGTCATGATATGCCGTAAACGAGCACATATAACCAGACTCATTTTTGTTATACAATGCAAATTTTCTTAAACTAATTGAATTAAAATAAGCAATGCCTTATATTTTGTTTGCCGTATGATGTTTCCTATAAAGCCCAACGTTATACTAATACATGCAAAGCTAATAATATTTTCTTCGTTCAGGCCAAGGGCCTGTTTAGAAACAGGCACCCCATTTCATCCATAACAATTTACCCCATCGGAAGTACTTAGACAATCAAACCATTCCTAAAAAGGTTGTCGGTCTGACGTCACGGTACCCGCCACAGACCCCAAAGACGGGTCGATTTAACCCTTTCTACCCCACGCACTAAACTATGAAGGAGTGTGACAGGACCAGTGACACCACTCAACTTACAAAAACTATCTTAGGACAGGTTGCCAGACGCCCCCAATATTATTTAGTAGCTTTCCCTAACTTTAAGGAACAGGTATGAGCATACCTTACACAATATTTTCCATCGGCCAGGTGCAAATCTCCCTTTAACAAATCTAAATGCCCTTTGACCATATATTGACTATATAAAGAGAATATTTGTTTCCGTACCTCAACAATTGCAAAGTGTTTGATTCATGAGAGTTCCAATATATATAGTGCTTTGTTTTTCTTTATTGTAAAAGAATAGTTTGGTGTCAAATAATCATTTTATTGATAGATTATTACAAAATGAAATTGTTCTGCTTTTCTAAAGTACCAACAAATACATTAACAAAATTATGTATTATGACCAACTTTATAATGTTGGTAGCTCCAAATTCTCAAAATATTTGATGGCAAAATTTCAGTTAATTTGTATAATAATGTGAAGGAGAATGTAATTTAAGACACTCGTCTGCAACGACCCCCCCCCCCCCCATTATTTACCACAAAATGTTAAAGAGAGATGGCAAAAGTATTTAGCCGTTGTGAAATTCTATATAAATGTATATTACATACAATTGTAATTGTGGATACTACACGTAGACACGTTTTCCACTTTAATTTTATCGATTAATAATAAGGGTGAGGATTTTTAGCCTCACCTTAACAGTTTGACGATTATAAATGTCCGCATCTGTTTTTCTACATATCTAAATTATTCTTTTAGGTGTTTTTCGCCAGTTTTTTGTTATAATTTAGTGAAATATGGTATTCCTTCACACCCTTGCAAACAAATAAAATATTTACTCCATAATTCATTGGCGGTATTATATCATGGATGATCTGCCAACAACCCCCATAAATTTAACGACAGCGTGCGCTTGAATTCGAACCAATTTCCTGAAGTTATAGATATCACGACCTGAATTTGGTCTTCTTTGAAATGCGCGAGTATTCTCAGATTTCCATCGAAGTGTTTAATTCATATCCACAGGGATTTAGGAGTCAACGGCGCTTCATATTTCATGAATGCCTTGCCCTTCGTCCTGTTGCTTTCTTTCTCTCTCTCTCTCTCTCTCTCTCTCTCTCTCTTTCTCTCTCTCTCTCTCTCTCTCTCTCTCTCTCTCTCTCTGTCCCTCTTTCCCTAGCTCTCTCTTGTTCTATTTAAATCATTAAGCTTATCTTTTCACGATTAGGTAGACAAAATTTGCACTCTAATTGAGCCTTAAAGCTCGAAATATAAAATTGTTTTCCTAAAAGAAAATCTCACAGGTAGAGTATGAATATGCCAATAAGATTTACATGATTAGTAATAAAGAATTGCCATACTCTCACAGCTTTCAAGAGGTGTCTGAAAAATGTAATTTGCTGTAATATTCCTGTATTCAATGCACACCTTCACAATAATGATCTCTTTTTCTGTTTGTGTGTAAGGATCTCTTGTTCATTCGCTGTGTAACTAATGAAAATGAGCTTTATTGATGTAAGGTATTATCATTTTTTTTTTTAAATCTCAATACATCTGTTTTAAGGAGGCTTTACCTAATATTTATCATTTTGTATTATCACTATCATTCATAAGGACGCCTAAATATTTGCTCAGTTTTGATGTTGTTTGATAAAATATGACAAATATTTTGTATCATTCCTCTTTTCCCGGAAAATTGTAAACCTCATAAATTATTTTGTTCTCCTCTTTTGGTTACAGTGCAAATAAACCAAAATATTGAAATAGGATCAGTGGTTGGTGAAAACACTTTTTAATCATTGATAATAGTGTTTATGAGGTAAACGATCCGTCAATATTGATTTTAGCGATGAAAACTAACATATGAGACTAACATGATATGAGAGATAAATATATATGTATATTCTTCCGTATTTTTATCTAACATCTCCTCTCCCTCTCCCTCTCTCTCTCTCTCTCTCTCTCTCTTCCCCTCTCGCTATCTCTTTGAAGTTGAGTGTCAATATGTCATAAACCTGAAATATGTTATTGTTAGGTGCAGGTATAGAGCTAGTGCGTAAAGGCCCTTTTACACTTTCACGGATCGCATCACGGATCATCCCGGATCTTAATCCGGGGTGTTCCGGCGTGCGACACCACGATTCCTTCTCGATGCCGGTGTGGATACGTTCCGAACTGGGTGTATACATGGGCAAGTACGATGTCTCCACGGACAGACAAGGTAGCAACGCGGACCACGCCGGAAACGCATACGGAGCTAACACGGATTTCAAGGAAGAGCACGGAGGCTACTGGGTACTTTTACGGTCCTTACACGGAGGTGTACGTTGTCTATTGGGATATCTCCGGAATGTTGACGGGTGACTTGAGCTATTAGGCGCTCATTTGATCATTTACCTTCTCGGGCGACAACATGTCTTCAGAGTCAAGTATGGCAAAATATATGGAATTTCAAACCCGGATGAAACCGGTGTTAATACGGACCTCCCGGTGTCTACACGGACTGTCCCGGATGTATTCGGCGGCTACACGGAGGTACACGGTGCCTACAGGGAAGAGGACTGATTGTTGTCATCCGTGAACTCCGGGATGAAAAATTAAGCAAGCTTAATTTTTTCCCCGGATATGCCGGTACGCCAAGGATCACGCCGGATACCTCCCCGGTGTATACACGGTAATGCCGGAGATAACACGGATGATCCAGGAGCGACGATCCGGGATGATCCGTGATGCGATCCGTGAAAGTGTAAAAGGGCCTTTAGAATGGTGAGTACGTGATGCTAACGTCTATCATTTTTTTCTCTATCTCTCCCCACTTCACACACAAAAAGGCACGCACACACACGCATATACACACGCGCACACACAAACGCACACACTCACCTTCTATAGTTGATATTTGAAATGTAAACCTGAGCTGTTATTGTCACATGGTTGTGTTAGGTAAATTTTCGGGGGCTGCCAATTCGGATTGCACATGTTTTAATCTGTTTATCTATCTCCATATATATTTCTCTACCTCTCTCTTTCTCTCTTATTATCTCACGCTCTGCGATCGGGGAAAAATAACGATATTTCATTATATATACCTAATAGTATTAATACCAATATTACATTTGGAATAATTTTCGTTTGTTCCGAGAGGAAATTAACCTCAGACACATCTTATTTCATTTTAAGAAAGTAAAACAGAATATCCTTTTACTTGTTTGTGAATTTGTCCTCCCCAACAAATATTTCGGGTAGAAAAAAAAGTGAAGAAGGAGAAAGAGAGAGTAAGAGAGAGAGAGAGAGGGAGAGAGAGAGGTGAGAGCAAGTGTGATTGAGAGGGGAAGGTAAGTGGTGATAAGAGCTAAACTCGCCCATGTTGTATTTCAGTCGCTTTCTCGTATAACGCCTCGAGGCATATTATGTAGGCCTGTTGCGTGTACGGTTGCACACAGACAGCCACCGATACCCTACATAGGAGAACCACTAACTCCACATCAGAGCAAGATAACATGCTAGCATTTATGTGTGTTAAACTGTATGACACGGGGTTGCGCGCGCTTCGCAGTTACCGCTCATTTCAATCGAAGACGGCAGTCAGCGATTGAACCAGCAGGCAGTGGTTTGCTTCAGAAAAGAAGGAAAAAGTGAGAGGAGATCAGACTACGAGGTTTTACGTGCGTTTTTGCAGATTAGAAAAGGGTAGGGTATTGAATTTTCTTTCCTAAATTGATTAGGGCTCAAGCTAAGTCCGTGACACCTACCGTTTTAAAAGAAAGCTTACGCCACGTCCCAAGGTTCTGTCTATTGTTTATATAAAGGTTGTTAGACGATCCTTGATAATGTTTATTGAAAAGTTAGCTGGTCGTCTGCGATTTCCGCTTTCGATTTTCCTTTCGCCGCTTGAAATCCCTATCCTTCTTCATTCGATTTGTCATTTTCTCTCGATCCACAGGTTAACCTCAAGAGGAGTGCCTCCGTGATTTTGACGTGACTTCATCAATTTACTTTTCCTCTACGTTGGGAAAAGGGAGTGGGAGAAAAGAAGAGCGAATCTGCGGAAAGGGTGAAGCTCAAAGAAGCAGGGGGCGAGCCTACGGGAGCTTGACGACAGTGCGGCCAAAGATCGAGGGGGAGTGCCAGGCGACAAGTAGCACTTATTCTCTCAAAACGTCAAGCAAGCAAGCACTCGTCAAGGTAAGAATATTATGCATTTTTCGTGTTTTTTATGCATGCTCTAATTCTTTCATGGTGATGGACATCGTGTGTGCAATACAGTGGGCATACATTTTGAGGACCAATATGTTAAAACCCCCGAATGGATTTAACTTGAATGAAATTGCATTCAGTTATTATATTTTTGTTATACCCACACCTCGTATGTTTTGAGAAGTTGATTATCCAGACAGCTGATTACAAATAGTATTATGAAGACGGTTTAATGTACTTCTTCATTAATCGTGTTATATTGATTTTGGACAGTACTTTAAATGACGAATATTTATGATTGTTGGTGCTATTTGATGCATATATACATGTTCGTAAAATCTTAACACAAAAGTGACGGCTTTATTTTTGTTAGTCGTCTAGCCAAGTAATAACCCTCACCATCCCACATAAACGTCAATTTTAATTTAAACAAATAATATTCACCAGATCAGTTGATGTTTATCATTTTAATTTATATACTTTTAAATATTTTTCTAGAAATGATAGCGGGTACTGTCTAGTGATGATTTGTAGGCATGTATACACCTAATGGATTTCTTAATAGTCGTGTAAATTTGTATCATGTTTTTAAAAAAATTATTTGCATAAAAATGTTTACAATTTTTCACAACGGAAGATTATAAAATGACTCTATTTTTACAAAGAATTCGTTTTTAATACCTTGAGTGCCACGTAAATAATGTCCATGTGCCCCGTGGTGTCGCTCTCATTCACAAAAGGTGAAAAATATTATGGTTGTTCCTGGTGGAAAATAAATCTATACAGGTGTTAAAATGGTTGTAATGTAGCTAATTAAGAGTGGAAATAGGTAATTGTGCAAAATGCAACTGCGCCAACGTCATTAGTGGCAAACGAAAGGTTAAATGAATAGTAGAAAGGTTACAGGAATTGACCGTTAACAGATGTTCATTTTGACAGTAAGGTTTTATTCAACGAGAAAGTTTTTCCTTGATTTCATTATTTGTTACCTTTAAGAGAAAAGGATGTGATATCAAGGCATCCCGTGTCTGCTTACGCTGAACAGCAAAGAACGTGCCTGTAGCAATGCGTCAAATCCAGGGATTTGTAAGGGGTGTATATGTTTCGAAAGCCTGCTTAATGATTATCTGTTTTTCAGGGAAAATCCCCGAATTCTCAAAGGCATTTCCCGAAACTATATCTTACACATATTCCATTGTTCCCGAGGAGTGCCAAGAGGGAATCTAGTCCATAGAGGTATGATGACAATTTTTGCAGGGCCCTGTTTTACAAAGAGACGCGATTGATCCGAATCAATCAATCGCAAGTTAACAGTCTCATATCTCTTATGTACACATTGCGATTGATATTAATCGCAAATAAGTTGCGATTAATCGTAACTGTTTATAAGACAGGGTCCAGGTGTACATATGAATGAATTACAATTATACCACGATTATAACTTACAAGAGTATCAATATGGCTTTCCTCAGTTCAATCATGTTGGTTTAAACCTGACACAATCATGTTTCATTAACATCACGTTTCGTAGTCTACAATTGTGTTATATCTCAAACCTCGCACTGCAGCCTTCTAGTATTAATAATTACCATGGACAGCGAAACGTGGTTGCTGGAAATGTTTTAAGCCATTCCATCACTTTGTCCTTTGAAAAAAACGAAAGTAATAAACCAGTCTCACTGGAAAATGGAGAAAGTTTGGCACAAGGTATTTTGTTCACAATGTATGCAATTTCATTAACCCAATACAAACATGAAGAAGAAAAAACAAGGGGTGGGGGATCAAAGAGTCATAAAGATGGCAAATTCAATCAAAACATTCAAAAACCTGGCAGCAAAAAATGCAAAAATATAAACAGTAAAAAAAAGGTCTTTCAGTCCTATTTTCCAACTGTTTACCCTTTTATACCCGCCACCCTCCCCGTACACTGTATACCCTCTTTATCCTCTTATTGCATGCATGTATAGTCCCTAGTACCTACATTATGTAAAGGGTGGGTAAAGCGGTCATCTCGTGATGATTCTTATGTGAGGCTCCAAGTCTCGCCATTCGAGTTCACTTCCGTTTCTTGGCACACTCCAGAGATGGAAGTAACTCGAGTTTGCGTCCTCCGAGTCTCAATCACGTTCTCCATCATTGTTATCTCTTTACTCCCCTCTCAGTTTCTCTCTCTCATACACGCACACACACACGCACACACACACACACACACACACACGCACATATTCACTCTTTCTCTCATACGCACCCGTTTCTCAGTTGGTCTTTTTTCTTTCCCTCTCTCTCTCTCTCACACACACTCTGCCTCTCTCTCTCCCTTCTATCTCTCTCTCCATTCTCTCTCTATCTCTCTCTCTCTCTCTCTCTCTCACCCACGCATATTCCCCACACACACACCCATCGAAACTAATTAAACCTATTCATCTTCCTCTTCCATGTACGATGTAGTCCCTTTCCCTTCTATCCCAATCCATTTCTCATATTTCTTGCCATTCTGTTGCCTCAATTATTATATTATATGACATGATGAAAGGTTCTTTACCTCTCATCCAAGACACCAGGGAGTGAATAGCCTGTATTTTATTTTCCAAACCTTGTCTTTGAATTAATCGTTACCCTTGTGGGAATATTTAAATGTTTGCCGATACATTTATGACCATTTCTTTCTTGGTTACATGTTTGCATAAGCCTAGTCTTCCACCCCTCCAATTCCTGGAAAATGCTGCAACGGGTATTTGTCGACATTAATTGTCGACGGCACCCATCACACTCTATCTTCCCACAGGCTCGCTCTGTCTGCCGTTCACTGACATACTGAGCAGCAGCCAGTTGCTGAAATAATGGTTACCGTGTTTAAGTTCAATACAAATACAAATACAGTTTGCAGTAATACACCAGTTCACAGTCAGCACATGGTACATATCCACAGATCTCTAACATTATTGCCAAAATATCTGCCGACATTATGGATATGCTTCATGAATACCTTTTGTTTGCCCTCTTGAAAAGAATAATCCGGCCTATATAATCATAGAATGTGCCGTCGTTGTGTAAATGAATATTGATTACATAACATTTGGTTTCTAGTATTTGTCTCGGTGGGTGTTACAATTTTGTACAAATCGCCTTTATCTGCCCATGTGTAGATTGTATTTGCGGACCGACTCATTTGCCAGTGTCATCCGTCATCAGCTTGTTCACTTCAATTTGTTTTTCCACATACCTTGAACCACGCCCTGTCTTCTAGAATGAGTCACTATTAACACCTTTTGAGTGTAAGAGATAAACATTTCCCTTTCCTTAAAGTATCTCTTGGTTACTTTCACAGTGACCGTTTTCTCCTCCCTCGATTTGATAGAACAATTTGTTTTTTGTTTCGTAACTTTGGAAAGAAAGGTGTACTGGTTGTATTTAGGGGCTTTGTTGAGTACTTTTAGATATAAGTTTTAATATGTCACATTCTCAAGAAATATAAATCGGGACAACTTAATTTTCCACATACTTAAAAAAAATTACTAAACTTGGTTAGGGTATGAGTCATTCAGTTGTAAACTATATATTCATGGGTGTAGGAGGCATCACCATCATAATGATTATTATTTATCCGCTTATCATTTCAATAATCTCAAATCTCAAAATCTCATAATCCCAAATCTCAAACGCTTTATTGGTGAATACGATGAACAATGACCCACTCAGTCTCAAGATTACTACGTCAGGGGTACTTATCTTTAATAGAGAGTGGTTGTCCTAAGAGGCTTTTTGAGTGGAAAAAAAATCGAAATAATAATTTCTCAGCCCAACTCTCCCACTGCTGTATTTTTAAATAGAAGTTGTTTAAACAGCATATCCGGCTACAGGCATTTTTTTTATTAATTTTTTTATTTGGAATTTGTTAATTGATTTTCTTTCTTCTTTCGATATATATAATAAGGGGATCATTTCGTAATAACGAAATAGCCCAAGATTTTAATACTACGGAATTGGTTATTGAAAAAAATGAGATAAATCTTAAAATTAGCGCATTCCGTCAACTCTACATTATCTGACGTTTCACTTTTAGCAAACCCTAGGACAGGGATTCCTCTAATAGTAATAACCAGATGCAAGCGTGATGTATAGCCGCTACATTCAAAATTACAACAGTTCCTTTTCATCTCTCCTTCCATCTACCCATCCTGTTTTTCACGACCTTCCTCTTCTAGTGAAGTAGTCTCGCCGGAAGACACTCGCTCTCCCTCCCGTTTTTCATATCCGCCATTCCGGGCCCCAAAGGATGATATTCTATTTCACGGAAAAGGGGCCAAACATCCACTTCGGGAAAATTAAATAGGAGGAAATTAATGACGAGTAAGGACAAGAACGATGAGGTATAACACTTAATGTCAATACACGTCTTCTAGCCATGACATATAGGTCTATTGGAGAGGGGGAATGGATTTAGTGGATCAAGTCATATTGACAAACGAAACGATATAGAGAAAGCCTGTTTTGAGTAAACTCGGTGGAATCATGTTCCCTGGATGCTTAATACGAAGAAGGACGTTGTTTGGTCACCTTAGTTTTTGAAAGGTTATGTAAAGAAGGCGGCTGGCAAGGTTTCCACAAGTGTATATAATTTGCTATTTTCCAATATCAAGTTCTAGATTAGACAGAAAAAATAAAAATCAAGAAAAGGATATAACAGAATTAATTGTTATAGACACACGTAGCTCTAGGATACGTTTTTATAACGAGTTGTGATTGATCCTAAACTATCGCAAGTCCTCTATCAAATCATTCGCAAACTCCAATCTCGTCTTTTACATAGTTGCTGCTAGCCGATTTGAATAAATCGCAAAGTGTATAAGGAGGCATCCAGCTGTATAACATTGCTTTATATGAACTTGTTTTGATTGTATTAAACGACCATCGACGAAATGTTGACGATTTTATTTCAGATTATTCTAAACATTCTATTTGCCAAAACAGCCTTTGATTTAGTAAGTCACGGTAGCTATACTCAAATAGTGATATTATGGGAAGGATTATTATTGTGCGGACCTATACACCTAACAAGCATTACATCCAAGTAGGTTCGTTTTTCATGATTTCCTGTAACTAAATAATTTCGCATTACAAGACTAAACGTTAATTTCAAATATATTTCTATGATCATTTTCTGTTATATCACTACGCTTATTGTTGTTATTGTCTAATCATAATTTATATTATGTGAAAATGAAATAAATTCGGATTGCATAGAACGACTTCTACTATGACAGAGGGATGGATGGCGATAGATGTTTCGGAGAGACGGAGAAGGAAAATGGAGAAAAAAGAGAGCGAGAGAGAGAAAGAGAGAGAGAGGGAGAGGGTAGGGGGAAAGAAACCAATATAAACGGGGTGTAGATTTGTCTTCCAGTGTCTTGAAGCGAGAGGAAGTTCGATCCAGATAAAGATACCTTTACAGCAGGCTTAGCCAACAGAAATACAAACGCGTGGCCATGAATTAAAGAATAAACGGAAATTAAAATCTGCTGCCATCAAAACTGACCCCCAGTCTTGTAATGGTTTACATTCTGGATACATGTTCTACATAGAGAGTTATCAAAACAAGGTGTGATCCTTTTTCTGACAGGTCGACAGGGTACCCCCCCCCCCTTAACAAAATAACTACTGGAGGGATGATCCGACATTTGTTGAGGAGTTGAGGAGAATGGGTTAGATAAGGGTTCTGATAGTGTTTCGATGAGAATTGCAGTTATGGATAATTTTAGATAAAACGTTGGGTCCGTGATTTAAATTAATATGAATTCGATTACGGTAAGCAACGTAGTGTGGCAGTTTAGTGAAGCAAATTATCGCAAAACATTTGTTGTAAAATCGCTGAGAGAGCCAGCCCCTTATCCCTAATTTATGTTACCCCCTCTCCCTATTTCTGTGACTGTCGTCATCATCATTCTATTTTTTTCATTTTTATTGCCCCCCTTCATAAATATTAAATTTCCTGCGGTGAACATACCGCCACTTGACGCTCAAGTATTTGTGAGCGAAGGTCAATAGAATTCACTTTTAGCACCGAATCAAATTCACCATAATAATTCATCACTTTTCATGCCATGCCATGTTGCACAATCTACCATGAAGCTGTTACTCATTATGCGTTTTTTGATTTATTTTTGATCTACTGCATAATTAATTTCAATACAGATATAAGTGAAGTATTTCAATTCAGACCTTTGTTGAAGAATAAGACTTGAATTGATGTTTTTGTCACCTGCCATAAATTTCTAGTAATTTCACTGAGGCCAAATATCAATGAAATGGATTTTGAATAACAATTTGAAATGATTTATTTTTAGACGTTAAGAAACCAAATGTCAAAATCAACGTCAGTCGATTTCAGTATAGGCCACGCCATTATTTTGATTTGATTATTGGACTTGCAAAGACAAAACCTAAGTAAAATCAATAAACTGTCAAAGTTGTATTATGGGGCACGCAGCCACAAATTGTATTCGTATACAGTTATTTAGATTATAAAAAGGGCAAAATCCATAACTTTTGTTTGGGAACTTCTTCACTGAAAGGTTTTCATATCTACGTTTAATAATGCATTTCTCATTTGTTACCCCCTTTTATCACACATGTTAGGTATTTGTAGTTCAAATCAACTGCAGCTTATACATTGATGTAGCCCTGTGACTGAAAGAGTGGAGTTAAGCCACAATTCATAATATTCTTAATGTATCAATATTAAACATTATTCGATTCCATTCAGTCTGCATTGGAAGTGTATATAATTCATTTTGATAAATAATGAATTTAGAATATGAATACAATGCATAACGGTATCATATACCACTTCTGCTGAAAGCACAAAAGAAATGTTTTGTATGGCCTGCAGTGATCCATTGTAATAAAATTCACTCTTCAAATGAATTCTGTGCGCACATCATTGATATAAAGAAATAGCAACATTCAATTTATTATTAAGCAATCTGAAACACACCTTAAATAGATCCACACTATGCATCAATATCAAACATTATTCGATTCCACTCAGTCTGTTTCGTAAGGCCTGCAGTGATCCATTCCAATACAATTCACTCTTTAAATGAAATTTGTGTGCACATCTTTGAAATAATGAAATGGTTAAATTCAATTTATTATTAAGTAATCTGAAACACATCTTAAATAGATGGAATATTTAAAATATTCCACACTACGATTCCATTCAGAGTGATTAGCTTGAATATATATTTACGACTGGCAGCACAAGAATTTAAAAAAGAATTAAGGTAAAATGCAAGGTGGCATCATAATAGTAGTTGGTGCACACTCTCTTTTCATGCAATGGCAATGCCTATATTAATAAATCCATCAAATATGCACACCCTGATTTACACCAGACGTGGCAGGAATAACTCCTATGCTACGTGGCAGGAATAACTCTTCGATTTATTTGGTTGCATCTGACCCATTAAAGAAGAGGTTTGTGGCAATTGTGGGAGCGAATTCAATGAATATGATAGTAGGTATACGACATTTTTCAGGGAGTACATTTTTGTCTGATTTCGATAAACCATAACATTTTGAGTGGAAGGTACTTTTGAGGAAGACAAAAGAACACTTTTGAGGCGCGATTAGCAAAGAGAAAGGCGTTGTCGTGTCTTATGTGAGAGAGAGGAGTGGGAGTAGGAAGTAGGATATCAAGCCTCATTTGATTTTCGATCGTTTATACCTTGGCATTGTATCCTGAGCATTTGTAGACAACCTGTAAAAATCGAGCCTGTTTGAAAGATGAAAAGATCGGGAAATGGCGAAATCAATTTCATAAAAACAGCGTTTTATTTCAAACCTGCTAAACAGAATCATCGCATATCGTCACCATCTGCTGTTTGTGAAAGACCTTTGATATAGATGTTGACGACTCAGTTACACGCTCAGACAGATCCCAAACAGAAATCGTTTGATGCTTCCATCTGCTCGTTCACAATGAACAGGCTCCTGACATGGAGTCGAGATATCATTTCACGGGAGTATGTAAAAAGGTTTAAATGAAGAAGTAATATAGTGCTATGGTGAAGACAAAAATAGGTTCAAAGATTTAAGGACAAGGGAGCGAACAAAACGTAACAAGAAAACATAATCTGGATGTTGTGTGCAGCTCTAGTTGGAGGATTCATGGGGGTGGGTTTACATAGCAATTGCCCCCATACGAGATTTGGAAATCAAGTGCATATATTTTCCTTTATATGTAGCTTTTTACCGACTTGTCAGCATTAGAGCAAGGATTTATTATTTATTGATTGTTGCTTGGTATTTACTAAATATCTAAATTAATACAATTCAATATTTCATTAGCGGTGGGCTTCTTCTTTTTGCAGCAGGGTACATTGTGGTGAACGAGTTGATTAGTTTCTGTTTCTCAAGTAAGGAAGGAAAACAAATCTCCATCTCTGCTAGTCAGCTTTCTTTAAATTTGTGATGTTTGTTAGCATAACTCCCAGAGAGAATTTACTCGCACGTATACATCCTATCCTAAAGGGAACCCTCAATCATATCAAGCCGGCCCCTGACCCATAGCCTAGAGAAGACAACCTCACTAATAATTAAACTCCTTAAAACAGGAAAACGGAAGAGATAAATAAATTGCTTCTGCAATTCATCATATCGGTCATAGACGTCACCTTCCATGACATTATTTCTTGATATTTAAGAGCTGTCCGTTTTTCGCTGGTAGCATGAACAAATTCCTACTGACACTGCTGCCGAGGGTATACAAATGTTTACCCCCCCCCCCCTTCCGAAAAAATGTCGTAATGTTGGAACAAGCGTGTAAAAATAGATTAATGTAAATCTGATTAAAATCACGACCGCCCACCCCCCCCCCCCCCTTATCCATAAACTGCTTACATTAAAGGGCTTAAATGTCGTGATTGGAACAAGCGTGTAAAAACAGATTAACATAAATCTGATTTAAATCACTAACGCCCCCCCCCCCCCCCTCATCCATAAACTGCTTACCTTAGGTATAACATTCGAGTATAAGCAAGTAATATTAAAAAACCAAAAACAACGCAAGCAGTATGTTATGGGCTGCGGCGTGCAAAGCGAGTATAAATGGTTATTATGTAACTAACAAAGTGACTTAAAAATGTATCAGGGTTAACAAATCGCTAATATTACAGTAAACCCGTATACAATCAAATCGTATGATAAGCATAATATGAGTCCAAAGATTGCCCCTTCGAGACTCTATAAATCACTATCATTTGCTTGTACAGGCGCGGATCTACGGGGGGGGTTTAGGGGGTTTAAACACCCCCCTTGGGCGGCCCAAAAAAAAAAAAGGAAAAAAAAAGGGGGAAAAAAAGGAAAAAAAAAAAAAAGAAAAGAAAAAAGAACGCACGCTGGAGAGAAACCCTTTCAAGTGCAAATATTGTGAAAAGATATTCAACTCATCTGGTAACTTAACCAAACACATGATAACTCTGGATATAACTGTGTATTTAACTGTTACTTGATTTAAAAAGACGTTATCATGCACTGCTTTTTATGGTCTCCATTGTGTTAATAGATGCCAGGAAAACATCACTTACGGGGTTCAAATAAACACCCAAAAAAAAATCGGCTCGCCGCTTTGCGGCTCGTGGATGATGTTCTGCATCGTCATTATTTTGGTCAAACCCCCCCCCCCCCCCTTAGCAAAAAGCTAGATCCGCCCCTGTTGTAGGAAAGCCACATGGGCATATTCAAGACGATATTTCTTCGACGCGGATTGATTTTTGGGCTCTATTTTGAGATGCGGCATGCGTATTCATCCAGAAATATGATGAGATAATGGGCAAGACTCGTGATTCGAATTGATGAGATGAATGGAATGAGATGGAGAGAGGGAAAAGAGAGGGAGGGCGGAGAAAATGAGACATGGACAAAAAATAGTATAGAGAAAGAGTGGATGAGGGAACAGATACAGATGTAAAGAGAGATACATTATTAGCGACGTATTGTCAAGTAGGGAGAGAAAGAGATGGAGTGGGGGTGTCAAGGTACACAGATAGACAGAGAGAGAGAGAGAGAGAGAGAGGGGTAGAAAGGAAAGCCAAAGTTTATGCCTATTAATATTAGAAAGACACACCTAAAAGGAGAGCGATATAGATTTAATACTAAAATTACGAATCTAACATTTATTACAGGTTATTTCAGCATTTTTTTATCATAATTATCATTTCACTCTGCTCCCCAATGCATGTATCCTTTTGTCTCTCATTCTTTCTCTCTCTCTCTCTCTCTCTCTCTCTCTCTCTCACTCTCTCTTTCTCTCTATAATTTGTATAATTTCCTTTTTTATCCATTACTTCTACATTTACTTTCTATATGTCCGTTTTCACCCTCTCCCTCTTTCTTTCTTACTTTTCTCTCCCTGTCTTTGTCCCTCCTGTCTCTCTATGTCTCCCTCTTTTCGTTTTCTCTCTCTTAATATTTTCCTCTCAGTCTCGACATGTATTAAACCATTCTTTAAACTATTGGTAATTTCATCACGTGTTCATATCAACCTTTTCCGAGGGTCATATTCCATTTAATATCCACTTTCCGTGAAAATCATAGAGTAGTAACGAGCTCACAAGAGGGATTCAACTTGAATGTAAAAATCTCCAGGTAATTGTATTTTGCGTTAGCAAAGCACAGTTTAGACATGCAAACGACCTACAAGGCGACAATTTTCCAACATGATTCGATCGACGTTGTCCGAATGCAACTTGTATTTAAAAAAGGCTTAGATTCATCATTCATGCGTTTAGATGGATTTCGTCTGAATTCAACTGAGCAACTAATTTATTATTTCAGCTAGAGCTTTTTTTTTCTTCCATTGCGTTTAAGGTAAATTATCTTCCTAGACATGTACATGTATATATAGATTTGTCTAGTGTTTCTAATAAACTAGCTGATCAACGTAATTGTTACCTGTAAGCTGTTGTATTACGTCTATTAATGTTTCGGAGTATTTGATGTACATAATGATCCATACACCCACCTCCTAATCATTTCGCATTTGGCTATTATACAGTGCATTTTTTTCTACGAACGTGACAGAAATGTCATAATTCATTGAACGATTTTCGGCACCAAAGTCTTTATGCTTTTATTCTAGAAACGGTTTCATCACTCTCAAAACTAAAGTACTTGGAGGGCTATATGTAACACTTTTTGGTTTTGCATAATATATTGACTGCCCTTGCGATGCTGCTTAAGCATTGGTACATGTGCTACCTCTTACAGCACCCCCCCCCCCCTTCCCCCCGAAAAATAAATTGAACTAAGCCTCTAAGGATGCTGTTTTAAAACACCGGGAGAGCTAGTTTCTGCACTTTTTAAGTGTCCATATAGTGACTACACTAGCACCACTGCCTTAAATTAGTTAAAAACATATTTTATGAATCGTTCTCAATCTTTTCTTATTACTGGCTCTTTATCCAAACCTCATGTGACACTTGTAGATGTTTCTCAGGGATCTGTCATCGGCCCTTTACCATTTACCTTGTACACTGCCCAACTTGAAGATATTATTGAAGCGCGTGGTTTAGGCCGAATGATATATGCCGATGACACCCAAGTTTATATTGTTTTGAAACGTGATTCCGACCAGTCATTACCAAACCTGAAAGATGGATAAATTATATCAAAGCTGGTCCACTGCTAATGATTTGAAACTAATTGAGGATTAAACTGAGGTAATTCATGTATTAAACATCTCGATTCAGAAAGTCCTCCCAATTACAATCTGTCGAATTGCTAATGTTCCGATACAGCCTGTCAAAAGTGCACGTAACCTCGGTGTCATCTTTGAAAATGATCTTAGGATGGATGATTACATACAAATAGTTGTCGCTCAGCTTCATATGCTTTGCATAAGATAGGTCGTACTAGAAATTGTCTTCATAAAAAAAATCCACCAAAACGCTTTATATACACGCATTTATAACTTGCCGTCTAGATCGATGCAATAGCCTTCTTTATGGCCTTCCGGACTCGCACATTGCAAAACCCCAGAGAATCAAAAACTCTGCTGCTAGGCTTGTAACACTCACGCGTTCCTGTGAACACATCAGTCCAGTACTTTGCAAATTGCATTGGATGCCGGTGATTTACTCTTGGTTTTAACTGTAATGTATTCATGAACTGGCACCAATTTAACTGCAAGAATTAATCCAGGAATACAAACCCTCACGCAATATATCGTCATCTTCACAATTAAACCTCGTGTCTACTTCGGTGTCAAATCTTTCTTATTAACGCTATTTTGGCAAAGCTTCTTTCAAACTTTGAAAAAAAACTACCTGTACATGCCAATAACTGTCAGACTGTCAACCAATTCCAAACTTGTCTTAAGACACATTTATTTTAAAATTCCTTTTGATGATTTACTTACTCTGTTCACATATAAGTATATTTTATATGTATTGTTATGTGTATGTTTATTTTTTGTTTAATATATAATTGTTTGTCATTGTATTTTATTTGTATGGCGCTTAGAGACTTAGGTGAAAAGCGTTTTATTATCATTATTACTGCAGGTGCTACCTGCATGGTACAGCACCCTAATTTGTTACTAATTTTACACTTAGGGTGCTGATGGAGTATGCAATACATGATATTCATGTATGTATGCACAATTCTTATTTATCATGATTAAGAATGGTCTGTAAATCATAAAAGGTAGTGAATTATTAATCAACAATTACAGACATACACAAAATAAAAACTTTAAAAAAACAATATGTAAATGATTGTCATAGCTGGTTAGGTGATAATCGTTGGCCTCATTGACTCTTTTGGCTCAGCACTCGTTTCTTAGCACCCATTTCTTCTGCACCACAACAGTTCGACAAGACATGGCACTTCAGGTGTTAAAATTTAACATGACAAGTGGGACTCATTGGGCAGTACCGGTTTGTGGCACTTCCTTTCGTTCGTGTAGCGATGCAATGAGGTAATAGTTTTAGACGTTTCTATTAATTCTAGTTGGAAATAGTATTAAATGAGTAAGTAACCCACGTCATACTATCGAGAAATGTTTGTGGGTCATATTAGATAATGTTGTCTTGGATAAAGAATTGACCTCTATACTGCTCTGTTCCTAATGATTTCATTTCCTGTTTTTACTTCCTCATGAAATATACAGTTGATTTGCTTTTGAAAATAACACCAAATCTAATATCACTACGTTTCCATATGAAATGCTCCCGTATCATAAATGCGTTTGTTATTATGATTGAAATGGACTCGCCTGGCGGCAAGATTGCCACTGCCATAAGAGCAAAAACAACAAAAACAAACAAACACCGTGCATGTTTATAAATATTTGAAGGCCCCATGTTTCTAATTTCCTAAGATAGGTACTTGTGATAATCGTATCCTGCTAGAACAAAAAAGAAACGTGACAACAAAACACGATATTTTTGTCCTTGTTAGGTTTTCTCGATCATCACGAGTAAAATCTAAAAAAAGATATTAGATCGTGATCATGACGTATTATGTATGACTTTAACATTAAAGGGATCCGGTAACTTTGTCCCAGGTTCTGTAACAAAATCCTGGATTTAGCTCATGCTGCAATGATAATTATAAACCTTTATGTCAGTCAGGAACCCAATGACTTTTACAGGCCGATCGCCTGTCTGATTATCAAGATATTTATGATTGGAAATCGAAAACAAATTTTGCGTTTTCCTAACGGTATTCATAACACTACAGTCTATTGAGGAAACGAGCATGGTAAAACCGGTCACTCAAAGATTTTTACTTTTTTGAGGCACTTCTTGATCATTTTGAAGCGCATTTTTGTTAGGCCTTCAATATTACACCATATCAAAGACATTGATAACACGTAGGGCCGTGCATCTCAGATTTAACATTGTTAAACGATACCTTTATTAAAGGTAGATGAATGATGATAATTCGTGGGTGTAGTTTGACCAACCTAATTGGAGTTTTCCTGAGATTGATATCATTATCGTCATTTTAACAGCCACCATTACGTAGATTATTTATAAGTTTCTTGTCAGTATTGTAATAAATATTGTTACCTTGATGTTGCTATGGCGGATGTTATAGCCAATCAAAATATTACTTTCCAGCCTCTTCAATGCCATATGGTTTACAGCACCTATACTATAACAGAGAACAACTTGTTTTTGAACGATAAGAAGAAAACCTCACCCCTCTTCTTGAATTTGGAAACACAGAGATATGTTAAATTTGATAACAGGGAATCCTATTTGGTCACAAAAGAGTATTTAAAGGTGTAAACAAAAACTTAATAAAGAACTCGTTTCATTTCGTGAACTTGGTGATCCGATAAGGATTAATTCTATCTGGTCGTCATCATCATTATCATTATGGCAACCCCACCAACATTAGGGACTTTTAGATTTGCACAACGACAACGTGGATTGCTACGATCGACGTCCTTTTAATGCACTGCCTTGAATGGACGTCACACGTATCAGTCCACGCAAATCTAAAAGTCCCTATTATCATAATTATAATGACAACCCCGTCATCGTTATCATAATCATGGTATTGTCCTAGTTCTAAAGGGCATTTATTATTAGTATTACCCGGTGTCCACGTGGGTTAAGAGTGGCAAATGTAGATCAGTGATTTTCGAAAGGAAAACAATGCCTTGGCTTCGACTCTAACCATGAACCATTAATCATTGTACGGCCCGGGAGCGTTATCCACTGATTCTTTTTGAATAATATACAATTGATAAGAACATGATAGTATATCAAACAGAAAAAAAGTATAGATTCTTGGCTACACTTCTTTATGAGCAGGTCATTGATTAAAAGGCCTACAAGCCAACCTTCTTTCATAGTCACGATGCACAGATGCAGAGGTTTTCTCCTTGCGTATCTAAGTGCATCTACGAACAGTTGCAGCTGAAAAACAGAACCATCATCAAAAAGCTTTAATCGAGAATATGATCATGCGATAGGGATTGCGCTCTGCGTTTACGTGTATCAAGTTCATGGCACATGTACGGGATGATTAAAGCCTCGAAAACCTCCCACATGTGCACGTTCTCGTGTTTAAGAGGCAGATTTTCGTAGAAATCTGACTTTTGAAAGGCTATTGCTTCAATAGGAGAGAAACATCCCTCATTTAGCCCATTGCACATCCATGCACACCCCCCAAAGGTTATTTACTAACAACATGCAGTTCTCTTCTGCCAGAAATTAAGACTCGATCACATATGACATAGATGCGGTTTATGTACGATTCTTCTTTTATTATAATGCCGAACGAATACGACGCGGAATGATTGCAGGGCCCTCAGGGAGAAAAGGATTTAAAATACTGTTGAGGCTATCCTGGGTATACATGACATATTGTTATTATTATTATTATTATCATAATGCACTTCACATTTCCATAATTTCTTTTTACAGACAGATAAGGAGTATATGAAGGACGTTTAGTGCGAGCAGCTAGCCTTTTCCACCCCCTTTTGCCATCCACTTACACCATATACGTCCACCACCCAGAACAAAAAACAAAACAAAAACGCCACAGTTTGGCGCTTTATGTGTGAACAAACCTCTGCTGCTGTCGATTTGCACGACGCCTTGGTTGCCATGGTAACACAAGAATGAGTAGTCAGACAAAAAGCAATGACTTGCTTTCATTAGCTCGTCGGTCTCCAGTGCATGATCCATTGTTTCTCTGCCATCAATCTTGGCCGTATCTCCCGCATGTGAATGACTAATAGACTGACTGATTGACCTCTCGCTTTTCTCACCGTTTTTGCCAGATTGTCTAATTGCACCGTTTTGAAATCCTTCCGTGAAATAGACCATGCACATGGCAATTGTGTTACCGATCTCTTGCTTTCTAATCATATTGCTATATTTCCTAAAAGCATCGATTAGACGGCCTTCCGAAAAGAAAAAAAACACAGTGGACATGTAGTGACAGCTCTCGCTTTGTCACTGTCTTGCCATGTTCCATAAGGGCACGGGCTTTAAAACCCTCCATTAAAAGGCCATTTATATTGAACATGTATGTCATACTCGATAGCCATGTGCATCTCTTGGACAAATCATAGGCTTATTTGGGAACGTAACTTAACACAATCCAAGCCTTGAAGTTTTGAATAGGATAGCAATATAGAGATATATTCATAAGGATAATCATGATTTACAATTTCATTACGTGAGCGATATCAATATCAGTGGTGTTGGTAGACTGATTCAAATGATAATTCGAATCAAATGGTCAAAAGGATGGGGGAGCTATCTAAAAACCGCTTTACGAATCAACAGGAACCAATGATAAGCCTATAATAACTACGTAGAACATCATGAAACGTTCCAAAGAGAGTGTAGTGGAGGGGCGGGGCGCCCACGCAGGGGCGTCGCTAGACCTTTTTCCAGTGGGGGGGGGGGGGGTGTAGAGGCCAACGATTACCGACAAAAGTAGCCACCAATTACCGACAATATTAAATGTCCCAATGTCTACAAATTTAACCCTATAAACCCGGGGCCGAAGGCTAAATTGTTTTTTTTCTTTGGACTATCTATAGTAATTGCGTGTGCGCAAATGATCTTTTTCCTCGACGACATAATAATACGAATTATTTCGTCAACTTAGTCAACATCAAAGCTATATATTTTAATGCAGGTGCGGAGCTAGGATCTTATTTTAGGGAGGGGCGGTGGTGAGCAAGCGAATCACTTAAAGAGCGCGCGAAGCGCGCTCATTAGGGGGGTGTCGGTGTTAGGCCTCCCGCACGAAGCGTGGAAGCTTAGACGTTTCCTTAAATTATTAGGAAAAGAAGACGATTTGCTGTACCGTTCTCGATGTTAATCCTTGTCTGAAATCAGTTTCTCCCCCTTTTGCGCAAAGCGCGGAAGCTTTGACGTTTCATTAAATTATGAGAAAAAGCAGACGATTCGGCGGTCTGTTCTCGACTCTTAATCCTTATCTGAATTCGGTTCTGCCCCTCCCGCGCGAAGCGCTGAAGTTTTGGCGTTTAATTAAATTATTAGAAAGTACACGCTTCGTTGAACCGTGCTCGACTCTTAATCCTTGTCTGAATTCAGTTTCTCCCCCTCCCGCGCAAGTTTTTACGTTTCATTAAATTATTAGAGAAAGTAGACGATTCGTTGAACCGTGCTCGAGTCTTAATCCTTGTCTGAATGAAGTTTCCCCCTCCCGCAAGCTTTGACGTTTCCTTAAATCATTAGAGAAAGTAGACGATTCGTTGTACCGTTTTAGACTCTTAATCCTTGTCTGAATTCAGTTTCCCCCTTCCAGCGCGAAAAGCTTAGACGTTTGATTTAATTATTATAGAAAGAAGACGATTCGTTGCACCGTTTTCGACTCTTATTAAGCTCTATTTATCTGAATTCAATTTCCCCTCTTGCGCGAAACGCGGAAGCTTTGACGTTTCCTTAAACTATGAGAGAAAGAAGACGATTAGTTGAACCGTTCTCGACTCGTCTAAATGAAGTTTTCCTCTCCCTTGTGAATTGTTTGCGTTTCATCAAAATATAGGGAAAAGAAAACGATTCGTTGTACAGTTTTCGACTCGTAATCCTTATCTGAATTCAGTCCCCCCCCCCCCCCCTCTGCGCGAATCGCGGAAGCTTAGACGTTTCCTCAAATTATTAGAGAAAGAAAACGATTCGTTGTACAATTCTCGACACGTCTAAATGAAGTTTTCCCCACCCGCGCGAAGCGCGGAAATTTTGGCGTTTCATCGAAATATAGAGAAAGGAAGACGATTCGTCGTACCGTTGTTTAATCTTAATCCTTGTTTGAATTAGTTTCCCCGAAAATTTTAAACCTCTGATTTCTTTAGCTGATATCATAGGAAAGTGAAGTCGTCACAGCGGATAAAAAGTCACAGTTCGTACGGGAAAAAACTTGTCGGCCGACCGACAATATACATCTCACCGACTTCAAACTTCTGCATTGGTATAGTACACGAGGATCGAGCAAGAATACGGACACAGCTGACCCGACACAGCACGTATTTACCCATGTCTTTCTTGCTTCCTTGACGAGACAACTCCACCCACCCCCCCCCCCCTTCTTTTACTCCCACTCCTCCTTTCTCAGGATTTTTACCTCCCCCTCTCTCCTCTCTTCACCCCCCGTTTCTTTTTTTTTCTTTTTTTTTTTCCTGTTCTTCCTTTTCTTTCTTTTCCTTTCTTTCCTCTTCTCCCTCTTTTTCTTTTTTCTCTTTCTTTCCTTTCTCTTTCTTTCCTTTCTTTTCCTTTTCTTTTTGCTTTTCTTTCCCTTTCCCTCTCTTTTTTTCCCTCCCCATTTTCTCTTTTTTCCCGACGGCAGCGCAATTTTACCGACAATATCCTGACAGGTGGAGGGGTGTCGCACCCCCCACACCCCCCCCCCTTTGATAAATAGATAAATAAAAAATAATTGAAATCAAATCATTCAATCAATCCTCTTGGTTTGTCGAATATGAGAAGAGGGTATCATAATTAATATTTTCTTTTTTCTGTAATTAAATGGTATTACCATCTGGTCAATTTGAATACAAATTATCTTAGTTTAATTCCATCGAATACGCCCTTCAGAGGCACAAAAACAAGATGAAGTTGCATTTTATTAATGACTGTGTTACCTCGTGGGCTAGATGTCCCCAAACTAATATATCTTTTAATTTCAGAACTCATGGGACGGAAAACGGAAAGGAGGAGAGACGAGAAGCTAGCAATTTTTTTATTTGATCTAAATAATCCACAATGTGTATAAATTGTGTTTTAAAATTTATTGTTTATCATTTATTTCTATAATTTCCATTTCATTCTGATCTTATCCTTTGCCGAACAATTGTTAATGTCTTGGCTCTTCTCGTACTTTAATATAAGGGGCATTCAGAATATAATCTTCACTGTTTGTTCTTTGTGCAATTATTATGATTAGTGGACATAATAATCACAAACTGTCATCTAATGGAAGAAATCAGAATCTCTCTGATTTTCTCATTTGTTCTTTGTCACTGTTTGTATATACACAAGATATTTGCGGAGCCTCTTTGAATAAACATGGGCGAGATCTCGAAAAGTAGATATTGGTTCGGGAAGAGAGTAGTTTTCAAATTAGCAACTGTTTGACAGCCGTTATCTCGTAAGATTCATTTTATTTCTCTGCCTTTTCCCCCATCCTCTCGACACGTCTGTCAACAGACATGTAATCATAACGCAAATGAATCCAAAGAAAATAATAATGATATTGCACTTTGATTGTAAAGACACACAATTTTTGTTCTAAAGAATATAGAAAATGTTTAATTGCTTAACAAAACAATCCAATATCAATTGTAAGGAGTTCATTGGAGTTCGGAATTATGTTATATCGGTCTGAACAATTAATATATCATTGATTAAGTAAAGCATGAGTGAAATCTATGATAACTCTTTTATAAGATTTGGTCATCATAATCCAAATAATGGAACCTTTTTTACAGCCTTTTCACACAGGGGTAAAATTCAACGTATCTAGAGCTGATTAGCTTAAAGCTCTTTAAACTAATCATCTTTAAAGAATTTTACCCCTGTGTGAAAAGGGGGTTATTCGCAGATATCACATGTATCACGTGACATGATTGCGTATAATGGCGAACTGCGCGCTGTTGAAGCAGTCAGTATAAATGGAGGGATCGTCTATCTATTGGGCTTAATTGCCAACCAAGGATTCAGATGAGTGATGGTAATTGTAAGCCAGGGAGAAATTAATGAGGTTGTTTCATGTATAATTCTATTTTAGCTCGACGTGAATCAGTAATTTATAACATCGGAAAACGGATTACGATCACCTACAGACGGTCAGAGAGAAGAAGGAAAAATCATGGCGGAATAAATAGATAGCTTTTACCTTTGGAGGGAGAGGATCCGCCATTACCATTATTACTTTTCCATTAGTAGGAAGTGTGAGATTGAATGTACATTTCCTTTTGAGACGGACAAAAGATTACAAGTCGCGTCCATTTCCTTTGGACGATATGTAATGAAACATCAAAACAGGAAAAGGGAAAAGGTTAAGGTTTCTAACAGGAATTGACAAGAAAACTCTTTTGTTCAATTATATATTCACTAAAATATTGTATGTGTAATGAATTTCATAATTAGGCTTTACTTCTTTTAATAATGTCCGCCTGGGCCTGCTGAGTTTGAAAGAATTATCAAAGAAAAACAATTGAAAACAAATATTGCAGCTAAGCGACTATTACTACATTAAAGTTACATGGTTAAACATGAGTAGGGTTTACGATATTGGAAAGATAACTGGGATTAAGAATACTGGCTGTATGTTCTTCGGAATTCTCTCTCTCTCTCTCTCTCTCTGAGGTCATTCTCTGAAAAATATCGAATAATTCTCCATCCGTATTTCCTATCTGTAGATCTCATTCTCCTTATTTATGTCTCCATTTCCTCTTGCTTACCCTTTCTTTCCTTCTCGGTCTCCTAAAAATGGTTTACAGTTCCCATACCATTTTCTTAAATTTATTTCAAGAAGTCTACAGAAATTGGGGTGAAAATTGAAACGTATTGTACTCGAATAATGCTGTAAACAGATGCCCCGGAACACACTCGTCCAAAATAGGCCCCGGCAATTGAAATATTTTTTCAGATTTGTAAAATAGAGGAAATAAAAAGAAATACACTAGGGCTATCATCGATATTTCGATTCTTGCTTTTGTTTATCTGCTCGTACAATCGATAAGGGTCATTGCGTAACCATAGAAACCGACCTCGCTTTACATCAACAGAGTGCACTAATGGCGAAGGAAATGCAGCTGCGGATCACACAGAAAAGATACTCAGTTTGTATTTTCTTAAAGTCTGGATTTCCTTTGACCCTACACCAGTCATCCGGATGAACTTAAGCAGGAGACTACTGGATATTACTCGGATCATGCAGTGGTTTGTTATGCTCCCTCAATTTTAAAGGCCCTTTCTAGCTGCAAATGTAATTCAGGGTTTATACAAAATTGAACAAAGCTAGAAATCAACCAGATGCTCATATCTAAAGCCCTTCTCCGGAGTAAAGAGCAGGAGAACCTCTTTAAAATTATCAGGATGATGTAACAGCCTGGAAATCCTTTTTCTTTTGCGCCGTTTTAGCTGTTTCCCTACCCTGGTTCAACAGTACAAAACCCTCTATAAAAATTACCCGAATGATTAAATAACTTTAAAATCCAATTCCATACTCCTTTTACCCATTCCCTCGATGAAAACTGTGGACAATAGCATCGAAGGATGACCATCCTGTAACTTGAAGTAGCTATCTACACCAATGGTACTCTGATTCAAGGTTCGTTAAGTAATGTGTTTTTTAGCTCACCTGAGCTAGAGGCTCAAGTGAGCTATTGCGATCGCTTTTTTTCCGTCGTCCGTCTTCCGTAATTTTTTTACACTTATCAACTTCTCAAAAAAAACGGATGGGGTACCAACCCCCAAGTGAAGCCTGGGGGCAGCTCATGAGTGGGGAGGGGTCAGGGGAATCAAATTGTAGGTTTGGGGTGGACGGGCGAATTGTTTTTAAAGGGAAATTGGGAAACAGTTTTGAAAACTGAAATAATCTTAAAATTACATAAAAATGTTCATTAGCCCTATATCAAAATAAACTCTTATTTTCAAAATTCTCAAGTAATGCAGGCGGGAAACAGATCGTCGATTAGGATCACCAAGGACAACGTACTCTTAGATTTGGTTAAAATCCCTTAAGAGTACGAATTACACTGTTTATGATCTCATGACTATTCTTCATTTGTTGGGGATTGGACTTCTCTCCACCCCCTCCAACCGTCACCTCGGGAACATATCCTGGATTGTATTGCACTACTTCGACAAATACAATCGTAAAGCGTAACGCTTCAGATTCCACATTACCCACTGCACATCAATCAATAATCCGATTTAGCTTTCTTCATTCTCGGAATTAAATGAGTTGGAAGTTGCAAATAGGAAGCGACGATAGAAATCCAAAAAGGATAGCGAGAAACAGAGACATATGTGAGACAGAAGGATAGACAGAGGGATACGATGAAGACGGGTAAACAGGAGAAAGACGGAAGAGAAAGCGATAATAAAATGTTATTGAAAATGATAACTTACATTATGAAAAGAGACAAATTCCGGCTAACACATCATCGCACCACAGCTACTCTGTCGCTTATGAATTATCATATATTACCCTAGTTTTTGTCGAATCTAGATTCCTCCCAAGACTGTCTACATACTCAACCAAAACTTTTACCTGTCGACATTCGACAATAAAGAGAAACGTGACGGTTGCCGTAATAAAAGGACAGTAAAAGGAGACGTTATTTCTATTTGGTGTTGGCGTAAAACTACGAGGCGGACTTCGTATAGCCCTTTTATGATCGGCTAATCAAACTAGGTTAGGAAGAATAACTTTTTAAAGAAAAGGCCGGTTTTGACGCTATTCGACCTCTTTTCGACCGTATTACCATGAACACTGACACAAACAAATAGAGAAATCGACCTGACATGTATTTTCATCAAAGATATCAAAATTCGTACTGCTTTCCCTTGTTTTCTTCTTCTAAATTAGTCACCAAAGTTAATTAGTATTTGTTATAAAAGTTAGCATAAAGAACTGGGAGAGAAATCAAGTTCCTTTTAATATCTACATAACATTTATGAGATAAACAAGAAAATTAATGATGATAAACATTATGGTATTTCCACTTCAAAGAATCACGATAGAAGAAAATTCCTTAACACAATAAAGCATATTGTTGTTTGAAACCATAGAATATTCCTCTTGATGAATTTTTAATTTCTTAAATCGGTACAGGATAGATCATGAAATCTCAAAAGGAGTAAGTGCTAAATGTGCCTCCACCCACAATCTGCCTGTGGAATTTGTAACACAATTTAACATATTGTATTTTCTCTTTAACAAACAAAATTGCCTCTTCAACGACTTATTTCAATGTAAATAATTCTATTGCTGTAATGTGCCTTTTCAACATCAGGAATCGGATCGTAATATTAAGCATTCACTGGTAATGTCATTAAACAGATAACATGTAGTCTGATTGTTAATTATCGAATTATTTATCTGTCTTCCTCTATTTCCTTGAATTTCAACTGAGCTGACTACATATATTATTATATGTCAGCCCATATGCAATGATTGATAATAATATATAATAAGCATATTTATGACGTCGTCTAAATGTAATCTCAATTCCGAGATGCACAAAGATATAAATTAATTGATAATCATATACTTATAATAGCGATAATAAAAACAATAGTGAGTTCTTGTAAAGTCCTCATAATTGTCAGATTTGACAAGTCATTGGTATTGCTCCGGCTGCTTTATTATGGCGCTCTAGCATTTCAGGGAATTAATTCCTGCTAGGTGCCTGTTTAACCTCACCTGGGTGGAGTGTGGCCATTTGGCAAATATGGATTAATGTCTTGTCGTAGGACATTATTGTCGCGGCGGGACTTAAACCGCGAACCATGTGATCCACAGTCCGGTGACGTATCCAAAAGACCACGACATCTCCATGGAGTACAATGAAAATATATTCATGTATATGTAATTTATCACATATCATAGAAATGATAGATCAATTATCGCCTGGGGGTATTTCATGAAACAATTAATCGGTGGTTTTAACCGACTAATAACTTTTTCACCGACTATTTTCCAGGCCTCTGATTGGTCAAAATTAGTTTAGCGCTGACAGTTGTCGGCAGACAAATATGGATGAAACGCCCACCCCCCCCCCCCCCGTTTTCTAGACTCAAGCCTTGTGGACGAGTTACAATAAAGCAAAACAGTCATAAATCTAGTTTTTAATTTGTTTAACGACTAGTTGCTGGGGATATATCGATTGTCTTCATCCGTTAATAACGAATAATTCTGCGGATTAAAAATAGTCCATATTTACCTCATTGAGTTACGTTTACCCGAAAAACCAAACACTGTGAGCTATTTTTAAGGGTCATTAGTTAGGCAGATCGATTGCCTTTAAGCGACTCAGCGACACTTTTTTGGAAAAGCAGACGGCCTCTTAATTGCTATGGGCAAACGTATCGGATTAAAATACCTGGATAGCACATTAACAGAATCCTTTTCCCGCCCACTGTCAATCGTGTCTGATTGCAATCGATTCATGATATAATACTGCGATCCGTGGAGATTGAATCGCATGTATATTTGCCCTAGAAGATTATTCTTATTCGCTGTTTCTACTAGTCTGTGGATACCGAGATTGGATCAACAATAATATAATCTTCTCGATTGAGGACATCTGGGTAAGATGACTACCTAAAAATAAAAATGTAAATTCGCAATAAATACAATTTTATCCATTGCTGCATTTAAGATGTCGGTAAAACATCGTGTATGAACTAGAGAGTAAGATTTGTTGAAGTAGAATATTATGCTTAATACAGTTGTTCTCTCAAATTACCTGTCATTGTGCACTGATCTGTGTGTACTGTACGAAAAGACGAGAGCAAAGAGCTGTTAGCGGAGCCCTACTTTTATTCACCTTGAAAGAATCACGATAACCCTGAAAACCTCACCCACAATCAGTGTATATTCAAGCTTCGTCTGTTTCAGTAATCAATAGAGATTCTGTTTTTAAGTTCTTTATTTCCCATCGTCAAATGCTCAATACCCTTTTCTGTACCCTCTTAACATTCACCAATCCCCAGGAAATGTTGAGATTCATCGGCAAGAAACTGAACTGCAATCAAATTCAGTTTCATCAGATATTTGTTTTTTCTCTGAGCAATCATTCTGTTGAACATTGCACTTGAAGCGTGCCATTAGCCATCACACTTATTGAAATTATTATCGATCTATTTGTTCATCCTCACACCCTAAGGGTGTTCAAATTAAGAACGGTACATTACATCTTCCCACGACAAAAGGATGTTGGATATATCAGGCGGTCACGAATATGTTCATTTTGTTCTAGGTGAGGAAACACGGAAATTGTAAGGGGCAGGGACGAATCTAAGAAACTTGATTTCATTTAAAAGTCTCTCACCAAAGTAAAAGTTTTTTGATACCCAAAACTTTGTGCCTGATGATTTGTCTCGGCGAGAGATACAGATGAAGAAGCCTTAGGCATTATTCATCATCTAAGTGATACCAGCCGAAATGATTTCATAATTTTAAATCGGTCAGCGAGATTCATGTCACCATTTGACATGCCCATGTTTAGGAAGATTCCACATAAACATTTGAGCGATATGGATTGTAAATTGCAGATTACAGTTTTTGTTTAATTGTATATATATATATATATATATATATATATATATTTATATAAATTGATAATCATAAACAATAATCATATAATTGTATAAATACATGAAATGATAATTTAAAATATATATATGTACATTGAAACATTTGTTTGTGTGTGTGAGTGTGTGTGTGCGAACGCTTGTGCGTGGGGGTGCGCGCGTGTGTGTGAGCTTATGTGCGTGTGTGCGGTGTATGTGTGTGCCAGGCATGTATGCATCAGACAAATTAAGTAGTGTCGATGAAACGGCAGCACTATTGGGGCTTGCGTGTGATTTACACTCTTTTTACTAAAATTGCAACTGCATTAATCCGATTTTCAGAAAGCAGACATTTCTCGTAGAACATAACAATCTAACTTAATCTTGTCTTCTTCAGCTTCATTAAACACTTCTGCCTTTACTTTAACTTTTGCTGTTTGACTGATGGCATGACATTTAGAAAAATTCAATGTGTCCAACCTTTCATATTTTGCTAATTTCACAAAAGCTACATATGTGGTTTTTGAAATTAAACAAATTGATGCATTAAAGATTGACTAGGCCTCGCCGGAGGGTATGAACATGAAAAACTGGGTGCTGCGGTCTAAAAAAAAAAAAGGTTTTTGGCTTTTTGTCCGTTTTTTTGTTCATGGTCGTTATCGTTTCTGTCTCCTTAGTGGGCCATGATTTTAACAAGAATTACGAATTACTTGAAGGCATATGAAATAAATGTAAAATTGCGTTTATCCAGAATCATGGGTATAAACAGAAAGAATATGATAAACTTCATAAACAGAAGATGTAAAGTGATTTGATACTCTAAGAACGCCATATAATAATTATATTGAAATTTAAGCCTGAGGTAATTCAGGATCAATTTAATGAGGAATTTATATTAAATAGAATTGGAATAGTCGTTGGTGATTAAGTATATCTTCTTTACGGACTTGCTTTGTATTTAGGGGATTGTCTCAGTGAAGAAGTATCAAAAGAGGTGTTGTGGTCTAGTGGATAAGTGGTGCTTGAGATGATTACAAGATAAAAGAAAAGTCTTAATTTAATAACAAATTACAATAATACATTTATAGAGCGCAGAAACTGTCCCAACATTAAGTATATATATTTGATCGCGCTACATAATCTACTTATTAATAAGGCGTTGACATAATCCGTTATCTGTTTCGGATACGTATCACAAAGTAGTTTTATTCGCCACAGTGACTGTTGAATTTCCTGGATTGCTCACCGTGCTATCGTCATACAGACCTCGTTAGTCATTCAAGTACTACTCCAATGTTCACGGGCCTTTAGCTTATGTCTCTTAAGCAACATTGGAGGACTTCAGGCACGGGATGTACTTTAAAGATATAGTTGAATTCTAGTCATGCGATAACATTGTTAAGAAAAAAAGAAAACTTCCAGGAAGCAATTGGGTGAGGTTGAAAATGCGGTACATAGATTTTATCTATACTGTGAGGTCTTGGAATGATCCAAATGAGAAGATATTTAAAAATCACATACATTGCACACAGAAATCGGTATATGGGACTACACAATCATGTGCCATGAAAGTCTGGTCCACATTTTGAGGAATATGTCATCAAACTTGAGATAATTTGAATAGGGTAATCCTTTTCAGTGGACAATCGTACTACGGTATTCTCTCGAAATCGATATAAAGAAAGATAATGTCAAAGCCCACAACAAGATTTTGTATCTTTACCGGAACTTAACCTTCTCTTTAATAAGGAACATTCGAGTACTTTGGACGCGGGGCGTATTTGAACACATTCTCAATAAGGAGAGCTGATTTATAGCGGGTCAATAAAACCTTCTCGTATAACGAGAGGCACTGGAAGGCGTTTATTTCTGCGGGGCCTCTACATTTAGGTTCTACCAGCCAATTGATTCCGGCAATTTTCAGGTTGTTGTCAAATTGATCATGAATAAAGTATGGAAGCGAACTGATAGCAGTACCCTAAGTTAACAAGAACAATGCTTAAGGCTTTAAATATGTATATATATTTAATTTTAGACTATACTGCAGCTTTAGTTCTTCCTGAAATGATCGTGGTGATGTAATAAGTATAGGTCTATTCAGGATATAGGGTGAAATAACATCCGTCCATGACTTTAATGTGATTGTTAGTATTTGTTTTTTGCCTTTGTGTCGAATTGTTACGCAGTTTAATTATAATAGATTAACTGTACGGTAACCATAATTTTCCTCCTTATTTTAACTCCTAGAATGAATTGTTAGTACTGATTAAATTAAAGAATTAAACTGGGCGTAAGTAGTCGGATTTGACTGAACGCCTAAAATACGACCAAACAACAACTCTTTTTGTGTGCATTGGATTGGTTTTTTACACCACATCATTTCTGAACACCCCAACACCCCCTCTTTTGTATATTTCAATTTTGATTTAACTGTGCTCTTTGGTTTTGTTGAACTTGCCATGATTAAAAGCATATTCGACCATACCGTCACATTTACCATTTTCCTGACCCCCTCTCCCCCCCCCCCCCCTCAATATGACGCAAAATTTGAATACACAAACTGACGTAATCTTCAAAAAGATTCTGTAATAGACCGATAATACACAATTAATGTATATTCCCGATATAAAAGATACTTAGTAACATTGTGATGGTTAATTTCACAAATCTGTTGAATCAGGATGCAAAACACGTAAAATTATGTTCGTATGTATGGATTATCCAACTACGATGCCCCAAATCCGAAATTAATTCACGCAATATGAAGATTTTTAACAAAGTTCAACGGGTTTTCGAACGGGCGTCGATGGGCGGCGCTTCTGAATCTAAATTCTCCCAACCATTTTTGAATTTTCCCAACCGTTTTTCCATGAAAAAAGACATAAAAACAGGCTATAAAAAATCTGTCAACACTTAAATGTCTGGAATGGAATGTAAGGCCATGTTATTGCTTTGTGAGATTTCCATTCACTTAAAATGTAATTAAATTGTAATAACATAGTTGGGAGAATTAAGGAATCAATCGGATCAGTTTTTCCCAATTTGTACCCTGAATAATGGTCCGTTTTCGCTCAAATTTTCAGATTATCTTTAATTGTACATCTAGCATTGAAGTCACTACCTTAGCACCACTATCTCTCATCTGAAAAATGTTACAAAGCCCCTTTAAAGTGAAAACCATCAACAAATATTTCAACTTATGCTCATAACAGGCATTACTATGAAAATCATCTCAAACATTTGAACCGATGATAATGAACGGCATTGGCATGGCATCGTCTATCCGGAAATTCTGTTCCGAGACGCATACACTGCTCACAATGGTTTTTACCATGCAAATCGTGGATGGAATTCAATAAGAGAAAATAGCAGAGAAAATATTGAGAGAGGGCCCTGAGAGCTTAATTCCTCAAGGAGAACTCAAGAACAGAGTACAGCTTAGACTTCGTCCATACCACCCCCCCCCCCTAGACTTAAAAGCGTTGCAAGAATCAGAGAAAAATCACATGGACAGCGAAAAAGCTGCACTTCTAACTACACAACTACCTTTTGTTTATCTGTCTCTTGTTTTATTTGTTACTTGGTATTTTCGGACTGTCGCAATTATAAGAACCAGGGACTTGGGGCCAATCAGATCAGGAAGAAAAAAACAAAGAAAAAAACCTAGCATGGACACACTCTTAAGGACATAGAGACAGAGGGATGGGAGAAAGAGAGAGATGGAGAGAGGGAGGGAGCTGTTAGGTATTTGTAGGGATACATCGGAAGAGTCAACCTGAATAAACAGCGCTATACTTGCAGACATCCATCGTCATTCCTTTAAGTCTGTATCAAGTGACATTTCTAACTCGAATCGATAGTTGGGTGTGAAATGGCCTTCCAGAAGACACCTTACAGGGTTACTAGGATGGCCGAAAGAATTCGATAATGCTTTTACGGAAAGGGAAGTGTAACAGTATGATAAGATAATAATTCATGTGTGGCGTTAGTTTGTTAGAATGGTTACGAAAGGCATTCTTGGAAAAGCTTTACACTGTAACGACTGTTAGAAGTTTGAAGGGTATATTGATAGACGTATAATAGACGCAAGGAGGGTCGGAAAGACAATTAGCGAGCTTTCGATTTAGGCACCCGACGTCGGCTACTACGAGGTACTGGAGCGTGGAGACGTTGCGCAGCTCACGTCCGTTCCCTTCGCGGCAGTGCTTTCGATTTATCACGTCGGTGCTTTCGTCGGTCACGTGATCATTTTTTTTTAGATCAGGTGATTAAATCAGGTAATGAAATCACAGTGCGCCAAAATCGGATACGAAGAATAACATGAGGATGACAAAAATAGAAAGTTAAAATGATAAAACAAAACATAACATAAGAAAAGCTGATAGAAGGAAGAAACAAAGAATAACATAAGGAAAGATAGAAAGAGGAAGTGATAGAATGATACAAACAAAGAATAACATAAGAGAAGGTGATAGAAGGAAGAAACAAAGAATAACATAAGGAGAGACAGAAAGTGATAGAATGATAAAAACAAAGAATAACATAAGAGAAGGTGATAGAAGGAAGAAACAAAGAATAACATAAGAAAAGATAAAAAGAGGAAGTGATAGATTGATAAAAAACAAAGAATAACATAATAGAAGGTGATAGAAGGAAGAAACAAAGAATAACATAAGGAAAGACAGAAAGTGATAGAATGATAAAAACAAAGAATAACATAAGAGAAGGTGATAGAAGGAAGAAACAAAGAATAACATAAGAAAAAGATAGAAAGAGGAAGTGATAGAATGATAAAAAACAAAGAATAACATAATAGAATGTGATAGAAGGAAGAAACAAAGAATAACATAAGGAAAGATAGAAAGTGATAGAATGATAAAAAACAAAGAATAACATAATAGAAGGTGATAGAAGGAAGAAACAAAGAATAACATAAGGAAAGACAGAAAGTGATAGAATGATAAAAACAAAGAATAACACAAGAGAAGGTGATAGAAGGAAGAAACATAGAATAACATAAGAAAAAGATAGAAAGAGGAAGTGATAGAATGATAAAAAACAAAGAATAACATAATAGAAGGTGATAGAAGGAAGAAACAAAGAATAACATAAGAAAAAGATAGAAAGAGGAAGTGATAGAATGATAAAAACAAAGAATAACATAAGAGAAGGTGATAGAAAGAGGAAGTGAAAGAATGCTAAAAACAAAGAATAAAACAAGAGAAGGTGATAGAAGGAAGAAAAAAAGAATAACATAAGAAAAAGATAGAAAGAGGAAGTGATAGAATGATAAAAACAAAGAATAAAACAAGAGAAGGTGATAGAAGGAAGAAACAAAGAATAACATAAGGAGAGACAGAAAGTGATAGAATGATAAAAACAAAGAATAACATAAGAGAAGGTGATAGAAGGAAGAAACAAAGAATAACATAAGGAAAGATAGAAAGAGGAAGTGATAGAATGATACAAACAAAGAATAACATAAGAGAAGGTGATAGAAGGAAGAAACAAAGAATAACATAAGGAGAGACAGAAAGTGATAGAATGATAAAAACAAAACATAACATAAGAAAAGCTGATAGAAGGAAGAAACAAAGAATAACATAAGGAAAGATAGAAAGAGGAAGTGATAGAATGATACAAACAAAGAATAACATAAGAGAAGGTGATAGAAGGAAGAAACAAAGAATAACATAAGGAGAGACAGAAAGTGATAGAATGATAAAAACAAAGAATAACATAAGAGAAGTTGATAGAAGGAAGAAACAAAGAATAACATAAGAAAAGATAAAAAGAGGAAGTGATAGAATGATAAAAAACAAAGAATAACATAATAGAAGGTGATAGAAGGAAGAAACAAAGAATAACATAAGAAAAAGATAGAAAGAGGAAGTGATAGAATGATAAAAACAAAGAATAACATAAGAGAAGGTGATAGAAAGAGGAAGTGAAAGAATGCTAAAAACAAAGAATAACATAATAGAATGTGATAGAAGGAAGAAACAAAGAATAACATAAGGAAAGATAGAAAGTGATAGAATGATAAAAAACAAAGAATAACATAATAGAAGGTGATAGAAGGAAGAAACAAAGAATAACATAAGGAAAGACAGAAAGTGATAGAATGATAAAAACAAAGAATAACACAAGAGAAGGTGATAGAAGGAAGAAACATAGAATAACATAAGAAAAAGATAGAAAGAGGAAGTGATAGAATGATAAAAACAAAGAATAACATAAGAGAAGGTGATAGAAAGAGGAAGTGAAAGAATGCTAAAAACAAAGAATAAAACAAGAGAAGGTGATAGAAGGAAGAAACAAAGAATAACATAAGAAAAAGATAGAAAGAGGAAGTGATAGAATGATAAAAACAAAGAATAAAACAAGAGAAGGTGATAGAAGGAAGAAACAAAGAATAACATAAGGAGAGACAGAAAGTGATAGAATGATAAAAACAAAGAATAACATAAGAGAAGGTGATAGAAGGAAGAAACAAAGAATAACATAAGGAAAGATAGAAAGAGGAAGTGATAGAATGATACAAACAAAGAATAACATAAGAGAAGGTGATAGAAGGAAGAAACAAAGAATAACATAAGAAAAGATAGAAAGAGGAAGTGATAGAATGATAAAAACAAAGAATAACATAAGAGAAGGTGATAGAAGGAAGAAACAAAGAATAACATAAGGAAAGATAGAAAGAGGAAGTGAAAGAATGATAAAAACAAAGAATAACATAAGAGAAGGTGATAGAATGAAGAAACAAAGAATAACATAAGGAAAGATAGAAAGAGGAAGTGATAGAATGTTAAAAACAAAGAATAACATAAGAGAAGGTGATAGAAGGAAGAAACAAAGAATGACATCATAAATTATTATTAGGAGTAACAGAAAGTGATAGAATTATAAAACAAAGAATAACATAAGAGAAGGTGATAAAAGAAGAAACAAAAGATAGCAAGAGTAAAATAATAGAATAATAAAAACAAAAAATAATATAAAGAAAGGTGATGAAACTACACTCACGTTGACGTTCTCACGGCGACGGCGATTCACTGAAATTGCCCCCGACTCCCGTCGGGTGATTTGGAAGGGAACGTGTGCCCAGAAGCTCACGCATGCGCAGGGGATAAATATGACGTCACGCGTAGTAGCCGACGTCGGGTGCCTAAAATCGAAAGCAGCCTATTGTTGGTTTTAGGACGGTGGGTGTAGGGATGGGGTAGACTAAGACCCCTGTTACACATGCGTCGGCTTTTAAAGCGGGCCCCGGAGGCGGCCTCACACCTGCAATTTGAAGCCGCCTCGAGATCATCAAACCCCTGTTACACATGATCTCGGGCCCGCAATTTTGCGTCTACACATAGGCCGGCCTCACGTCGCCTTTTCACGAGCTGATGTTGGGGCAGACTCCAGAAAGACAGAAAGAGAAAGTGATAGAATGATAAAAACAAAGAATAACATTATAGAAGGTAATAGAAGGAAGAAACAAAGAATAACATAAGGAAAGACAGAAAGAGAAAGTGATAGAAAAATAAAAACAAAGAATAACATAAGAGAAGGTAATAGAAGGAAGAAACGAAGAATAACATAAGGAAAGACGGAAAGAGAAAGTGATAGAATGATAAAAACAAAGAATAACATAAGGAAAGACAGAAAAAGAGAGTGATATAATGATAAAAACAATGAATAACATAAGAGAAGATGAAAGAAGGAAGAAACAAAGAATACCATAAGGAAAGACAGAAAGAAAAAGTGATAGAATGATAAAAACAAAGAATAACATAAGGAAAGACAGAAAAAGAGAGTGATAGAATGATAAAAACAAAGAATAACATAAGGAAAGACAGAAAAAGAGAGTGATAGAATGGTAAAAACAAAGAATAACATAAGAGAAGATGAAAAGAAGGAAGAAACAAAGAATAACATAAGGAAAGACAGAAAGAGAAAGTGTGATAAAAACAAAGAATAACATAAGAGAAGATGAAAGAAGGAAGAAACAAAGAATAGCATAAGGAAAGACAGAAAGAGAAAGTGTGATAAAAACAAAGAATAACATAAGAGAAGATGAAAGAAGGAAGAAACAAAGAATAACATAAGGAAAGACAGAAAGAGAAGGTTATAGAAGGAAGAAACAAAGAATAACATAAGGAAATACTGAAAGAAAAGGTTGTAGAAGGAAGAAACAAAGAATAACATAAGGAAAGACAGAAAGAGAAAGCGATAGAATGATAAAAACAAAGAATAACATAAGGAAAGACAGAAAGAGGGAGTGATAGAATGATAAAAACAAAGAATAACATAAGGAAAGACAGAAAGAGAAGGTTATAGAAGGAAGAAACAAAGAATAACATAAGGAAAGACAGAAAGAGGGAGTGATAGAATGATTAAAACAAAGAATAACATAAGAGAAGATGAAAAGAAGGAAGAAACAAAGAATAACATAAGGAAAGACAGAAAGAGAAAGTGTGATAAAAACAAAGAGTAACATAAGAGAAGATGAAAGAAGGAAGAAACAAAGAATAGCATAAGGAAAGACAGAAAGAGAAAGTGTGATAAAGACAAAGAATAACATAAGAGAAGATGAAAGAAGAAAGAAACAAAGAATAACATAAGGAAAGACAGAAAGAGAAGGTGAAAGAAGAAAGAAACAAAGAATAACATAAGGAAAGACAGAAAGAGAAGGTTATAGAAGGAAGAAACAAAGAATAACATAAGGAAATACTGAAAGAAAAGGTTATAGAAGGAAGAAACAAAGAATAACATAAGTAAAGACAGAAAGAAAGAGCGATAGAATGATAAAAACAAAGAATAACATAAGGAAAGACAGAAAGAGGGAGTGATAGAATGATAAAAACAAAGAATAACATAAGGAAAGACAGAAAGAGAAGGTTATAGAAGGAAGAAACAAAGAATAACATAAGGAAAGACAGAAAGAGGGAGTGATAGAATGGTAAAAACAAAGAATAACATAAGGAAAGACAGAAAGAGAGAGTGATAGAATGATAAAAACAAAGAATAACATAAGAGAAGGTGGCAAGCACACCCGATGTATTATGTTGATAATGATGACAGGTTACGTCACTTCCGCTTATAAGCCGGCCCCGAGTCCACTTTGGTGTTACACATACCGATTGCGGGTCTGAGGCCGGCCTCAAACCACATCCAGAGGTGGACTGAGTCCACCTGGCCTCAGTCCGGCTTTTCGAAAAAAGTTGGTGTTACACATACGTCGAGGCGACTCCGGGGCCGGCCTCAGTCCACTTTCAGACGTATGTGTAACAGGGGTCTAACTGTGTGTGTGCGTGTGTGTGTGTTGGGGCGGGACTAGACAGTAGGGTAAGGGATGGTTGGGAAATATCCTTCTTGGAGATGCTTTACAGAGTGAATACTTTAGGAACTGGTGAGGATGAGAATGGTTGTAAGGGCCTTAAAAAAGGGGTTTACTTAAGTTGAGAGACCAGGATGGCGTGATATTAGTCTTCAGGATCTTAAAACAGGGATTCAAAAATTGCATCATTTCGCTTTTATGATAGATTTTCGATAATTGTAAAAATATCCTTGTTCTTCCTGTTCGAATATTACATGTATGTTTACTGAAGCTGTGCATATGAAATAAATCATCCATGACAAATCCACTGTTTCTTCATTACTTGCAGGAGAAGGTCAGAGATATTGTCGATTAACTTCCATCATCATTTATCACAGTCATATAGGGTTAAATCTATTATCGACATTGCCCTTCTCTATTTAATACTGGAGGCCCATGGATATGCCACCGATATGATTAATGAGTTTGTGACTGACCGTAATTTTGGTATTGACATCGCCGCTGTTATTGTAAAAGATTCCGATATAGGCAATGATGGAACTATGATAAATGGAAGAGGTATTAGAAGCCTTTTGATAGCCAAATGTACGGTCAATACCTCTGATGACGTGATAGCGAGAAAGAGGTGATCATGCAAGGACGGTATTTGTCCAGACGATGACTTTGTGTGCTTTCCCTTCCCCGTTCCCTCTCTTTCTCTCTCTATCTCTCTCTCTCTCTCTTTGATACATCGGATACCATTGTGGACTGACAACAGCTTCATTTTACAGACAGGAAAATATTTTGTTGTTGTGCAAACTGTAATGTCCGTCGCAGGATTGACTGATGTAAGTCTGCGTTTACAACTGGTCCAGTCGTTACCATATGTTTAGCTCGCCATGTGAGCTAGGTAAGATAAAAGTAACTGCAAAAGGAAAAACACAAGGACTGCCTTATATCAGCGCACATTATCCGAGAACTCTACCTCAAAGCCTCTCCACTCATTTGAATACATGATCACCTTTTCCTTCCAGGAAAGGATTGTGCCAGAGGAACGAAAGCGTGTCGTTTTAATCCCGATCATCAAAATGAATCATCCACAAGTTGTATATGATGGGGTGATTGCCTTCATACACGTACAGTAACTGTATTGGCGCAAGTAATAATGCTTTCGGGATGACGCCACTTGTGCAAAGGGGATAGTAGTTAAACATCAGCTTGCTCATCCCATAGCTTTCTCTTCTGTTTCCCGATCGCCGGCGGTTCCGCAGAAAGTCAATCCACTGAGAGAAACCTGTCAGAAAGCACTGTCGAGTTGTTTATCCAGCTGGAAAGCCCATCTCTATACTTTTCCCCATTCATTCATTCATGTTCTCTTCTTGTATTGATCCGCTCGGAGCGAACCACTGGGGATATTCAGACTGCAGTGATTATTGGTGATTTATCATGTTGTGTTCATGCACACACACACGCCGATCTCCCCCTCTTGTTTATTTGCGCAACCTGCACATTTTCTCCGCAAACACTATGTATAGCTATGAAAATTTGGAAGATTTCTTCTTACCACTTTTCATGAAACGATTTTGTTACAATATTGATAAAATAAAGTTATAATCTTTTTAGAAAATCTATGACTTTGTAGATTTATCATTACAGTTTAGGGAAGAAACAAGCTCTTTATAACTAGAATATTAAACCATATAAAGCAAAACAAGTCGCTTACATTGAGATGTTTCTTTAAACACTTCAACCATTGGAGCACTAGAGTTTGATAATAGGGAAGGTGTCGTGGTATAGTGGTTCGTTCACTAGACTCTATGTCCAAGGGTTGAGCTAGGTTTGAATCCAGCCCGGCACTGAAAGTCCTCTGGCCAGACATTAATCCGCATGTTTCAATCTCCAGTCAGGTGTGAATGGGTTCCTGTCAATTGCTGGGTTAATTAAAAGAAATTGCAGGGCAAAACAGGAAGAATAGCATTGGAACTGTTGAGACTTCCCCAGGACCATTAGATCAAGATTCACGAGTCACGACTTATTTTTTCTACACTCACAATCTTTACGGCTGAATTGTTATTGAATTTACAAATTAAAAAAAAACATATAAACATAACAAACAGAAGGAACAAAAACAGATCCAAGTAAAACACAATGAATGAAAAAAGTGTTTAAAAAATCGGAAATTTAAAGTGACAATATAAATGAATTATAGAAATCCGAAACCATGGGAATTTCATTTAAAAAACAAACGGTCGAACTTAATTGAAAAAAATCGAAATCAATGAATAATGAATAAGGACATTTTCAATATGAAGACAAATTCACGACCATAAAGTATCTTTAATCTTTGAATTTATATTCTCTATGCTGTATTTCATTAACATACTATTGCACAGAAGAATTTAAACAGTTAAACGTAAATATCAGCAGAAGCTACTTCACAGAATTAGACAATTTGACATAACATAAGTGGACTGATAAAATGGGTACTAGGAGATATACTACTACTACAATATTGTTTTAAGAATGACTCCGTACTTTTCATGTTTTATGATGTTGCCAACCAAAATGTCTTTGCGTTTGTTTTACTCATCACATTATACATAAATATGGTGCTCCGTGCAATACCAAATATAGTATTACCGGACTTCTGCAAGGCTCGTTTAATATGGGGGCAAGAAATGTTCTCCATATACATTAAAAATGACCTTTCACTTGTAATAAATAAATATTAAGATTTCATTGTATGCGGGTGATACATGCGATTATTATTATTCTAAAAAACCTGGTGAAATTCAACTAAGTCTTAATAAAGATTTAGGGCAATTATATATATAGTTACAATCCAATATTAAAACTGATATTGAATTTTGACAAATGCAAACTTTCATTATTGGGCAATAGTAGAAAAACTGAAGGTATTGATAACAAATAAAAAGGGTTCGAACTTGTAGATACTTGATGAATATCTTAACTCGAATGCACACATCGAATATGTTAAAAAGAAAACGCTGAATAACCTCTATTTGTTGAAACGGATAAGGCCATTTATTTCAAAGGACTTGGCTTCATTATTTTATAGAAGTAATAGTATAGATATATATTGACTGCTATGAGAGGGATAGTTGTTTTTAAAGGATCAAAGTGACGTCACATCCTGCTATCACACCGAGGCGTGCCGATGGATGATAGCAGGGTATAGCGTCCCCGAGTGCAAAAACAAATACGCCTCGAATATTAGAGCAGTCTTTATATCTGTTACATACCGAATTCACAAAAATGTCTACAAAGAATTGTTACCTTATCCTTTTCTTGAGTAAAGATTGGTTAAAACATCACAGAAAATATGAGACATTATCTGTAATTCTTCGCTTGAAAGTTGCCTGAATGTTACAATCATTCAGGAATCGCACACACACTGCACTGTATTTTGAATCCGCGCTCGCATAAAGAAACTTTTTACACGTAAACCAATGGGGATCTTACAAAAACTTATTCATGCGGCCCAATAACCGAGGCATTCGGGCATCTTTTAACAGACTATTGACCGGTAGACGGGCATGGCTAAAAATCAGGACTCCACTTTCGACCAATCAGATGGCTAGATTGTTATAGAGAGGTTTATAAACAAAGCTATTTTAATAATTGTGCTCTTGTTTGGTGTAACACTGGCAAGACTAACATGCAGACATTACAGTTATTACAAAATAGGTCACTCCGTGTTGTACTACGTGTTGGTTATATGTATTCTAGCCAAGTGATCTATGATTCACTTAAATTTGATAAATTAGAAGTTCGATTTTGTAAACACCTTGCTCATCTAATGTTTAACATTGAAAAAAGGGGCCTAGTCACATTTATAAGCAATTTATAACTCAAACATTTGATTACAGACTCAGGGTTGGTGATGTGCATTTTTCCATACCTCGAATAAAAACAAATTATGGACAAAATGTCTCAGATATAGGGATCTAACTTATGGAATGTAATCAGGAAATCTTCATCTGTATACACACTCACAGCTCAACAATTTAAGAAGTATATTATCTACCTTGGCTGGAAACATATTCATACCCAAATGTACCCATACTGATTTTTATTGTATATCTCATGTATTCAATTGTTTATTACTGTTATCTCTTGTATATTTCATGTATCTAATTGTTTATTTCTCTGCTTGTTTGTTGACATGTGAATCCCTTCGAAAAGCAACTTAAGTTAAAAGGGTACCCAACCCCACATGTGGAAATTAATGAATTTAAAAAAGTATAAAATAAAACAAAATAGAAAAACACTTTTCTTTCTTTATTTGTCCACTTTCAGGGATCACTTGGATATGTAAAAGGCGCCCACTCCCTCATCGAATCTGTAAGTACAGTTTGTTTTTATGTCGTCAAAATTCTAACTATAGTTGCATCCTGATAATTCTGCCCTTGAAATGTCTCTTAGCCATTACTTGTGTAACCCAATGAGAATAGGATTATACGGCATGGTGTTTTGTTTAGCCCAACCCAAAAAAACTCTTACCCTTCCGTAGCGAGCATTCATCCACTGAGTGGTGCTCCATGTATCTTTTCCACCTTGTCATTTGCTTAACTCTCTTTCTCGTTCTTGTTCTCTCCTCTACCTCCCTCCCTCTCTCTCTCTCAGTCTCACATTTCTTTCTCTCTTGAACTCTTTTCCCCGCCAAAAACCAATCACATAAAACAATCCATCAGCCTAATTGAATGTTTTCAAGTGATTGTTTTGTCAGCCAGCTTCTTGAATAAGGTTATTATTCCTCAAACTGCAAGACATTGAATTTCAATCAGAATCAAAAAGTAGAGTGGACTGTGTTTTTTGTAAAGAAAGGTCGATGCAGGCAGTTACAAGAGGGCACTCAATGAGATTGCTCTTGTGCTACCTAATAACTTGAATTAATTATTCTTTGTAATAACTTCCTCAAGCATAATTTATGTAAAATAATTGATGTTGAAAGTACTTCGTTTATAATTCACGGAAGTAAAAATCAAAAAAGTACAAAATGTGTGCCCGTCTCATCACCGTCAGTTGTGATAATTTGCTTACTAAACACGAAAGGCTGAAGCATTTGTTTCGGAAATGTGCTAGAATACCGTTTACAGCTTTTAGCGTCAAGTTGTAAAAAAACAAAAGTATTTAGATAATAAGTTCTCCGTGCAAATCATTGAGAGCAAGAGCTGAGAAAGAATCGATTGATAACGTCCTCGTACTTTAAATTCAATCAGTTCATGAAGCTAACCATTGAAACTTGCCTTGCCATCTCACGTTCTTCTCGCGCCTAAAATGAATCGAACAGTCTACAAAGAACTCGACAAACGACATTCCAACCTTGGAGAAAACATCTCGAGCTCACATCGAGTTGACTCGAGGCGAAAAACAATCGCAGCAAATCGTGTTTTCATGTTCTCTTTCCATCCCAGTCAGTAAGCAACGCCTGCAAGCGACGCCCGAGTGAAAATGGCGCGAAAAAGTACAGAAACCCAGGCGTGTTCTGGGAAGGCAGTCCCGGTGTCGTCTGCGGCGCTTTTGCATCATGTACGCGTATAAGGGTTTAATGCTCGATCTGTGTTTAGTGACTGTACTTAAAAAAGCAGTGACATTTCACAACGATTGTGGTTTGGTATGGAACTTTGTTAGCTTTATTTTGTTGATGTTATTATTTCGTTCACGATTGAACATTTTACCGTGGTTAACCACTGATGTTTAAAAAAAGACAAAGAAGAAAGTTGGTATATGTCCTGGTGATCGAAACAAAACAACTCAATTCTACTTTAATAGATAAGAGCAATGTCATACTATTTATGGCGCCGGTACATCACAATGTTCCTTTTTCCTTTAACGCTTCACAGTATAGTACCCTTGCAAGGCTTTCTGAAGTCAAGTAAACAAAAAACAAAAAAAAGTGAACGATTAAAAGACCATGAACAGATGATTAATTGAATAGCCATTAATACGATAACGATCATTATCTGATCTAAGAATGCCACTAATTGTTTTCGACGTTTAATATTTAGGGAATTTGTCACCTTAAATAAATGAAATAAAAAGTGGGTTCTTTCCTACCTTGTCTCGTATACAACACCTTTCGGAACCGGCACCAGAATTAGTAAGCCACTAATTGTTGGAACAAATTTTCTCACAAGTCACAGTGATATAATATATATATATTTACAAGGTGAATTATAGGAAGTCGTTCGAATATTGGTAGAAAGAATATGCGAGACCATAATACAAAGTAATGTCGCTTCTTTGCGGATGAAGTAAGGCAGACCCTGGGCAGACGAAACTCATAATCTCAACAAAGTAATACGACCTTAGAACCGAGTACAGAATCGAGCGAAGAAGTAAGACATGAATTATGATGAAGCTGAATTAACCTTGATGAAGTTTACTTTATCTCAAAGACGTGTGCTCTATAAAGAACAGCTCATGAGCAGTGATGAAAATAGGTGTGGCAAAAGCAATTGTAATATGCTATTCCAGTACATTGGGTGGTTGCACAAGTCATCCCAACACATAGGGCGTGGAATGTGCTTGCCATAATAACTGCCCATCCCAATACCACAGGGTTTAGAATGTGCTAGCCAGAGAAAGTATGCGTGGCACTCTAATAATGTAACAGGTGTCACTATAGAAATGAGTGACAATTGAATAACAGGCCAGACTTCAAGCCACACAACAAAGTGAAGACAATCATATTTACAAATGTTAAAGGTGAAATTCAAAGAAAATCACAAATATGTCAATGTATCACTATAAATTGGTAAGCTAACAGATGGCCATCATACAAGTTTTAGGTCAACTACATATCGGGTGATTTATAAAAATACAAATACAACCATCTCCATAGCAGCTGGGATATACGAGAGATTCGCCGGAAAATAACGATGTTTTAATGACGTCACTATATGGACCAATACTGCCCGAGCAGACGACATCCCATAAAGAATGAACATAATTGCAAAGCTATCATTTGTCAAATTATAATGAGTTTAGTGTATATAAATGTAATGGCATAGGGGATATGACCCGATTCTGATAACTAAAACCTTTTCATTGTAAATACACAGTAGAGGGGTTAATTAACAATCAAAGAAACCAGACTTTCAAATTGAAAAACCTCCGGAATGATATTAAGGACGGCATTTGTTCCCTCTTGAGACGCCGAACATACCGCGGTGTGTGCAGCTGAATATACAATGGCGTCATATTTTGTTTACAAGCGACAGATTCCTTTATTTTTGCATCGCTGCATTTGTCATCAAAATAAAACCATGCGCGGGGTTTAGAGTGAGGCAATAGATTATACATTTAGCCTGATGGCAGTGAAGTAAGAGAAAGAACTCAAGAGAAGATGAAAACACAGGCACTGAAAATGTGTGAGATGTCATGGGACATCGTCTGCTTGTGCAAATCATGTCCATACTGTGATCTCACACATCTCAGCAGCGTTCGGAGAGCTCTTCAGGTGCTATGCCGGGGCTGTATTTAAGCGTTTTGTAATTTATAATAATCATTACTTCGAATGTTTCCAAGCATTTTGATAACCTTGTCGAATCAAAGTTTCAACTTTGCAATAATGAAAATAAAGTTAGTATTTAAAATCAATGAATATCTACTTTAAGTTCTTCCAAGGTCAAGTCACTACATATATACAAGTCTAGACTACACCAGGATAGTGAATTCTAGACAGTGTTCTATATGTCTACATAGACACTTAGCTGGGGCCTCTCCTCTCTTGCTCGTTAAACTCTCTTTATGTTTTCCCCTTTGTTTGTCTGTCTTTTGTTTAGTATTTTTCTCTTTTCATTATTCATCATCGTTATCGTCTTCGCTTATCATCTCTACATGTAACATCTTTTTCTTGTTGTTTGTCTATTTTATTTCCTTTTTGTGTTTATTCTCCTTCCACTTCCACATCCTACGTACTTTGTTGCGTCATTAGCTACTAGTATAACACTTTATTGTTCGTAAAAAATAATTGTTTTATGTACATGAAATGATTATGTATTTTATATCCTGTTATTTACCCGTTTTCATAGTTATTACAGGCAGTTGACCCCTCTTCCACCACCACCCACATCCCTCCCTTTCTCTCTCTCTCTCTCTCTCTTTCTCCCCCCTCTCTCTCTCTCTCTCTCTCTCTCTATCTCTCTCTATCTCCCTCCCCCTTTCTCTATCTCCGTGTAACCTATGTCATTTCACTTGCTGGCGAGGGCTGTGACTCGCCGGTAGCTTTGAAATACAACAATCCAGGCGTGTATTTTTCGGTATGAAAACACTTCTTATAGGAATTGTTCATTATTAAATAAACAATAATTCATCATCATCTGGATTTTGTTACGATTGTTGCAACACAAGGGAGTGGGGATGCCTTCGGGGCAGACATGGTTTCCCGAGAGAGTTGACTATCACAATTATTTTCTGCCAGCTAAAGTCGCACGAAAAGAAAGGTGTTGATTAAATTTACAACAAAGGTTTGGTCGATCCATATTGACGCTCTGACCACGAAGGAAAGGAAAATTGAGGACAGAACATGAGAGGATATGTAGATAATGACGTCAAACGTAAACAATTATTTTCTCCCTATATCAAATATCAAATTACTAGCGTATGATATGTAGCCAAAATCTTAAGGGAAAGACAATGGCAATATATCATTTACACAGTGGTCTGCATTGCATTGTACGCGAATCATCATCCCTTTTTGTTTCGCACTCGAAAATTGCTTGTATTTCCCCCTCAATCTGTCATCCATTCATTCAGTTTGATGGTCCGTAGGCTATTTCCCAGTTTGGATTATCATTCTTATATTGTTTTATTCAAGCCCAGTATCTCTGAAATCGGACTTCTCACCTCTGTAGTCACACGTAATCTTCTTTGAGCTTTTTGTAAAATCATTGTCCCCGTTTCCTTCGCAAGGTTCGTCAAATCTTACTCAATAAGGGAGTTTACAGATAGCACATGGTACAAATGACCCCAAATATCCACAGATCTTTTACACATGGAGAAGTTCCACTTTGAGCATCTTAGAATAATAGCTGCCAAAGTCCTAGATGTGCTTCATGAATACCTTTTGTTTGACCTCTTGAAAAGAATACTTCCACCTGCGTATCATAGAATGTACCGTTTAATGAATAATGTTACATAACTTTCATGAGCTTATATCCAGTATTCATCTCTGTGGGTTTTACCATTTTGGTACAAATGACCTTTATCTGCCCATGCGCAGATTGTATCTGTAAACTCCCTTATTGTATTCATATTGCATCTCTTCTTTTCTCTCATCTGTATCTCATTTCTCCTTCTTTTACTCATTTCATCGCTCCTTTCCGCTCTTATCCCTCTTGTCCAATCCCCCCTAGTTGCCCCTCCTCATTGTCTTGTCGTTTCACATTCTTTTTCTTCTCATTTGCTCCGTCCTAGACCATTAAATTACTTACCTTACTTTCTTCTTCTCTTTTCGTTTTTTGTCCTCCTCTCCTTATTTTCCCTCGTCTCCCCTTTACAGTCCCCTACTTCTTTCCCCTTCTCGATCTTATCCCTATTATCTTTACTAACCCCCACTTTCTCTTCCCCGTCCCAATTTCTTCTTTTCTTCTATTTCCCTTCATCCTCGTCCTCATCCTCCTGTTTTTCTCCATCGTTTTTGTCCTCGTATTGATCATTTATTATCTAATTTATGTGTACATTCGCATCCATCAATGACAGAGACATGTCGTAAGCGGGGCACATGGTGGGATGCCCTCCTGCTTTCATCTGACAGGTGAAAATGATAGTCGATCTATACAACATGAACATCTTTCTATTTTTCGAAAGATGATATTTGACGGATTCCCAAGCGTAGACGATCATTTGTCTGGGATGGAACAAAGAGAAAGGAAAGAATCGAAACAGTGCGATTTTAACTGGTACTCTTCTTTTATGCTGCGCCTAGAAACAAAGTATTAGGCGCATTATAAATGTGAGCTATTATTATAATTATCATTTTACCAACATGAAGCTTGAGGGGCTACTTCAGGGCGTGGGCATGCGCTTGCCTCGCTCTCGGCTAGGGCTCATGTAGATACGCAGCGACTGCGGCTGCCCCGACGGACAGCTTGTGCTCGTCCATCGACTTCGGCAAAATTTTCTAGATCTTCTTCTAGGTCGAGATCTCCCAAATCTCCATTGTCGATGTCGCTGTCCGAGGTACTTCCTTCTTCTATCTTCTCAAAACTCAAATCAAGTATGTCTTCATCCACATCGATATTTCCAGGGATTTTGATGAAGGTAAACAACGTTGGGTATGAATGGGCACGGTACTCCCACGGTCAAATACGGTAGCGGTCACATTATGTTGGGGTAGCCGCACAGCGTCTTTTGAATTTGTGGAGACAGAAAGTCTGCGATTTCCGTACGGCCTTAGAAGTGATGACGCACGGTCACCTTAGGGAGTCCCTGCGGCAGCCGTAGCGTATTGAAAAATACTAAGGCAGACGCAAGGTAACCGCAAGGTGCGCGCAAAGCAGCCGAAGGGGGACCATACGGCGACCGTGCGGCCAGACTGATGCTACCGCTTCACCCCTGGAGTAAATAAAACGCAAGGCTACTGTTTACCCGACGTACAGTCGCCGTGGAACCGCTCTACGGCATGGCTACGGCGTGTCTATGAAAACAGTTATAACTCCGCGTTATAATCCCACGGCGACCCGTACGGCCTGTGAAGATAGGGATACGCCCTAGGGTGACCCTGAGGCCACCGCAGATTCTCTGCGGCCGCCGCAAGTATCTCTCGATTTCGAGGGCGTACGGCCTTTGTATCCTAGCTGCAGAGCAAATGTGACCTAGGCATAACTAAAAAGCCTAGGATTACCTGTTTGACCTGTATTTATTGTTTAGACTGATTAATATTCATAGGTCCTTACCATGAACGTTTTTAAAGCCGAGTTCTGTTCGCGCAATTTCATGGGGAAAGATCGTAGGATAATAACGGACAAAGTTGGTTGAAGCATTACACAAGAATCATGTATAATACGAGGTTTCTCAAAAGGCAGATCGAAACGAAAAGCCGCCTAGAATTTTAATGCAGTAGCAGTGCACATTAACATTATTACACGGGACTACACATGTCATGCGACATGACAGTTTTGTCCAAAATGTACAGCCATTTCTCATAATATTTGAATATGACGGCGTTTGACGAGAACTAGTTTTCAGGAGACACTTTCTGCGATTACCTTTTTCCAAAGTGACAGTCATCGATTGAGGAGGCTCACAAATGATATTTTCAGTTTTACCAGTAGTCAGCCTTCTCTATGGAAGTTTCGTGGGGGCGGTTGTTCTACATGACGTCATTTTAAGCGTTGAGAGAGTTATAGATTTCGCGGTGGTGCCGACACTTAGAATCAATAAAGTTGTTATATGATTCCCACATGCATAATATCATGCAGTCAACATGAAGTAATCTATATGGATCTATATCTACTCCTATAGGGATTTCTTGTGAACCAACCGAAGTGGATGACGTCACTCATAGCTCCACCTATGAAGTACTTGTTGAGTCCAACCTGTTTTATTGACCAACTTATATTGGATAAACAGCCAATCTATAATGACAGCATTTTCAGTTTCCCTATAGCATTATTTCTCATAGATACGTAAATTAACGAAACCAATAAAGATACACCACCTGCCTTTGAAGCTGTTTTTATTGTTTCCGCCAAGCAGTATTTATATACCTTTCACTGCACATAAAAAATAACAAATCTTAGTGTTCTAAAACAAATAAAATAGGTGCCGCTCGGATACTTATTGACTTTTGGTGCCGAGTTGGAACCCAAATTATTCAGATAGTAACATGTTGTTTAGGTAGGTTTTTGTTTCTTTGATTCTTTTCTTATTTGTTTCCGCTTCTTTCGTCCTTTCTTACTTTCTTTCTGTTTTCTTTCTTTTTCATGTTTTTTCTTTCTCCTCTTTTCTTATTTGTTCCCGTTACGTCGATTACCATGGTTACTATCTATTTTTAGTTATATATATATATATTCTCGTAAATAATGCAATCGACTTATATGTATAGTGATAAGCCCTACGAACACTCCTGTAGGGAAAACACCTTCCATGGACTCTACCTCAGTTCCAGTTAGTGAGTATCCTCGTGCATGCACCATTCAAGGGAATCCTGCATCCATAGGGCACGACTTGAACCTCCGTCACACCGCCCATCTAACTACAAATCAACTCCACACCCTATCGACTTTGGCCATTCGGGGTAACGCAATTTTTTGATCGGTCTATCATCGGTCTGGTGTTGGTCTCTTTGGTGTGTCAGGGGCATTACCCCCCCCCCCCCCCCCCCCTGATGGGCACGGAACCAGGCGCCGCGATAAACAGCTTTGCAGGTGTTCAGCCTCGATTGCGTTCCTATCTCCATTCCCAATGCAAAAGGCGTGGGCTTCCTTTGAATTTCAAATCAACTGAAATGAATCGCGCTCGGGCTTTACCAAATCTTACAAGAAAATGGAGACGGCATTACCGATAGATCCTCTAAATCGACGCTGGTTTATTGGATGTGCAGCGGAGTTTTACCCAGTTTTACATAATTTACCATCACTTATCGGAATGTATGCACTTTTGTCAGCTCCAATTGCCGAACCCCCTGATCCGTTCCGCTTTCTCCGACTCTCTCAAGAAATTCATCTCTCTTATCTCTCTGCAAACCTACTCCTGACCAACTCCAAACCGACCGACTCTTAGCCATTCGGGTAATGACATTTTATGATCGGTCTGTTGTTGGTCTGATGCCAGTTGCAATGGTTTACATAGGTATATAGGACGAGTAAAATAAAACAATGTATGATGTTCAAGTGTTGATTAAGCGATTCGATGTATCTCTCTACCTACATTGTTAGACACTCGGGAGGAACAGTGTTAAAACTTTTCAGGCCATCCTAGGTAAACTACGAGGTATTACTACCAGTACTAGTATTAGTAGTAGAAGTAGTATTAGTAGTATAGAAGTAGTAGTAGTAGTAGTATTAGTAGTAGTAGTAGAAGTAGTAGTAGTAGTAGTAGTAGTAGAAGTAGTAGTAGAAGTAGTAGTAGTCGTAGCAGCAGTATTTGGTTTGTTATTATAATTATTATCATCATCATTTTTCGTCATATCAACAAAACTGATTACCTTTAAATCTAAAATCTTTCTAGTGTGCATGCATCGTTCTTTGTGTCATTCTTTTTCTAAAGGTTTTGAAGACTGTAAATCATCAGATGTATTATTACCATCATTCCCAGGCGTACAGGTTCATCCCTTTTCAGTATACCTCTATGGTACATGGTTTCTATGGCAACGCTATAATGCTCTGATCTCTTTAAACAAAATAATTATCAGAATATGCATCGACTATAACTGACCAAAAAGGAGAGGCCACCCTATCCAAGGAGAAATATTATCTTATTTTTTCAGTGACGCTTTTTGTTGAAGTTCATGAATTTATATTACCTTTATAGTGTTTAAATCATTTTTCTCCGGTGTATCCCGTAGTCTCATTCGAGGTTAAATCGCAAAACATTCAAAAGGCATTTAAACCAATGGTGCACATGATTACAATATTTTGGAGAGAAGTGGAAACAAATATAAAGAAATATTGAATGTCTAATTTTGATTTTAATCCATGTCATTTATTGTTTGGTATCGAATTTAACTCAAAGAAGAAAAAAAGATGTTGATATTTTTTGAATTATGCACTTTTTACTATTTACAAAAGCTTTGTTGGAAAATAATTTTAAAATAAAAGAACAAAACAGAGACTTCTTCATATTTTGTTTTACCTCATAAATTATCGTTTACAGATAGAAAAAAATATTTCATGTAGAAAACCTTGTATATCCCTCCAGAAATGGAGGCAAATGCTGAAAATGTATATATTATTACAATAGAATAAAGAAGACCAGAAATAGTTTTTTTACAACAACAACAAAATTTAAAACATCAATACCAATTTTAGTACACACAACATGAGAAAAGCATTGAGGATATACGCATCGATTTGTATCATTTACATTATATTGTAAACATTACACGTCCGTCTACGGACTACGAGAGTAGCAGATGTTAACTAAAATCCTTTAATCAATCAATGTCAGTAAAAGGTATGACGCTTCGAAAAGGTGGTGCACGTTTAGCAAGAGGCTTTATGTTGTCAAAGATAGTAAGTTAGGGACTTGGGTTCGGATTTTTCATAGGTTATGGTTAGGGATAGATATTGTAGGGCCATGATGAATAATAGGAATTAGATAGCAATTTTATCACAACTGTCATGCAAATGAATAAAGTCCATTTTGTGAGCGTCGAGTGGGGGAAATGCTGTGAAGGAAACAGGGAAGGAAACATATTGGTTAGTAGGGAAAAGGCGTATAGAAAATCAATTAAAGTAGATATTCATTGATTTTAAAAACTAACTTTATTTTCATTATTGCAAAGTCAAACTTTGATTCGACAAGGTTATCAAAATTCAATGCTTTGAAACATTCGAAGTAATGATTATTATAAATTACAAAACGCTTAAATACAGCCCCGGCATAGCACCTGAAGAGCTCTCCGAACGCTGCTGAGATGTGTGAGATCACAGTATGGACATGACTTGCACAAGCATACGATGCCCCATGACATCTCACACATTTTCAGTGCCTGTGTTTTCATCTTCTCTTGAGTTCTTTCTCTTACTTTACTACCGTCAGGCTAAATGTATAATCTATTGCCTCACTCTAAACCCCGCGCATGGTTTTATTTTGATGACAAATGCAGCGATACAAAAATAAAGGAATCTGTCGCTTGTAAACAAAATAAGACGCCATTGTATATTCAGCTGCACACACCGGGGTATGTTCGGCGTTTCAAGAGGGAACAAATGCCATCCTTAATATCACTCTGGGAGTTTTTCAATTTGAAAGTCTGGTTTCTTTGATTGTTGAGTGACCCCTTTCCTGTGTATTTACACGCAAAAGATTTTAGTTATCAGAATTGGGTCATATCCCCTTTTGAATGGTTTGACATGCAATTACATTTATATACACTAAACTCGTTATAATTTAAGAAATAATAACTTTGCAATTATGTTCATTCTCTAGGGAATGTCGTCTGCTTGGGCAGTATTGGTCCATATAGTGACGTCATTAAAACATCTTTATTTTTCCGGCGAATCTCTCGTATATCCCAGCTGCTATGGAGGTGGTTGTATTTGTATTTTTATAAATCACCCGATATGTAGTTGACCTATCACTTGTATGATGGCCATCTGTTAGCTTACCAGTTTCTAGTGATACTTTAGTTGACATATTTGTGATTTTCTTTGAATTTCACCTTTAACTATCCATATTGTTGTATTTCATTACTAATTACTTTGTATAATACCGTGGTTGGCCATCCTTCAAAACTACATGAATAAATATAGATTAGCGTTTTTCAACCTTTTTATAGTAACGGCACCCTTTTGAGAAATAAACGCTCTGTTTCCGAAAAAAATTAATTCGCAAAGAAAAACTATTTGCGCCAATGAAAACTGATTGCGAACTTTCTTGCAACCTTTTACGAACCATGGCGAAGCCCCAAATTCGCTACGTTCGCAAGCATTCGCCGCTGAGTGAGATACCCCTTACAACAAAGGGGTTGCAAATACATTTATGAGTTTCGACGGAAACGCCGGAGGAACGGACCCCTTTTTCTTATAAAAATACAACCTACGTTACATTTTAACGTTATTGAACCTTCAAACCTGTATTTAGTTTTGCTTTTACATCTAATCCACCTGCATTTATCTTCTTAGTTCTCCTTCTCTGCTATTCTTTCTATTGTCTAAGACAGTGATGTTTACAGAAAAGCGTTTCTAAGGAAAACCCCTCTGAACGGAACAAAGTAGAGTAAATATCTTGACATTTAATTCACGCAATGTCCTCTTTATAAAACGAGGCCCGGGGCTAGAATTATGTTCAAATCTGTTTCTTTATTTTACCTTGTTCAATGATTTGAACATGATTTGTCTTACAAGAAATCGCAAATACATTAGGACGTTTCAACGTAGAGCCCTTAGGATTGGATTATATAGACAGGCAGTATGTTTGTTTTAAATGTTTAATTTAACTGACATTCTTCACATTTAAAACTATAGGTGAGTTAGATTATCGATTACAGCGTGAAAGATATTTCTGGAAACCGTTTTGGAGTTGTTGACTGTTATGGTTGACAAGAATTTGAATTAAATACTGTGAATTTGTTGGAATCTTTAAAATGTTAATAAATGTAGTCAAGCTTGCTCAAAGTCACGTGCACCGTACAATCTTGAATATATTGGACTACACACATGGAGCATGAAAGTTTGGTTTAAACTTTCAGACAACTTTATAGTCATAAATGGAATATAGGATTAATTTAAGAGCAATCCTTTTCGGGACATTTCTTTATCATGTTGTTTTTTTAAGAATGAGAAAGCTCACAATTGTTTTATTTCACATTAACCATAATTCAACTTTCCATTTATAATGGTATTTTTACGTTAATGCATCTGACTCAGCCTGGCGTACCTTCCTCTTTGCACATATGTCGTTAACGTCTACTATGTCAATCCCGGTGTCAATCATAAACTGTATACGTTGAGATGAAAATCCCTTAGGGTTAGAAATTACAAAAAGGGACTCTTACTGTCCTATTCCCTAAATAATTATGCAAGTGCTTCTCAATGCGTTTATCAAAGGAAACAACACGGACACTATTCATCGTGTATTGACCTTCTCATGACTCTTTCTTTGTTTCAAGAGCTTTTAAGAGAAGCGTTGATCGGCCTTCTAGGTCCATTAGTCTATTCTTCCCCCTTCTTTTTGAAAACGTGATTTCGTTTCCATGGCATCGCAGGGCATCGCATGGACACATTGACTGACAGAAGAGGGTGGGGGGGGGGGGGGGGGCTAGTTTGTTTTCCCGAGGTCAACCATTTCTGTTCCAAAGGTGTGATGAATTCATAAAGAGTAATCATCTTTGCATCTGTTTCTTTCTTTCTCTTTCTCTCTCTTTTTAACACAAACACACACAACACACACGCACACACATCCACGCATTGTATTATGTTTCCCGCCTATCTATACTAAACGCAAACAGGTCCACATGACATCTTCCCTTTCTCTCACCCTCTTTTACTCTAGAGCTCTGCCTCCTCCCCTATCCCCTCTCTCCATCTCTCTGCCTCTCTTTTTTCATTTTCTTCCAGTCTCTTTCCGTCACTCTCTCTTTATCACACACACACGCACACACATCCACACATGTTATTCTCTTTCCCGCCTATCAAACGCAAACAGGTCCACATGACATCTTCCCTTTCTGTCACCCTCTTTTACTCTAGAGCTCTGCCTCCTCCCCTATCCCCTCTCTCAATCTCTCTGCCTCTCTTTTTTTCACTTCCTTCCAGTCTCTTTCCGTCACTCTCTCTTTATCACATACACATACACACGCACACCCACGCACTATCCCTCCCTATCACTCATTCCCACCCACCCAGCTCGTTGGGAACAATGGAAAAGATGCATACATACATAGTTGTATACTTGAATTTACTCTTACGGTTGACAAAGTGACTACAAGGACTTTGATCTTACGCTGATTCTATAAGCACTTTCTTCATTTGTCCGAGTAGTATCTAAGTCCATTTAGAATGAATAATATAATTTTTTTAAATGTCAAGGAACCTTGCAGAAATGTCATGTTAAGATCCATCAAAAAAAACCCAGAAAGAAACGAAGTGACTAAAAGTGGAATCACAATTACACGCTTTATTCATTTATTCTTCACTCGCTTCGAAGCTGAATTTTTTCTGATTTATCATGTAGGATTGTACTATAGTCCAATAAGAAATTAAGGTTTCGTAGAACACATAGTGACAATTTGTAATGGAAAATACTTCATTTAGTTGTGTTAAAGTAGTTTAAAAGGAGATACTTTTTTGTTCAGAAGAATGATGTCCATCCTATATATTATAATGGTTAAATTATTAAGTTGAATCATGTTTAAGCAATTAATTCACTTTTACTTACGTCATAAAGTGATGTGCTTTCATTTGTATTTTCTCAAAAATAAAACGAATTCACCTTATACCTCATGGACCAAAATTCATAATCTGTAAAAAAAAAAAAATACACTGCTATTGTTGTTTAAGTTCAAATTCGTAAGGCGCAATTGAGTGTTTCATTTATATTCAGGTCCCTCGGCGCAATTTTCGTCGTAATTAATAATAAAACAAAACAATAATGTTCAACCGCGCTTAACGCTTTTAAATGAGAACAAATTTACATATTTTTATATGTATTTCTTCTTTCTGGAAAGCACCGATCCCTCCTGTTTCCAATTAAGATCTCATTCGATATTTTCAGCGGCGTGTGTTATTAAGTCTAAAATAGAAAACTGCTTTAAAAAATGAAGAAAACGTAATTTGCAACTATTTTGCATGCTGCCTGAGTAATATTCTGACGAAAGAAAGCCAAATAAACTATTTACGAAGATTATGAAGATGCTCTTACTCGGCCAAACAAGTTGAGGGAGCTACTATAATTTGGGGTATTATATTGGTCACAAATAAGTTGCTTTGTACCAATGTTTCATGGATTTTATTTTGTTGAATGGAAGAATAGTATGCAAATTAAAGCTTTAAAGAGACTATTCTGCATATCAGAAGATTCATTCATGTTCCAAATTTAGCACAAGACAAATATTGTTGACATTTTTTTTTTTTCGTAATTGGGTTTTATCCGAATATTCGGAGATAATAAACTTTTACGAGTCAAAGAAAAGCTTTTGATACATTTTCACGAGGAAGAAAATGTAATCACCTGAATTCTAGTTGGAATTACTGTATGTGAGAAAAGGGGGGAATAAGAGAATGTCATTAAGAGAGTGATGACCCCCCCCCCCCAAAAAAAAAAAAAGCATCTAAGAGAAGAATGTGATCATAGACCAGGGGCCCGTTTCATAAAGCATTTACCGCAGCGGTAAGTCCCATTTTCAGCGATAAATTTCAGTTTCTGCGGTAAATTTGGAAGCAGCGGCAACTTTCCGTTTCATAAAACCTTACGGTTGAAAAAACTGCGGTAAGTGGTAATTTCAACGGTAACATTTACCGCAGCTCCTTGAGGTGCGGTAATTGTTGTTATTGCTATGTTTTTTCCATAGACCTGTGTACTAAAGTGTTCAAATAAAGCAATTTTTAACATATCCCATAGGCTGGTGTACAAATTTAATACATTATGCCATTCTTTTCACTATTGAACTTCACATTATTCAACATCCATGCCGTTCAAACAAATGTTGTGAAATAAAAATGTTGACCTATGTGAAGCGGAAATATCTCGGTTGCTATCAAGCTTTGGTATGTGTAATGACTTCCTAAATGAAAAGATTGATGAAGAGATGGATTTCATATTGAAAGTCAATGGTTTGTGACGGGATTCTAAAGAACATGTATATTTAAGATCCAATTCGCCCTTTGATATCATATTAACTTGATTAATTTGTGCGATTCGCCAACAAAAAATCGCAATCATTCTAGCTTAATGTCGACATTTGAAATACTTCGAGACGTCGATTTGTTCAATCTGTTCGTCCTCTTCCTCATTATTCCTTTCTTCTACACCCCCCCCCCCACCTTTTGTCTCTCATTCTTTCCCCCTCTCCCCCTCTCATTCCCGTTTCCTATTCCCCTTTATCTGTCATCCTTATCCCTCTCCCTCATTTATACTCAGCCCCCTTCTACTTGGTCATCTCTTCTCTTTTTTTTTAGCTTTTCTAAATCTGACTCTAGCTGTGTTAAAAAATCAGACTAGCGGATCATGTTCAAGTATCTGCGGTTTTGGCGTGCGTCATTGTTGTCAATATGATTATTTGCATTTAATGTACTTCACCATGACAGGCTGTTCTTTTTTCTTTGTCCTAACCTTAAATTTTACTTATTTTGAAGATGCTTAATCTGAGATGCCTGATCGGTAATTTTAATGATCGCTAACAGTGTTATCACAGTATTTATGAAATTAAAATCTTTGGCATATGATTAACTTCATTTTAATCAACACAATTACTATATTAACCTTGGTACCTAAAGCTCAGAAACACAAAATGTGTGTTTGAGCACAATTTTTCAGCAAAATACGAATCGTTGCATTTCATTATTTTGGTGAAATGTCCCAATCAATCAAAACGGTATCTGTATCTCCCCTATGAAATTGAATATGCTCTTGGGGCCAAGGTTCGTCACCTAATACTGTAAAATACAGAGATGACAGGTCTGTAGGGTGTAATATAGAAGCGGTGCATGAGAGTAAATATTGCAAGCTTGTGTTACATGTTCTACATTAGCTCCAAGCCAATGCAGTCAAAAAAATATTTTCGAGTTTCCCCCGTATCCATGCATGCTCTTGATTAATGTGAAAATGGGGCAAGAGGGGGAGTCAAAAAGCTTCCATGGAGAAATGAGATGGTTTCATTTATGCTATTATAATATGATGACCCTACTTTTAAAAGGACTGAAAATTGTGCAGTGCAAATACACACCTTATTTCGGTTGGCGTTTATCGTTAAATAATGTTTTCTAATTCATTTTACTCTTGAACATTAAGAAGCTTGTGCCGAGAAATGAATTGAACCTTGATATATTTTCTAGCTAGGGTTTATTGTGTAATAATACATTCATATTGCTCCGATTGTCTCATTTTCGCTCGCGTGAACATTGCCAGCACAAACCACTGACCTCTGCCTCCTGAACGGATCATCGCCCATTCCATTCACTATACGTTACGTACTATAAAGGCTGTATTGTCTGACCGTTCATGAATATTCATGTTTTTGCTAAACTCGGCAAAATGTTTGCTTTTACTAAATGGAAAAATTACGGTGGGGGGTTGGATGAAATGGACATAATGAAATAGGCAGAAGTGATCTATGATAATTCATGCTTTTTATGTTTCGTGTGCTCGACCTATAACCTTCAAATCGCTTGGTAAACTGAGTCCAAAGTTAGACTTGTTTCACACGTGTATTATAGGCAATGACGAGCTTGCAACCTATTTTGAAAAATTACGGTGGGTGAACTTTCAAAAGTCAATGAGACATGAGGGCTCCAATGAAAGAGCTAGTGATAACGTACGTCGGGGTGGATGTGCTTTTCGTTTAAACAAAAAATGAATTTTTAACGATTTTTAAAAAAAACGTCCATAGGCTAACATGTCAGGCTGCCGACTCAGATCATGCTCTGACGATAGGGGGCGTTGTGAAATGAGACTAACCGGAGCCATATCTACATTATTTGTTCTAATGAGACGTGTTATTTTGAAGTTATACAATTTGGCAAAGAAGCAAAGATTTTAATAATACCATAACTTTATTTGAAAAAACTAAAACTACAGCTCAATTTTCGTAAAGCTAATGGTATTACGTATGGTTGCTATCATTTGTTTATTCATTCAATCAAATTGTTGTTCTTACTAATGAAGGAGATAATATATGCATTGTAAAACGGCACACTTTCGAACTTGTTATACAAATCATCTTTTTCCAAAAGTAAAATATCATTAATATTCTGCAAATATACTATGATGTCGCTCAAAGACAGCGGTATTGATATTGAGGTCAATTTTAATCGCTTGCTTTCGTCCCATGTTCCCTTATCCTTACAAGAAAACAGAAAACCTGGGGATTTCCAGCACTAAGCTCTAAATAGATCACGCCGTATTAGAATTGCATAAACAGTAGACCCTCCGCTCGACTTTTCAAATCAAGAGCGGAAGCCGCGTTTCTGCCACCGGCTGCAGCTACAAAAGCATTATCAAGAGACACAATGTACCATCCTCAAATCAGCAACTCCGATAAAATAGCCCCCGACGGGCCTCCTAACTTCATTCATGCTATTCATCGATGTTCGGTGTTTGAGAGCGCTACTGGCATCGAGTCCCAGTCGTACGTAAATCTATCGGCCATCAAATCAAATCCATCATATTACTTTTGTCCCGTTCTATTCTCCCTCCAAGCTCCGATTCCCAGTCCAGCAATAAACCTGCTTCTTTTTTTTGGGTCACAAATCGATGAAAAGGAGAAGCATCGAATCGAAAAGTCTATAAGCCGGTCAAATAAAAGCCAACGAGGGAAGTATCGGTATTGAATAAGTAGTTGTATGTTGAAGCGAATTATTTACGTAAACGTCGATGATAATTTGTATCATTGTGGTTCCGAATTCTGATGGAATTACAAGATGAACGCTAGTATCCGTGAGTTGGTAATTACATAACTTTTTAACGATATAATCTCATTTAATGCTCTTTCCGATATAAAGGGAATAGCCGTGGCGTGTTTTTTTTTTTCAGCGTACAAATGAGTTGCAACTGCACGCAAAAGTCGAACGCGTATATTCAGTGAGCTCTATGGTATAAGATACATCAATGTGAACCGTATTATACCTTTGATCATTAAAGGAAACAAAAGCAACGCGGTTTACCGCTTAATTCCGGATTGAGACTTTACAAGTATCAATGAAACTTTGTGTGGTATATCAAACGAGTTTCTATTTAACGCCTGGCTGTATTACAGATACTATGTCCCTTTTGCAGCCAACATCAAATTTTGTAGAACTTTGCAGGAATTATGAATATGTCATGTATGTCCTATCTGTGAAATTTAAACGTTAGCAATGTCCTAATAATCAAATTATGCAAGGAAACCTGTTTACTTGCTAGACTTCACTGTCAGACACTATTGAGTGATTGACTGGCTTTTTTCATCTTTGGTAATAACATACATAAATTGATCTGTAAAGGGTACATAAGCATTTGTCTACATCAATAACCCACTTCTTGTAATGGCCAAAATTAAACTGATTGAATCTTTGCGCAGCATAAAAAAGTGTGACCATTCGGTACAATGGTCTGAAAAATCATCTGACTATTACTTACTGGCTCTATAGCACCTAACTCGATTCAACAACTAATAGTCGTTATTTTCCCCCTTAAAGACATTTTCAAGCCCCCCTTTTGGGGGAGTAGTTCTAAATTAGTATTGTCTTTCAAATGCCGTTAAAATTTAACCTTTTCATTTGTTTGGCCTGCAAATGGGACATAGAACCTTTAAAGCATTCAAATGTAATTTATTTTAAAAAAGGAACAATTTAAATTGAGACTACAAAAAGAGCAAACCGTACTACGTCAATAATAAAATATTGATGAAAGAAAATGAATTGTTTTTACGTAAAAAAGAACGTCCATACAGACATTTCCAAATAGTGAATATTTTCTTATTTATTTCTCAGTCTCATTCACGTTTGAAACATCGATTGAAATGAGGGGCTGGATAAATGAAATGACTATTAATTTTTAATAAAGAAAAACTTCACTTTCTTTTCTTCCAATGAACAAGGACGGTACTCTGTTTTTAGCCTAAATTGTATAACCAGTTACGTCTTTCCTTTCCATCGGTTTTTATGTCTATTTTGTTTATTCACCGGTATCTTAAGCACACGGCATCCTGTTTAGTATCAGTATAGGTTAAGTGAATCTGTGAATCAATGCAATTTTAGAAACAAGTCAAAATTTCAGTGGAAACCTCCCCCAAGGGATCGATTTTCTTAGTAGAATGGATGGTTGTCAGGTTCCTGATCAATTGATTAACAAAGAAATATACATTAAATGAAGCTACTTCGCCATCTGCTTGTCATAACCCTTTCTCTCTTAAATATTATATCTGTCTATTTGTTTATATTTTTATGTTTAATAGAATTCTTCCCACCCACCTATTTCTATTTCTTGCTGGTATTTCAAGTTCCCCCTAAAGCAATCGCAAAACCATGACATATTCAGAATTATTTATTCGTTTCTCAGTTTGAAGAACAATTAATGAACTGATTTATTTTGATGATTTATTTTGATTGCAGAATCGTTGTACGATAATCGATGCTTAGGGTTAAGCTTTCTCTGTTGAATTGAATTGAATTTTTTTTTATCAAAAACAACCTGACAGGCAGCTCAAGACTGATAATTTCCTGTTTTTTTACAAAATAATAATTAATTTTTTACGTTATGATTAAACCACAAGAATACAAAAGTAATACAATAAGGGTATCATCATTCAAGAAAAATACCATTAATATGTGATTTAGATATGTACTCAAGTTGTGGGTGCGTAGCTAACCGCAGAAATTTAGGTAATTGCTAATTCATTAATTAATAGCTAATTAATGGTTAACTTAACATTGAAGACAATATTATAGCACCGTTGATTCCAACATTGCCACTGCAGACCCCCCCCCCTTCTCCACTTTTTTTTCTAGATGATTGATAGAACTGCTCGAGAAACAAGTGACAACGGAAGTAAGATTAGTCTTGCAAGCTTATGCCTCAGGATTCACATTAAGAATTCACTATAAGAATTCACCGTCCTTGTCAGCTTTTTTTTTTGGTATAATCTTGCCCTAAATGTTATTGTGTATTCATTATTGCCTTATTTTCGCAATTCAAAGAGCTTGTAATTACTATACATGTCTCACACAAGGAGACTTCATTTTAACCGTTCATTTTCTTAAGTAAATGATGATTTACTTGAATTATGCATTGAATTTTTTTCTGCCTCGGGTAATGCTCACTTAAAGAGAGGATTTAGTTATTTCTTAACATCATGAAGATGGAAAGTAATGTGTGAGCATTCCCATAATTTGTATAGTTCCGTGAGTAATATCATAGTGGAAAATGTCTCCCTAAATGGCTTGCTCTCAAGGTGCTCTGTTACAAGAATAATTACCTAAAAGGTCTGGAGTATACATTTTGTGTGTAGTCCAATATACCCAATCATTAGAACATCGATTTAATTTGCTTTTAGACAGTTCTTTTCATGTGATTGCATGACCAGTACTCAAATATATCTTCAAACAATGATAAGATATTTCAAAGAATACCCTTAATTTTTTCCTAACTTATTTTAATGTATCTAACGCAGTCCATTCCATCTGTCATTATCTCCGTTGCTATCGTGATCATGGTGATGCAAATTATTTCCGGTTTGAAGTTATGAAGTCGGCTAGTGTAAAACATTGACTGCGGAGAAAATGTCGTTGGAAGATGTGTTGTATCAACCAATGTTAACCGAGAACCACGTGCCCGACTGATGTAATTAATAATGAAAATACACATATTACTTCTTTTTACAGCGCATTACACGTAATATACCAGTCCCTATATGCGCTTAACACAGTATTGCATGAAGTTGTTAAGCAATTCATAATATACTCTACAACATAATTACAACCATATATAAAAAGTGACAAATGAAAATGTCTGTAAACGAAAAATCAAGAAAGCCCTGAATTGTGTACGGTTGTTAAAATGAGCATTCAAAGGATGCAATATTTGTTGTTCTCTCGCATCTACTCCTTGTATGGATATTTGACGCTACAAGCTTCTTTGCATATATAACAAATTCTGTTGTTATTTCATTTAAAATAATTTTCAATATTCCTTCCAATTCGTTATAATTCTTTAGAATTCTAATTACTTTTCCTTTACATAATTTTGTTCCCTTAATTGAATACTCGAAACTAACCGAGAGTAATCCAAACATGCATTGTGTTTGACATCGTTCTGTTATGTAGATCACGCCATTATTTCGATCTCAGCTGCGCTAACCATTCAAATGATGAGCAACAGACTTAACGAGCCTACTCTTCCGTTGTTTTGTATCATTTTTCAACAATAAGAAAACATTTCTCAAGGCTTGACTTTAATGCGTGATTTACCTAGTTTTAGCTTGGTTATTAGGCCTACTCTTTGTTTTTGATTGTGTTGCTGTTTACATAAGTCCACCCTGGGGCGTAGTAATACATGTACAGTGCGTCCCAGAAAAAACGAAACCGAGAAGTATCGATGTTCTATCATAACTTAATCACAACCATAATTAATGAATGATACATATTTGGAAAGCTTAGAGTCTCCTCTTTCAGTTGATGCTACTCAGATGATGCATATTTTACGCATGAGTGATTAAAAGCAATTTGAAGGAAGGAAACCAAAAAGACATTTGGCGGGCGGTATCTGAATTTCGAAGAAAAATTCACATTTCCAGAAAGTTGAGTTTCTGCCCTTTCATATGACACCTCAATCAGGAAAAATGAGCGAGGAATAACAAAGTTCTGTTTGTTTAAAGTAGCCCTTACATTTTCATAATTTTAACAAACGAATTCGTTTTCACTGGGTGCCTGCCGTAGCAAAAAGCAGATTTGACAAAAGACTTAACTCCGTTTCGTTGACAATCAGCCATGCATGAAGACTCTCGTCTACGGCTGATTGTCAACGAAACGGAGTTAAGTCTTTTGTTAATTACGTTTATTGATACGGCAGGCAGCCAGTGAAAACGAATTCGTTTAATAAAATTATGGAAATGCAAGCACTACTTTAAACAAACAGAACTTTGTCATTCCTCGCTCATTTTTCCTGATTGAGGTGTCATATGAAAGGGCAGAAACTCAACTTTCTGGAAATGTGAATTTTTCTTCGAAATTCAGATACCGCCCGCCAAATGTCTTTTTGGTTTCCTTCCTTCAAATTACTTTTAATCACTCATGCGTAAAATATGCATCATCTGAGTAGCATCAACTGAAAGAGGAGACTCTAAGCTTTCCAAATATGTATCATTCATTAAAAATAGTTGTGATTAAGTTATGATAGAACATCGATACTTCTCGGTTTCGTTTTTTCTGGGACGCACTGTATATTGCAAGTCAGATATTAAAGACACCTTATCTCTGATAATAAAAAAAGTATATCCCTGTTAAAATATGTGTCAGCTTTATATCCCCAAACGGGAAGAGTTGATACTTAAGCTTTTAATTCGCTTTAAATCAGGTCATTTACATATAGGTCATAATTTCAAACGCCTCTGTCTAAATGCATCTTTTTTTTACCTAATTGGGGCGCTAGAGAGATGGGTGCCACCAGAGCAATGTATACAGAGAGTTTGGCCAACTTGGTTTCAGTTGCTCGCAGCATGACTTAATATATTCTTTAATTTGATTTGTGCTTGCACAACACGGAAGTGTTCTCCATATTGATATTGTGCCTAGCTCGAACCGGGTTGGCCTAACTCTCCTAAGTTTGTGGCACCAATGCCACTGGGTGTAGCCTCTTTAAAACAAATACAAGATTTAGGTGTGGACTTCTTCTAGGCAATTGTAAATAAATGAGTTGATAAAAAATCTTCCTTGAGCTTCTTAGCAGATTATGCCTATCTCAGCTGCAAATTTGGCCTATGCGATCGAAAATTGCTGCTTTCGTGTTTACTTTTTAGACGCTGCGGCTGTATTCAGGAAGTTACGCCAGTTATCCACGAGGCATCAGTTCTATGCGCCAATCAAAACTACGAAGGCTTTTAGCACATGTTCAATTGATTTAACGCAAACCACGCACAGTATATTTTGCATTCACTTTGTGTAGGAGAAACATTTCACAATTGGCGCGTCAAAGAAACCGCCAGTAACTGACGCAACATTACGTCAGCTAATGGCATTATGTATGCAAAGCGCACGGAACATCTTCATAACATTCACTCCTCCTCACACGTAAATATCTACACCCAAGTGTGTTGAGTTCTTATCCAAGGGGTCGGGCCCCTGTCTGCTTATTCAAATTCTAATCAAACGCAGTATAATTCATCGCTGAAATTTGATAATGGGAAGATAATATGAAGCGATTGAACAACTTCTGTATCAAACAGCCAATTGTAACCTGTTTATGCGCAGCTATTTTGACAGATGCCCGCATGGGAAAAGATATTTGCATGATTATGGATAATAAGCTGGCCCATGAGGCAATATCTAGTCTAGGGGAAACTATTATGATAGATTGCCCAAGCATGAATCTATGGAGACATGCAAGGTGAGAGTGACTGACATACTAAAATTAATGTTCATCGAGTACGAAGGGAAATAGAAAGAGAGAGAGAGAGAGAGGAAAAAAAGAGAGAAAGGGGAAGGGGGAGAATGTGAAACATGATGACAAATAGTATGATGCATTACTTCCCGTACAGCCATGAATGCTGGTGGAAGAGAATGGCAAAGACAGAAAGAAATAGTAGCTCGGTACGATACAAATGCTAGAGATTATGATGATGATGTCGGGGGGGGGGGGTATTTTCGATCATTACTGTCTAAGAACAAGCTGTTAAACGAAACATTACATATGTATGAACGTGGGCATGTTGTTTAATGTTCTTTAAGTAAAGTTTTGCTCGGTGTTAATGTCTTCTGAATTCGAAATTTTATCCGGCTAAATCCCACAGAACGAGATTAAATCTATCTCTAATCTGACTTTATCGCATGGAGTAAAATTTCCTTCCTGAAAGTTTTCTTGTGAACGGGAATAACCCAAGTACCCAACTCTGCAACGATATTGGCGAACCAATGACTTTTGAAGGGGCATTGGCTAATTCACATGTGTGTGCTACGAAATTTGGCGGCTCGCGTCCTCATTTATTTGTATTGGATAAGGGGCCATCACCTTAAAACCTATTCACCTAAACCATAGCCCAACCCTAGCCTATCCTCCTCACCTGCAGTGGCAATAACCAGAAATATATCCATAGATTCAATACGCATATTATCATGTATAATGATTCCTATATCACATGGGAGGATGGACCGGCTTCCTAAAAATACGGTGGGGGTACGTGGATGAAAGAAGAGCATGGGGTAAGTCATATTATGGGAGTTGGCTATATAGAGACGCGCGCCTCATAAGACCCCCCCCCCCCCTCCTCCGTCGTTTTTTGTTTACATTTGCCCAACCCGCCATTTAGAAAATCCTGTATCCGCCCTTGTCCTGCCTTTTAGAAGAGTGTAAAGGAGAATGAAATTGAAGAATAGGAGTGGAAAGTGGGAGAGACAGAGGAAGAGAAAGAAAGAGAGAGATAGAGAAGAAGGAAGAGTGACTGTATGAGAGTGAGAAAGGGAGAGAGAGCTAGATAATATTCTGAGGAAAAAACACATTTACGTCATGGGAGTCTAAATAATTGGATTATTTATCTTGCTCTTTGCCGATATACTGATACAAGAGCATATTCACATAAAAGACAAAGAGAGAAATAAATATAGTGAGAGAGAGAGAGAGATGGTAGGAGAAACGAATCAATATTGACAGGAAATTGTAGATGCCTTTATCCTCCAAGATGATTTATTATGTTCTTCTCTCGCGTAATTGCACTCTGCTCTCTTCTTTAGTTATGAACCTAGCCTGATATCACACCTATGCCATTATAGGAGGCGCGATAGCTCAGTCGGTAGACCAGTGGTCTCGTAATCCGGTGACCCGGGTTCGAAACCAAGTCGATGCGCTAGTTCCCTTTGGTAAGGCATTAATCCTTATTACCAGGTCCCTCGAAGAGGACCTAAAGCCGTCGGCCGTCTGGTTGCTTACTTCCAAGCATTAATATGCTTTCTTAGCAGTCAGGTAAAATAACCACCACACCACATATGAATGATCAGATACAGATAGAGAGAGAGAGAGAGAGAGAGATAGAGAGAGAGATGGGGGACAAATCAATATTGACAGGAAATTGTAGATGCCTTTATCCTACAAGATGATTTATTATGTTCTCTCTCACGTAATTGCACTCTGCTATCTTCTTTAGATATGAACCTAGTCTGATTTCACGCCTATGTCGTTATAGGAGGCGCGATAGCTCAGTCGGTAGAGCAGTGGTCTCGTAATCCGGTGACCCGGGTTCGAAACCACGTCAATGCGCTAGTGCACTTTGGTAAGGCATTAATCCTTATTACCAGGTCCCTCGCAGAGGACATAAAGCCGTCGGCCGTCTGGTTGCTTACTCACAAGCATTTATGCTTTCTTAGTAGTCAGGTAAAATAACCACCACACCACATGTTATACATTAGTGTAAAATATGATTTACCCAATATGAACTCTTCAGGAATCAGTTGATGATTTGATATCAAGTGAAATGTAATAAAGAATGTATGCATTCTCTCCTTGCATCCTATCATTGATGCACTGCTCTATCTGGGTTAGCTATGAATACAGTCCCATATCCTTTTTGCAACAATATTCCACATTCTACGATTCGCAGAATCATAGGACGCAGCCGGCCCTTCCCCTCTTGTTTTTAGATGCAATTCAGTAGACAAAAAATAAATTGGTTCCCCTAACTATATTTGTACAACCGCCCATTTTTATCACCCAAAAGGCGCCTGAACATGTAATCTTTCCTTTCTACTTACCTGTTAAGGAATACTTTCAGTGGATTGTATACCGGTACCTTATAGTGTGATTACCGTATCGTGTTTGTTTGATTGCTTATTTGCTTTTGTTTATGCTTTTCCAACAAATTTCGGATTCGTGCTCCCCATCCCCCATCCCCCACCCCGACACCCTCCCACATTTTACCAAACCCTGGATCCGCCCCTGACATGAATGAATAACAATCTCATGAAAGGTCTACATGTTGTTCCCGTGAATCAATAAATTGACGGATGCCTTCTTGCATCAGATGTGAGCATAGTCACGTTCCTCGGAAGCGTTCTTTATTCTGGACTAAAAAATAACGATGCCAAGGTGAGACACAGTTGCAAATTACAATGTATAGAAGTATTGGAACGTAAACAAGGTATGAAATGAGTGCAATGTATAAAAGAACCATCACGTACGATTGGAAATGTACTACAATCTCAGATCTAGAATGGGGGCTGGTAGCGGTAAAAATCAAATAGTTCATGAAGTTAGTTTTTGTTTAATCTCTTAATTTCCATTTGGAATAATACCTGGAAACGATTGCACTTGAAATTGCCATTATGTCAGGTGATTTATTGATTTGATAAAACATACTGAACATCCGGGCAGCTCTTAGGCTGAATTACATTCAGTTTACAATAATGGCTACAAGTACCGCAATTTGATGCGATTTGATGCGACATATTGTGTGTACTGTCCCATTTACAAATGTATGGGTGGAGTGCTTTTTTTTCACTATTGGCGGTTATATAAAAGATTGGGTCAACTTATTTACCTTTTTGATGACTACTTCACGATTCACTATGCATTCACAAGACTATTACTCGTCCTTTTATCTTTTAAAATCAGATTTACAAATTGACAATAAGTGCACCTCATTATGCATGCCCGCGTTTCTTTCCAAAAAAATTGCTTGCTGTTTACCGTGTACGCCGAGTGAATGACAAATTCAAACAGAGCTAGTATAGGAAAGAGGGGGTAATGGTAATGATTAAATGCCGTTTCTCTTCCGCCACGCATCATATACTCATCGTTATGACTTCGGTGTTGGATGAGATAAGGTTGGATTAATAATATTGGACATCGGGTATGGGGGAGGATTGCGAATTAATGGTCAACGAGTTAGGCAAGACAGGAAAGAAGTGGGATGTGGGATGAAAGGGAAGGACCCCCTCCTTGGGGAAATATTCTGTCTTCTCTATAATCGAGTCATGATGATGATCGTTGGATATATGCACTGTGAATAGTGACGATGGCATACTCGGTAAACATGGAGAAGACCAGTATGAAAGTTTAGACGATGTCCATGGAATATCAATGGACGATGAGGAAGAACAAGAAGACAATCAAGGTGAAGATGATGACGGAGATCATGAAGAGAGAGGAGAAGAAAGAGAAGGAAAACAAAATCATAAATAAGAGGAAGAAGAAGAAGAAGAAGAAGAAGAAGAAGAAGAAGAAGAAGAAGAAGAAAAAAAAGGGTTGACAAAATAGAAAAGGGAGAATAAAATGAAAAGACGACAAGAAAACTATACACAAGAACAAAATGAAAGAAATATCTCTTTAATCACAGGATATCGCATAGAAAACACAATACCATACTAATCATACTGGCCAACAAAACGTCTTTTTTGTCTACACCCGTAAACAGTAGTTAACCTCTAGACAGCACAAAATGTGAAAAACGACAAAAATACATGAATCGCAAGAGGTAAAGAAATCATGGAATTTAATTTAAAAGCAACCTTCGCTCTGGGGGTCATAACGATGTATGCTGATGGAAGAAACGCCTTCCGTGAAGTAATGAGAATGTAAACATTGAACGAGTTTGAAGCTTGTTATTGGATATCACGAGACGATCTTTGTCAGACGAGAGAGAAAAAGAGAGAGAGAGAGGGGGGGCAAGGAGACAGAAAGAGAGAGAAAGAGAGAAAAGGAGAGAGAAAGAGAGAGAAAGAGAGAGAGAGACAGAGAGAGAGACAAAGAGAGAGAGAGAGAAAGAGAGAGAGAAAGAGAGAGAAAGAGAGAGAGAAAGAGAGAGAAAGAGAGAGAGAAAGAGAGAGAAAGAGAAAGAAAAAAGAGAGAGAGAGAGAGAGAGGGAGAGGGGGAGGGAGGTCCGCAATAAAACTGAAAGGGCCTCATCAGAATTGTTCAATGTTGACGAATTTAAATAGTTTAACGGCGCCATTTGTTGTCAATTTGAACCGCAATTATTACAAAGAGATTTATGTTGTTTTTGTTGTTGTATAATGCCAATAAGACAATATGAATTCCAGTTAATGTACACCATATTATTAAATACAGAAATGGCTTGTATATACTATATTTGCATGTTTGTATGTCTCGAAAATCGAAACGCAATGGTAATGAGTATGGACACGTTTAATGAACCCGAAGCTTGTTATTATATTTACACGAGATTATAAGTTGCCAGACGAGGTTAGGAAGAGGTCTGGGATTTAAAGGTAGTCATCAGATATGTTTAATATTGTCGAAATCCATCGATTTGATTGTGTAGACATGGTATTTTTGTCGTTTTAAAACGCCATTGGGACATTACCCCCTCCTTGTTCGATTCAATGTAATTTTGTTCAGAGGTGTGTTTATTTGCTTGCTGTTTGTTTGTTTACTTCTGAAAATTTTGCTAATGGGGGTGCTTTGCGGACATGACATGCAGTGACTGTGTAATATTCATTGTTACCACCCACTGGCATGAGTACCTATAATAAAAATATAAGGGATATGAAAGAAGGAGATTGCCTCATTTTTTAAATTTGTATCACGGCGATGAAGGGAGTTTATAAGAAAAATGAAAAGAAAGAAAAAGCCTATTAACGTGATTTAAAAATAAAAATCCTTTGTTAAGGCAATATTGAGAATCCTTTGCATTTTTAACCGGGAAGGGAGTTTATCTCCATACATTCCTATATTTTTTTACCAAAGATTAGTTTGTTATGCCAGCGTAACTTTTTTGTCTTCAATTAGGCCTATACGATATTAACAACAAAGCAGTCTATTTAATGTCGCATTGGGTTGTAATTGTCTTTTGTATGGAATTGCATACCTTACCACGAAAAGTTCATAAAAACACTATCAACGGAAATGTAACACTTGATTAACGTCAGTCAGACAACAAGAACAACAACAGCAGCAGCAAAAGAATATCGTAATCGTCTTGTTTTACATTTAGCTATATGTTAACTCATATTTAGAACTAGGATTTTCATGATATAATCATCCTAACGTTATGTATACGCGGCGTCGTTAACGCTTTCTATAACCATGTTGTTTATGTCGGGAAGGTGATTGAATTCGTGTATGTAATAATGATCCTTACGGTCAGCTTGAATTGAGATAGATCGTGGCATAACGACGGGGAGCGAGTGATTAAAATGGGCACTGACACGAGAGAGAGAGAGAGAGAGAGAGAGAGTGAGAGGGAGATCGAGAGGGAAGGGAGAGAAAAAGATGAGTAGCGAGAAAGGGCAGCGAGAGGAAGGGCGGAGGGAGGAAGAGCTAACCCCAAAGAGAGAGAGAGAGAAAGAAGGACGAGGTAAAGAAGAGAGGAAAAGGGTAAGATAAAGCAAAAGAGAAAGAAAGGAGGGGTGAAAGGAGTGAGAAGAAAGGAAGATACAGAGACAAAGAGAAGAGGATAACAGGGAAGAGGAAGAGGAGATGAGGGAGAAAGCGAGAGAGGGATAAGTCGGGGTATTCAATTTTGCTTTCTTGAATCTTTTGTATATTGTCGGCAAATCTGCGGCGTTATTTTTTTTCTTCTTCGCAATTTGTTGACAAATTCAGTATGCTACCCCACTCCAGTCAGCCAATTAAAACTATGCCGTTGCCAATTTAGTCACCACCCCTCCCTCTCCCCTTCGTATTAAAATGTATTCCATCTCCCCAAGCGCGTAACCAGGATTTCATTTTAGGGGGGTGGGTGCAGGGAGGGGGAATTTCCCCCCTCCCGCACGAAGCGCGGAAGCTTTGAAAGAAGACGATTCTTGTACCTTTCTCGACTCATAATCCTTGTCTGAATTCAGTCCGCCCCTCCTGCGCAAAGCGCGGAAGCTTTGACGTATTATAATACAAAGAAGACGATTCGTTGTACTTTTCTCGATCCCGGCTTAATCCTTATCTGTATTCAGTCCCCCTCGGAAGTTTTGACGTTTCATTTATTTATTAGAGAAAGAAGACGATTCGGTGTACCGTTTTTGACTCTTAATCCTTATCTAAATTCAGTTTCCTCCCCCCCCCCCCCTTTGACGTATTATTAGACAAAGAAGACGATTCGTTGTACCTTTCCCGACCCTTAAATCCTTATCTGTATTCAGTCCCCCTCTTTCGAAGCGGGGAAACTTTGAAGTTTCATTAAATTATTAGAGAAAGAAGACGATTCGTTGTACCGTTCTCGACTCCTTTTCCCCTTTTCTTCCTACGTCCTCTTCCTTTTTTTCTCTTCTTTCTCTCTCTTTTTTTTTTGGCCGGCGTTTTTTTTTTTTTTTGGGGGGGGGGGCGACCGCCCCCACCGCCCCCCCCCCCCTGGCTACGCGCCTGAATCTCCCCCATTCATAGTTTTGACGTAAACTGCCGTTAACTCGCACCAAATCAACGACAGTTATTGTAGGACTGACAATTTTTGCTCCCCATTTACGCTTCCAGTCGATTGGACAAGATTTAACCCTCCATGCCCCAATTTTGGTACCAGTCTTCTATAGTATTCACGATCTACTTGGTAACCCTTCAAACTATTGATCTCTGTATATCTGACGCGAGCTCATTCAGTCGAACGCGAATACCTGTCGCTTGCTCATTCAGTTTGACCTAAATCGTATTCCTCTGACAGTGTAAACAACGATGTTGCTTTCAACTGTGCCATAAGTATGTCTTCTGGGCAAATGTGGGGGAAATTTTCTTGTCCGTGTTGATTTATTACATAAAAGAAATGTGTGTATTTCATTTATATTTGTATCGAAGTGTAAATAAAGGAATCACCAAGATTGAGACAAATTACGTCCGGAAGAGGCGCAGAAAACCCAATACTGAGGAATAAAAACAGAACTAGAAGAAAATAAAGACATGAGGACACCTATATGCAAAGATCAAAGTTAGTGAGAAAGGTCGAGTCGAATTAGAACAGGAAAAGACGCAGAAAACTGATTTAAAGAAAAAGAAACGACACCGTTCTCTATGTTAAGAGTATCGGAGACGAGTACATAAATATCATAAAGGGCTAAGAGGTACGAAGGGGAGAAAGAAAGAGGGGAAAGAGAGAGATATAGACAGAGAGTGGAAGAGGATAAGAGAAACAGAACGAGAGGGTGAGAATGTGGGAGAAAGAGAATGGGAGAGAGGGAGAGAATGAGACAGAGAGAGAGAGAATGAGAGAGAGAGGAGGGAGCAGAAAGAAGTGCACCAAATACGGAAGTGCATGACGTCACCCGAAAGCATCGTCTGCAAAATGCGGAAGCGGCGCGGGCAAGAATAACTCGATAAGTTCGCCTTAAACGATGACGACGATGACGTCAGAGAAATTTACCGACGATGATGGACATGCACATCAATTAGGATGACGACTGAATAGAAACGAGAACGTGGTCGACAAAAGTCAAGAAGTGGTAGCGGAGAAAAGCAAGTCTGTTTGTGCTTCGTGTCTCTTGACATGATCTATTTGTTTTCTTCGTACATTATATGCCGTTGATTGATTGGTTTATACATAGAACCTCTATGCTTTATAGGAAGGGGGTGGACAGTGTATTGCCTCTTAATAACAACATCAGCATATATTGAAGTCTTGTTTATCTTCTTTGGTAATCTCTATCATGAGTCATGTATTTTTCATCCATTGTCATCGTTATGCTAAAAAAAGAGGTTGTCGAGCATCACATAAAATATGCCTTCTGTGTTTGAGCTTTGTAAATATCTATGGGTAAAATTGATCAAAAATAATCTTTCGCAAGACTAATATCATAAAGTGCGACACTCCTGAATTTTGTACCTTAATTCATGCCATATAGACTATTTAAATGTTTCAAGACTTTAAATGTGACGAGATTTTTAATATCTTTGTTTCTTTGATCATAACCATACATTTTACGGATCAAATATCAAGATTCAGTGGTAGAGCAGTGGTCTCGTAATCGGGAGGTTCCTGGTTCGAAACCAAGTCGATGCGCTAGTGCCCTGTTGTGAGGCACCAATCCTCATCACCAAGTCCTTCGCTTACTTTACTTTCCAGCATACACATGCTTTCTCGGCAGTCAGGTAAAAATAAACAAACAAACATACAAACAAATATCTCCCTCTTAGAAGTTAAACATGTTGTTGTTGCTTTTTAAACAAACACCACTGTAATATATTTCTAGTTACATTACCCATATTCTTTTCTGCTGACAGTGAATGATTAAGAAATTAATACTGCTCGCAGAATTTGCTTTTTAATAGTTTCCTAATTTTTGCTGAGTCTCTCTCTCTCTCTCTCTCTCTCTCTCTCTCTCTTTCTCTACCTCTGTACCAATTGTCCTTCTCTCTTGCTTTCTTACTGTTTCGAACAAGAATTTATATTTTCCAATTAGCATTGTACAACAACAAAAGCAACAAAATATCTCTTTTGTAATCAATGCGATAATTTTATTAAAAAACTGACGCCGTCACATCCTGTAAATTCGACAACTTCGTCTCACTATCAAAAAACACCTCACCTCTCTTTCTCACTTCCTCTCTCTCTCTCTCTCTCTCTCTCTCTTCCTCTCTCTCTCTCTCTCTCTCTATCTCTCTCTCTCTGCTGTGCCTTCTTCACCTTGTTCGGAGTATATGTCTTTAACGGAAATCAATTAAGTACCAACACCCTTTCTCCCTCACGTCATCACTCGTTTTCCTCACCATTTTCTGATATTAATGAGAACATCCCTGCAGGAGTTAATTAGCGGCGACCATGGTAGGCAATTAATAAAAGCACCCGTCCAATATTTTCTGACCAGCAGGTCACTTTCCCTCAGGCGAAAGCTCTAAAAATTAAAAAGATTTTTCCGATGCCTTGCACCGTATTATGAATATAGCATTCTCACCGTGTTTTGTTGTATTTTTTCGCCCCCACAGTGATCAGAATGTTTAGAACATCAAACATCATATGAATTTTCTGTAAATTTGTCACGTAATAAAAATGCATTACTTTCTACGTTAACGCACTAATGCAGTTGGTATGGTTATCACTCGCTGTATTATACTATTAACATAATTTGTATTGATACTATAAATATTTTTTTCATAGTAGTCATTAATAGTATTCAAAATACATCAAAACCCGTTGTCTATTTTTAGCAGATAACTTGATTACATCGTGTAATTCATTGTGTATACTACATCTATTTTATGTACGCTTTTATTGCTTTTTATTAATGTATATTGAACAGGCGCCTTGAGCATCCCTTGTAATAGATATCGGTGCACACGAAATGATGATGATCATTATTATCCTAATCATTAATTGAGGAACATTAGCCTACGAAAGGTGTTTAAGAAACTGGTGGTGGCTTCATCGTTCTCATGCCTCCTTTTCGTTGGAAAATGCTGACGATGTCATCACTTTTATGTATAGGCTAGACCAAATTGTAATATAGTGCAGACAAATATAAAAATGGCGTCCCTAATATTGATGTAGTTTAACAATGCCAACCCCACCTCTTTTTTCTCCCTTTCTTTCTCTCTGTCTCTCTCTCTGTCTCTCTTTCTATTGTACTAATTCATTTTTCCGTCCTCGCTCTCCATCTTTCCCTTTGTTCCTTTATATCGTTCTCTCTGGCTCTTCTCTCTCTCTCTCTCTCTCTTCCTCTCTCTCTCTTAATACCTATGTGTTCTCTTTCCATACCTCTCCTTTTCATTATATAGTGTACACGTCAGTCTGGTCAGTATATATATGTATATATAATCCTGTTGGTCATAATGGTGGAATAATTATTTTTACCCCAATTTATGGAATGATTTTGACAATGATTTATTCCGAATAGAGCTAGATAATAGTACATTCTCAGATTTTATTGAATAATAATTTGTGAGTGTTTGTTTTTGCGTGACTGCTAAAGCATGTGTATGCTACTACGCTAATTCTAACCATGCGACTCTGTCCGTCACTCGTGATCACAAGGAAACATCTTGTACATGTAAAACAATAACTATCCCCACTGCTCCACCTTCCATCCAGTAATCTGATTTCTGATCCATCTACAATTCGCATCCATCCCACCTCAAACTAGGTCCCGATCCCAGACACTCAATCTCCGTAAATATTGATTCGTCACACCATCCCTTGCCTAAGGTCTGCAGTCGGTCCACACCTCAGCGTTTTGTAAGAGAAATCCGTCGCTTTTGTCATCGATGCGGGTTTCCGAAAGAATCAGCTTTTCATTTGGTTAAGGGAACCAACTTAAGCTGTTGATGTCCTCATGCTTTCATAAGGTTGTCCTTAGAGACAAACCTGTTCTCCCCGTGTTCTTCTTTTCTTTCCATTCACTTGAGATCTTCTCCAGTGTGACTGGAGGCCTAAATCTTTCTCCCCCAATTATCTTGGAGAGGTTTGGAGGAGATACTTGTTTACAAAGTCCTCTCCGACTGTATCTTGCGAGGGCGATACGCTGCCTTGTTTAAAAATTCATTTGAAAGCGCCTTTGCTTTGTTTACGCCCGTCCATCTGAAAAGAGAGAAGGGAGAGAAAGGGTGGAGGAAGATAGAGGTAGCCAACTTTGAGACAAAAGAGAATGAATAGAAGAAAGACATTTGAGGGAGAAGAAAAATATTGCCTCAGAAATATATCACCTCTTTTCCATGCATATTTTAATAAGGCCTGTGGTAATTTTCACGGATTTGCAGAAGTTCATTTTGAGGTCTTAAATTTGTGTGATATTCACTATCCATTGTAAATAGTAATATTAATAATAATATAGGCATTCGTATTGCGCCATATATTATCTAGAACTTTTATTCCGAGGCGCACAATAATAAATAGATTTTTTTAAAAGAGTGCAAATATTGTGCCACATTCTCATGTTAAGAATTACTAACAAAAGAGATAGGATTTCAAGTTGGACTTGAAACTATCCAATAATTTTGTAGTCCTCAACTCCTAAGGATTTGTTCCACAGAACGGGTCCTGCGGCCGAGAAATCCCTTTCGCCAATGGCGACACTTGTTGTTAAGATCTGAAAAAGATGTTGATGTGATGATCTCAAACTACGGGACGATGTGCAAGGTAAAAGAAGCTAGAATCATTATCTCGGGAAATATTGCGAAAATTCTCGAAACCGACAGAGGAGAGGATGACATTTCTGAAATTCTTAAATGAACTAGAGAAAAAAAATTATGTCTGAAAAATACCACTCGAACGCAACCCTAATACGCCAATCATACACATACAGCACACATACACACACACACACACTCTAAAAACACACACACTAAAACACACGCACTCACACTAACGTACACACCCCGAGCACCCCCATCACCCCTCGACAAAAGTCTAGGAGACGTGCAAATGATGAAAAGCATATCCAAATACCGACATAAGATGTAGAAATATATGAGAGAGAGACGCAAAGGTTTATCCTACCGTATTTTCAGCACGGGAGGAAGACATTCCCATTTTATTTCAACACTTGTGATAAATACCTGTGAGACGAAAGGGCAAACAGGCCGAGTGTTGACCGAGTGTAGACCAGTGGAGCCTACCTTTCTATCCACTTGGGACGTCTGAAACAAACAACCCAATATCATATGTTCTCTCGCTCTCTTTTTGTCTCCCTATCCTTCTAGCTCTCTCAGTTCCCCCCCCCCACGATTTTTGTTAAATCTCTTTCCCTGTATCTCTTTTTCTTAGTTTGATTTGATTGTGTATTTCCGTACAAAAACATATTATCTTCCTTGCTCAATGTTCCTATATATAATTCATGTTCTACATGTACATGCGTCTTAAATTTGTAGCTAAAAGTGTATGTGGCTCTAAATATCTGTTTCACATTTTCTGCCGTCCTGCATTTTTTTCTGTGTCTAAGCCTCTTCCTAGATCTCTTTCATATTAACGTAAGTGTGTGTGTGTGTGTGTGGGGGGGGGGGGGGTTCTCTTCCCACTACTTTGGTGTTCTCATTTCATCTGAACTTAAAGAAAAATCTAACCTTCGGTCGTAGCAAACTACATTTAAAGAAAGCAAGACAAAGTTAAAGAAGCAGACTTTTGATATGTTGAATGAAATGGATTAAAATATAAGAAAGTTATGAATTTTCAATTGGAACTTCAAAAAAGGGTGAATCGGCAATGTCACTTTTACGAAGAACCGTACAACTTTCCTTGTTGTATCAACACACAAAGTAACGTAATGTATTTTCTATTTAAAAAGTATGATGAAAGGGGGTGTTTTCTCTGTAAAGGAACTATAGCAATATGTAATCCATATATATATTTCAATTAGTGCCCCCAGGTCTAGGAGAAGGTACTTCGAAGAAAGCGGAAATAAATTATTTTGTGTGCACGACAAACGGGAGATGTGTCCGTGTCTACCTCACAATCCACTTGGTGATCTCATTTTTCAAACATTCATAACTCTCTCTTTATTGGTCCGATTTTACTTCAAACTTTCGCAATTCTTTTTCTTTTAATTGTCTGTTTTCATACAAAAGAACTTATTACAAAGCTTGGATTGTTCTTTATCTGAATTAATCTTGTTACTAGTGGTTACTAGTTGTTTTTGTCTCGCCCACCGAACGAGGAATTGAGACTATAAAGGATCCAAATGGCGTTCGTCGCGTAGTCCGTCACAAATGTTAAAGTTTACCCACAAGTCTTATAAGAAGTAACTCTGCGTAGAATAAATTTACATATAATTGCTTCCCGTGCTCCCAACTTTGGGTCAGGGATACTCTTTGGTGACATTCATGTAACTTGGTCACATGTATTCCTCGTCGATATTGTTTTTGTTCGTGTAGCTCTCTTCGAGAAACTTTTCTCTTCTTCTGACAGAGGACCTAGGTATACCATTATTAGATCTTTTTACTTTGTTATTGGAATAAAACCGACTAACTTGTGTCATCTCTTCCTTCTCCCCCATCTCTCTGTCTCTCCGTCACGCTCTCCTCTCAGAATCGTCATTCGAGCAATGTTGAGTGATTCCTCTAAATCGTTTATATCTAAGGTTATTGTGATAAACGACAATAAATGTTACATTGTGGTATTTTTGTTGCACGCCTTCGGGTGCGGAATCGGAACATTGAACAAAAGTCTTTCCTTTTCTATTCTTCCCTCTTTGTGATCTAAATTGTACGTGACACTCACAATGCAGTCAAAAATTAAAAGAAATATATTGTTTGTACAATTTCCTTTCCTGATTTTTGCGTCGACCAAGATCTACATGAAAATGTATTTGACGACCTTGCCAAAGGCGACAGGTTTATTACATACACGTCCTTTGAAAGAGGGCAAACCTTTTCCTCAAAAGATGTTTTCACCCTTCCAGATGTTTACAAAACGAACGAACCCCAAAATTTGATACACGAGAAATTGTCACAAAATGAAAGATGAAATTATTACGACATCAGGGCCCTCAACTGAAAGAGATGGAAAAAACATTCCCCTCGCATCTTTTGAGGAGGAGGTCCCAATCTCAGTTTGCCTCGCTGGTGCAAAAATAAACGAGCCTAAGAATGTAGAACCCATGACGCACTTTCTACTAATCATTATTTGTTGATGAGAACATTTAAGATCACCTGAAAATCCAACTCTATATTTGGTCATTCACATTTTGTGCTCTTAGCGAGTGACTTCTCGTTTTTCTATCATTAAGATTCTCTAACTGTTTTTGCGTGAGAATGTTTGATGTTACATCGACAAACACTAAAACCGTGATTTATTGCCCGCACAATTCAATTTTCATCCGACGTCATAGGTATTGCCATCATTTTCTATTCTTAGTATACCTGAACGACACTCTATCGGTCTGCCGGTGACAAAGTGTGATATTTCATGAGGTTCAAAAATAGGTAGCAAATATTGCCCCGGCCTTGTACTTGCAACCGCCGCCTAGAAATGATGAAACGCGAAAGGCGTATAACATGTGACATTGGTTGGAATTATGAAAACAATCAGTCATTGAGTTTTTCATTGATTGATTGGATTCCAATTCATTGATATTGGGAATGTGATGAGTGATTTTCATTCTTGTGAAAGGAATGGATTGTGCGATACAATGATATTTGACACGCCCATAACTCCTTTAACCACTGTTCAAAATGAAATATCGAAAAGCGCAGCAAATGGCCTGCACAACTAGAGTAATATGAGTTTGAACTAGAAGCATTGATTTACTATTGGAAAGAAGTGATTATTTGACACTAGCATGAGACTATTTTCTGTATTAAACCTTTTCTTTAATAATTATTCTATAAAGAAAAACATTTATGTCCTTTATGTTTGCTGATGTAGAATTATTCCCAACTTATTATTATTTCGATGACACTCATTCTAAGTAATCACTCACAACATTTGATTTGACAAGCATGTCTACATCTTTTCTTTTTTATCGATCTTCTTTAAAACACCACCTCTACGATTTTTAAAAAGTTTGAAAACAAACTATTTCATCACTCATAAATGGCAACGAAGAAGTGGAAATATGTCTTTATTGTGTATCCCCTACGGGCTGCATTCAAACCTCAGCGCAAACAAGAATCGACAAGTTATTTCTCAGTTAATTTCATTTTTCATGATTACTAATTGCCTTTAATGAAGGAGAGCGACGTCGTCCCGGGGCTAGCCTCAATCCACAAGTGACGAAACGTAAAATACATGAAATAAAAAAATGCCCGCATTTTTCTTCCTTTTTTCATTAAGGAGGAGAGAAGGTGAAATCCCGAAGGCATTTGGTGATATTTAGGCAAACAAGATATTGCAATAGCAAGGGGATATAGACTAATGAATAAAATACATTGATATTTAACCCAACACCGAATGTAATCACAACATCATGACATTTAAAGGGAGAACAATTTGTGGTGAAATTAAAAATAATTTGTGAATAAAATTTCACTCTATGTAATCATGCGGCAGAAAATTAAAGCATGAATTTAACGTAAAACATGGGGAGATTTCATCTGAGACTGGAATCATATTTTGTTTTTGCAATTGCTTTCTTAAGTTCTATTTTTCGCATCAAAAATCAAATACATAAATAAATATGAATATATACATTATGCACAAATAAAGAATTAAAAAGCAGCTGGAAAGTTTTATTTAGAACCATTTACATAATTACTGGCTGTGTTCTTCATAGAATGATATGAATGAGAGAAACAGAGTGAGAGAGAGAGACAGACAGACAGAGAGACAGAGAAAGAAAGAGAGAGAGCAGGGGAGAGACGAGACAGAGAGGATAGAACAGGAAACAACGATATAGAGGCAGAAGTGCGCCAGTCTAGAGGAAGTCTGGGAAATAGAGGGGAATTGCTGGAAGGGGAAGGAAGGAGAGCGGAAAAGAAGGAGGGAGACGGATAGAGATCGAAGAAGAGAGAGGTGGGAAGGGGAATGGAAGGACGGTGGAGAAGAGGAGTAAAACAAAATACAAGATAGTAAGAAATTTAAATGCATTAGGATATTATATAGAGCAAATATTGGGAATACAATTCATGGTAAAATTCTTAATTTTGTGTAAGGATACAAATGAAGATGCTTTCGCGTAATGTATTACATTAACATTTTAAAATATTTGAAATTTTATTATGTAAATTTGAGACAGGTGTAACATCCGTGACAATTAAAAATATGTGGAAGGCAGAATCAGCAACGAAAGAAACATGTAAACTCATACAAAACATCATTAATTATTGAAAGAGAAATATTGCACTTAAGAGGGTGTTCGTTCATAATGTTTATCAGTCGTGCCAACGTGCAATGGTTGAGTTCCTATAACGCTCTAATTAGCTTCCAATTTGACTCGAAAGAAAGAGAAATCATTCCTATTTAGATAACCCCACACTAATGTATTTTCCCTTCTGATGCCATACCTTTCACTTCAATTCACCCTAGGCTTACATATTTACCTTATACGCGTCCGTATTGGCTTAACGCCGCGATCACGTGATCACGACAAAAGGCGCCGTGTACTCTGTGTATCGTGTATCGATTCATTATTGTTCGTGTCGAGCGGGAAAGCTGACGAGTGCTTCCTCCCAGCTACTAGTATTTCCCCGATACTTTCTCTCATACGGCTGAAGGTTGAATAGTAGCTTCTATTTTCTACGTTAGCCTGGATATTATTTGAGTGTTCATGTAGTGAAATTTCCTCTCCGTTCTTCTCCTTATAACAGACCGACGTAAAATCAACATAGATGACGTTGTGCTAGCAGTATATCAGCAATTGTAAGTATTCCCATACAAATATTTTGTTCGTACCTCAACTTAATATTAATAAAATGTATTGATAAATGCGGAAGCATCAACTTCATCAATTCTGTTATTGATTCCCATGCATTTGTTTAGAATCATTGAAGGAATTCATTAATTTTGTCCTCGTGTATTTGTGTTCCAATCTAAAAAATAGAGATACATTCAGATACAAATAATGTCCTTTAGATATGCTGATGCATGTATACCCTAATCATACCAGGCGTCTTATTATACTTCGAATGAAAAATTGTATTTACTAATGTGATTAAAGCATGTACAGATGGTCATGGTTTGCTCTGCGAATTGCAAGCTTGTATTGTTCACTATTAGGGGACTGTTTCAATTCGTAAAATGAAAAGAAAGACGTTACAGCAGATTTTGCTTATCTAACAATTTATTTAAAATATTCCTCTGTTATTTGAGAGGCGTATAGACATGTTCATTCTCGCAAGCATTTAGTAAACTAAATTAGATGATCTACAAATTCCCGGGCCCGACTGGAGTCAGCTGTCTCAGTGATTTAATACGCAACTAAATAATGCATCCCTAATTGCTTTGTTTGGTTACGAGACGTTATAACGTTTTAGAATTTAATGGAGTCATCTCGTCCGCATTAATCTTTGATAAGATTCGGATCGAGTGTGTCAATCCATCCAATACGTCCGCGTTAAGATGTTCTGCAACCGCGGATAGACTGTCTATGATATAACCTATATCAGATCCCATCCCTGTGAAATAAACATATTATTGAGGAGAACATGGTAGCTAAGTCAATAACTTGTCATGCGATATCTACCTGAGGATTATAAAAGGTGTTCAGTTTCCAAACAAAATGACATCAACTTATCGCCAGAACAGTAAAGACCATTCTCTTCCTCCGCGATCGACCGAGTGAAAAAAAAATGGTCTCTTGATCTATTTCTCTGATATATATATTTTCTCCTACATTGTATGCCCGACCCATCTACTCTCGACCTATGTCGCCTTCTGGCCCCTTCTCTTGCTTTTCCTTTATCTTTCTTTTTTTTTTCTTCTTTTTTGCTTTTAAAGAATGCCATTTCTAGCATCCTTACAGATGCTATTAAACAAGAACAATATTTTCTCTCTTTTTTTCTATATCTTTACCTGCATAACAGCACGCTTGTGGTTTTTATGTCTACTAACATGAATAGGCTGCTCTTCTTTCTCTTATCAAACCTCTCCCTCACACTATCTCTCAGTCTCTCTATCTCTTTTTTTTTCATATTTTTGTGTATTAGAGATTTCATTCAAAATAAATCATTAAACATAAAAATCACTTCAAATAATTCCATACAAATATAAATCTTCATTTCGTTTTCATAACACAAATAAATTATTCACAAAACAGTGAGCAAAGAAGGAGAATAATGGAATGAAATCACTTAATTTGTCTTATAATAATGATGATAATAATAACAGAAACACATACACGCACACGCACACACACACACATACATCCTCTCTCTCTCTCTCTCTCCCTCTTGTACGCATACTCTCATCTCTCTCTCTCTCTCTCTCTCTCTCTCTCTTGTACATGTACACACACTCTCATCCCCCTCTCTCTCTACCTCTCTTGTACACACACACGCACACACACAAACACACACTCTCATCACTCTCTTTTTCCATACGCCACCACACCCACAGACACACACACGCACTCACACTCTCACTCTTTTTCACACGCACACAAGCGCACACTCGCACCTTCTCCTTCTCTCACTCTTTTTCTCTCTCGTTTTTGCTCTACGTTCCTGCAAATGACTTGTGATGTTCACAGTTTTTCCACTAAATGTATATCTTCTTTTTTTACAACTTTTTTCAATTTGTCGGTTGCTGACCAACAAACTTATTTACATCTCTACTTACAAAAAAGTATCCTCTTTTCATCAACTACTAGTATTTGTTATCTTGTTTCATCTCAGCCCCAGACATGTCCGAACAGCAGATAATTCGTCTTCTCCTTTGTTTGTTGATGAGCTCGCAATGATCTACTGAGTTCTGCCTTATCCATCAAGTGTCTTTTAATTCTATATGAAACACCCACTAATCTACCCTTGAGTTAGCACTGTATTCATTTTACAAGTACTGAACGGTTTCCCACTAAACTTAATTAAATCTGACCGGGTGAACTTAGGTTTGATCTATTACAGCCAGTTTCCAGCGCGTTATTAGTCGTACATTATTAGATTTTCACTTCCCTCGCTGCACGATGTTCTTCATTCTATGAAATTTTCTTCATTTTCCTTGCTTACACACCTCTTTTTACTTCCGAAATTTGTTTCTTTTTGTTCTGTCACTCCGCTGGCTTCGGTAATTTCGTCTTATGTTTTCCACTGATTCTCTCTATCTATCTCTCTGTCGGTCTATTTACATCTCTCTCGTTCCGTCTCTCTTTCTCTCGTGGTTGTTCCTCCCTCTTCATTTTATCTTTCTTCTCTCATACCCGAATCTTATATCTCTCTGTCTCTCTCTCTCTCTCTCTCTCTGTCTCTGTCTGTCTGTCTGTATGTCTGTCTCTGTCTCTCTCTCGATCTCTCTCTCGATCTCAATCAGCTTGCGTCTCTTTCCTCCCCCTCCGTCCATCCACCTCGCAGCAAAGTGCCCATCTAGGAAACTCAATCAAATCCCGCCCCAGTGGACGTTACTTTCACACCCCATTGCAGCCCATTTCCCGCGCATAATTTGTGGTGCACACCTCGCGGCGAATTCCGTGGCGTTTCCTCGTTTGCCCAGCAGCGCAGACGACACATGACTATCGCGATTATGCAGGAGCTCACCACTTAGTTACGACTCAATAGCGATTAATCGAACACCCGTGACAGCAGACACAAAGATGTTTCACATTGTAGCTCGTCTATTTAAAGATAAATAACCTTGAATGCCGTGAACATGCGATCATGGATGAATCTGTGGATGATCCACATATTTAGATAACATACATTTATGTTTATATGCATACAGTATATACATGTAAATACATCACCCTCTTACACTAAACCATTTGGGCCTCCCGATTTATCTTTCTTCGCACTGTTTTTTTTTTAATAATAAATATTTACGACATGTATGACCCTTTATTACTACCCGATTACTTTTGAGATAGAATAGTTCCCCTCATAAAGTAAATGTTAACATTGTAAGTTATTTTGAAAAAGACCGAGAAAAAAAATAAGTTGGGGTAAACTTGTAATAAATATGACAAATATTGCACGCTTTCCCAATATTCACCATTGGGAGCCAAAATGTAAAGTTAATATATTACATGAATTTCGCGTGTACACCAACAATGGCGTACTTGGTTTTTTGTTCTTACTCTGAGAGCCTTTGATTCCGTCTTGCAATGGATTGCCTGCTTTCCTCGAGAGACACATTTACTAGAAACGTGCGAAATCCCCGTTTCATGAGAGAGATTAAAGGGGGAAATCCTCACTGAGGTAAAACGAGCAAAATTAATACACAACGATGCTATGACGTTCGAAGAACTACCCAGGAGCGTTAAACGTTTGTATTATGTCTTTCCTATTTTCCTAGAAAGCCTCCTAGTCCTTGGGTAGTTGGATTTTAAAAGATTAATGGGAGGAAGAAATGGGTAAAACTTTGAAGAAATCTTATAAAGGATACGAAGTTGTGTGTTTTTTCTTCAAATTATTCAAATTGACAATTTTGAAACGTTCCTATCGAACCCCTGTCCCACTGATTTGTACTGAAAATTGCATAGATCTATATTTTTGTTAATGGAGGAATGGATATATTTCATATCGGGGTTATATCATAAACGGAGATGCAATGATAATATAATATGTGTAACGTGCTAAATAAAATATTTATTTTCAGAAGATAGAAATGTATTATTCTTAGTTACAGAGCAAACGAGAAAATCCGGTGCTCGAACGTAACGTCACCGAGTTGTCAATTTGCGCTTCATCAATTAAAGCTCTAAAATGTCATAACTTTCATAATGCTTTACGGATTTTCCTCATACTTTCACTGACAGTTCCTCCATATGACACCGGGCTTCCTATGCAAGTATTGAATAAAGCCGAAGGGGGTTAGATTATAAGAGAAAGGGTTGAGAAGAGGTATAGGCGAAGGGGAAGAGATGGATAATCTCGAGAGAAAATCTATATTCAGCATTGCATTTTAAAGGATTTTTTTTTTCACTCATGAATGAGATTGTTATACTTGTTCTCGTTTTTATGTCATCTTAGAATTTGTTTTCTTGTTTTGCTGCATAGGCGCCTAATTATTTACGCCGATGAAACGGGATTTGTTTAAAGTAACTGGGATGTTTGAACTTACATGTATGGTGTAGATATCTTTCATTATTTTGTTTACTATTCAACTATTGTCATGATTTCGTAAACTTTGTGGGGGGGGGGGGTAGGTATTCGAAATAGGATTTAGATGACTGAACAAACATTTACACTAATAAGTTTGCTGAAAACAATGATGTAAACTATAACTTACAAGTAAATCAGAAATGCTTTACATGAACTTGAAACGCAAGAGAAAAAAGAAAAAATATACATTTATATATCAAGAAGTAGTTTTTAATGCATTAAAACTCACAAAATGTTTTCCGAGCTCGTTTGGTTCTTTTTTTCTTCAGAAAAATATAATGAAATAGAGTTCCTGACAGAAAGACGTTACAGAAATTAAGAATATCCGTCTTCAAATATGCTCCCTGGAAAAAAAATCTGTTCTCCCATGTTTTGGAGTACAAACTTATTTTATGCAATAGTAGGATTTGGCGGTTGAAAGCGTATACGGCGTGGTGTGGGTAAAACCAAATGTTAAACAATGTATAGATTGGAGCGTGAAACATTTTGTGATATTGTTTTCACAAATCACAGGGAACGTGAAAAAGAAGATGACGCCCCTCCCTACCTCTTACCCGCTTGATTACCTTATTATCTCACATTTTATTCACGAAGCAATTACCAGTGACCCCCTTTCCTTCAGCGCCCCTCCAATGGTTTCAATGCACTGAAGAGGTTCGTCATGATTCGTGATTAAGTATTTCATTTCGTTTTATCAAACACAAAAAAAATCAACATGAGTAAAAAATTAAAAAAAATGCTGATAGTTTAAAATGAATTAGGTCTGTGCATAAAATAGTCGTATTGCATGATTTTAAAACGCTTAATTTCTTCATCACCTAGGATAGCTATAGATTTGAAATAAAAATGTATTATAGCCATAAGCCGTACCCCCCAAAAACAGTGTAATGGGGGTAATAACTAAACCATGAAGGCATTTTCTGCATGTTTTAAAGTCGATATATCTATAGCATCCATTTTGCTCACCAAAAGGTCACTTGAATGTAATGGCAGCCTCATGGAAAACTCCTGTTCCGTTTCTTTTATTCATGACACTGGTGGACTGGGGGGATTAAATTCTCAGGTTTAGAGCGAACGGAACATGTGCCATAGCTTTTGGCGGTCTGCGGCATTAAACCAAGAGAGACTAGAATATGAGGAGTGATACTCTGGTACCCCACTCACATCAATGAGACCAACATCAAATCAACAAGAAATTCACTTTACCGCGAACATCATTAATCGGTCGCTTTGGAGTCGGGTTTAGCGGTGTGACCGGGGTGTAAAGCTCATCGTCGAAGTTCCCTCATACCCCTTGTATATCTTTAGTGGAACCAGTCACATCGACGACACACCAGACCGGCAGTAGACCGAACAGAAATCACATAACCGTGAATGGCCATGAGTTGTAGGCAATCGGAGTTGCAGCTTGGAGTCAGCTTTGCAGATGTGTTCGAGGTAGGAGGTTCATTTCTGGTGGAATCTTTCACGCCGCGTACCTCATTTGTTATAACCCAGTCACATCAGCGAGACACAGGGCAGAAAAATAAACCGAACTAAAAATCACATTACCACGATTGTTTAAAAGTTGTCGATTGTCGGTCAGTATGCAATGGGGTTTAGCGGTGTGACTTATCTGAGGTTCATCATTACAGATCACTTACACCCCTTTATTCCCTGGTCACAACCATTTTGTATTTCTTCTGGCACTCTCCTTTTTTTTTAGAACGTAAAATTACAAGATTTGTCATTAATCGGTCAGTTTGGATTCGGTTTCACGGTGTGACTCGGGTACGAGGTTCATTTTTGTGGATTTCTCACTAGTATATATTCCTTCAGTATTGACCGGTACTGTCTGACGCCTCTCCATTTTTAGAATAAGGGAATGTGACCATGGTCAAAGAGAATGATATCATCCTGACGCACTTCATCGGTTTGTCAGCACTTATGATCGGAAGAAGAGGATGGTTTCCTGAGGGGTGGGAGAGGTGAAGAGAGCGAGTATGAAGGGGCTTGAATAAAGGACGGAAGTGGGTATAGAGGGAGGGGCGAGGACAAGAGAGAGATGGGGAGGGATATCCAATCCAATCCAATCCAGGAATTTATAAAGCGCCAATATCTAGTTGCCTACTCAAAGGCGCTGATGAGACTGAAAAACCACCAAGACAAAAAAACAGTGACTAATTGTAAGCAATCTGAAATAGGTATGTCTTTAGTTGAGTTCTGAAAGTGGATAACTGTTGACAAGAGCGAAGATTTAGGGAAGACCATTCCTCATAAGGGATACATAAGGAAAGACAGAGAAATAGGGGAGAGAGAAGGGAGATAGAAAAACAGTGAGAGAGAGAAAGGGGGAGGGGGAGATGAAGATAGGCCATAAGGCACATCATATTATCCAGTTTCTTGAAAATGCTTCTTCAAGAAAATTCACTGAATGCTTCAGCTTTGCAGCTTCCTCTCTTTCATATCAAACGTAACCAAAGGGGTCCAAAAACAATTAAACCCGAGAAACGATAACAGTGAATAGAAGCTAAAAATATCCAAGAACAGGAATACAAAACAAACGTACTTAAATCAACTACGCAGCTTGCTCCGCATTCCATGGTTTTCGTTCCTTTCATCCGCCTTTTACCATGGCAACAGGTAAAGATCGTTCTAATCAAAGCCCATCATTCATTACTTCAAGCAATTATAAACGCTCTGACGTCATAGCGCCTAAGAAGGGTAAGACAAACAGCCCCTATGAAGTTTGCGTCATCTTCGCTTCTCTGGAATGTGGTTTTAAAGTTGTGTCAAGACGTAAATTTGTCGGGATTCTAGTAACTTGTTTTTGTCTCCATTGAAATCATGCTTCATTTAAAAGAAACGTGCCCCCCCCCCAACAAACACAATCTTGCTAAATTATCGTATGAAGTACTATGCACCAAAACATGCCCATTACATGTCCCAGCTTCGGTATGTTATTGGGATTTTCGGAATTAAAAATAAAAATTGCTTCATGAATAACCATTGGGAATATAGAATAAAGGATATACAGTAGGCTTGCGGGTGCACCATGTGAGAGAGAGAGAGAGAGAGAGAGGATTGAGGAGTCCTGATGTTTGGAAAATATATCGTCGCGCTAAGTCTACAGTCTGAATTTGACGTTAAAAGACCTTCATTCAAATGTCATATTATGATTCGAGTCATAACAACCACCGTTTCAACAAAGAAGTCATGAGTTTCATGAAATCAATCATTAGGTTAGAGTACAATTGCCGCATAAAAATGAATTAATTGAATAAATTAACCTTTTCAAAACCGCATTTATGTATCACATTTCCATCCCATTACAGAATAATTTGTTTAGTGTCATAACACACTGTGTTGCTATTATGTGGGCAGATTTTTGTTTTCTTCTAAATTCATCGTTTGTTGGTGTGGGTAGCATGTGCGCGTGAAAGTGGGGGAGGAGGTAATTACCATCGAATGCGATGTTAAGTACCATTGTTTATAGATTATTCGCCGCCACCGATATGACAACTTGAGCGCTCTAACGAGCTGCAGCTTTCGTTGTACATCTTACAGTAATTTGTACAGCTGTACTTTTGGGGGTTTGACATGACAAATTGCATTCCTCATCGTGGTGCATAATATATTTACCATGATATAATATATTTACCATAGAACTTTTCTCATTGTGGCGATTTTATTTTACCATACACAATAATGCAGCCTTTGAAATATAAGCAGAATCATCAATTACTTTGCGGCGAGTCATGTATCTAGATAATTATTTAGAACTGTATTATTCTGTTTGACATCCCGCTATAGAAACTGTAAATGGTTTCAATATACCTGACTTATATTGAACATAATTGTAACAACAACAAAAAAGCAATAGCGCTTAAATCTATTTTTAGTAAAGCAGCTCTCTCTCTCACTCTCTCTCTCTCTCTCTCTCTACTATAAAATGCATGTTAGGCCACAGCTACACTGTTAAAAATAATTTGTTCATTGGTAATTTTTACGTATTTTTTCCATGTAGAATTTACTTGAAAACATTAGTTTTGCCACTTACGCACTAAATTTAAGTCTTGCTAACTCAAACTTTCAATTTAGTAGAACATACGTGGAATATTTAAGTAAAATCAAATACATAAAAACTTTAAGTAATTTCAGCTTGTATTAATTTAGTAATTTTAACTCAAAATCAGAAATTATACGTATTACTCAAACAATTTATGTTGATTATTCTTTTCTTTTTAAAGTAAGGACCGATGCAGTGCGTAATAGAAATATTTACATAATTTATGAATATTCATTAAGACCAAATTAAACTCTTTTTTAAATAAAACAATTCTTTTTTGTGGTTGAATGAAAATTTAAGGACTTTAAAACATTTACTAATTCATTTAACATGGCTAAGCAAAGACAAGACAATTTTTAATTGTTACCCAGTTCAAAACAAATCAAATCTTGATATTTCAGGAAATTGTCAACCAATTTTCCTTTTAAGATGCTAAGATCAAGTATATATAAAATTTGGAGCCTTTCAATATGTGTCGAATTGAAGCGTATGTAATAGTTTATGATGGTGGTAAATATATGTATACGGTTAAATCTTAAATAGAAGTAGTGTTAGTGATTAGTGATTAATCTTAAATAGAAGTAGTTAATGATTAGTGGATGTTACTTGTTAGATTAGATGGGTACCAAATCGTGCAATATGTAATCCTATCATAGCTTTTTTTTAATTATCTAAAATGATTACAATATTTAAATTATTTACGTTAATGTAACTCGATTTAACTGAGTAAAAATTTATTCAGCAAAATAAGTAAATTCTACTTAAGATGCCGTAGGTAATATTTACTTAATAAAAATAAGGCAATTCTTTTCCTCAATTTTATTGAGTTATTTCGACTATTATTTTTTTACAGTGTAGAGGCTATAAATCCTTTCTCCAATCTTTTATTTGCTTATTATTCCACATCATTAAGATGAAATATACGACAGCCGCTCTCAATTTTAACCAACGTACTTACTATTATGTTATCAAGCCATACCAAATAAATTTGACATATTCCCCCCTTGGGGTGTTCCCGAACTTTATACACCGGCCTCCAATTCAAAATCAATCTATATTCCATCTGCAACTGCGGGTATGAGGAAATGGGGGATGCAATTGTAGAAACAAATCGAAATCTCGAGGGTAAATTTAGAGTATAAATATTGACTAAGCTTAATCACTATTATGAGCACGTAAGGATTGAACCCATCACCAGATGAACGTGATGTGAATTAAAAAGTCAAAATAATGTCGACTCAGTTCATGGTTTTTATTTGGAAAGGCGAGCTAATTGTGGATTTGATAAAAGTCCCCAAAGTAGACGTGAAGATGGAAATACTATTGAAGACGAGACTGTTAATCTGGATGGCGTTTCATATGGATTTTCATGAAATTCCATGATTTTACTCGTTCTTGTTGAAGTCACTTGCATAGTTTATGAAATATCCTTATCCATTTCTGGCCTTATTGTAGTAGTTTATTTGATTTAACAAAAAAATGATTAATAAACTAGAAATGACCATGACTGCACCCAAAACTGTTTTATATCTGATTTGTAAGTATTATGCTCTTTAAAAACAAACTTCTTTTCCTGTAAGTTTTTTGTTTAGATTAATACCATTAGATTTCCTTTAAGTGAACGACTTAGATTTCTACTGCGGTTGAATGAAATAAAAGCTTTTACGGGTTCGAAAAACCCTTCAATCAAAAGGATAAAAATAACCTGAGGGAATTTTCTTAATTCTTTCATCTTACCAGGGATTACTTTACTATAATCCAGTTTTATCGAATTCTAGGTAACAGGATTTTGTAAATTTCGTCTAAGCATGTTCAGATTTATATTTACGATCCAATAATTTTCTGTGCTTCGTTGCTTAGGGGTAGGGTACAACTGGGCTTAGGGGTAGGGTACAACTCGCTAGTACCAACCCCTCCCCCTTTGATTTCTTATCGTTCAAACTATAATTACATGAAACATGGACCCCCTCAATTGAGTTCGTGTTCGCCTTCAAAATTGTATTTCGTGTATGTAACTTATTTTATATCCTTGATTGCATTTATCAATTTATTTATCTATCTAAATATTAATTTATTTATTTGATTGTCAATCTTATCAAATTATTATCTTAAAAAGGCACTTGGGGAGGTTCTTAAATGAATAGATTTACTTTATATTTGATTTATATTTTCTTTCTAATACAAAATTATACACTATTTGTGTGTGTGTATGTGTGTGAATTTGAGCAGTCTTCGATTCAATATGCATCCAAATGTAAACATTTACTGGCCAAAACGTTTGTATGCAGGCATTTTTTGTGGAGATCGGTATAGAATAAACATCCGAAGCAATTTGTGAGCATGCTAACGTCGTTATCATTTCTCACTTTGCGACGTTCAGAAGTCTGATGAAGTTGAAAAATCGATCATGCTGAAAAATGTGTGCTTTGAGCGGGAAAATGGACGCGAAAGACATGACCCGAATGCAAATCTGGGTGGAACTGGATTTATCTTGCACTTTCCACCGAGGTTTTGTTGAACCGCAAGCAAAAGGTGAAAGTCCAAATTTCATTCACACTTTACAGTCCAGTGAACCGTATTTATCTATCTGCATGCCTATTTTTTTTCTACTCACTCTTCACGTATGCATTCTTTGTTATTTTAAGCTACCATTATGATAATTTCATTCACACTTTGGTCCATACCTATTTTCATTCTACAATTTATCGTTTTGTATTGTAGTCTTATCTCTTTCTTTCTTTTCCTTGGGTGTATCCGTCTGCCTCCCAGTCGACCTCTGTGCCTCTATCTATTTCACTGACCAAGCTCATCGACTTTCTTTTATATGCCTATCTTTTATTGTTTCTATATCCACCCGCTTCTCTTTCATTTCTGGCTTTTTATCTCTCTCTATATTTCTGTTTTATTTTGTCTCTCTTTCTTTTTCTACCTTCTCCTTTGTTTTGCCCCTCACTTTCTCCCGATCTGCCTCTTCTTATATAGTTTCTTTCTCTCTTTCTCTCTCTCTCTCTCTCTCTCTCTACATAATAGCTGCGTCTTTCTTTCACTCTCTCTTAGCCCTCTCTCTCTCTCTCTGTCTATCTCACTCGCCCCTTTCTTTTTTTCTGCTCTTCCCTTTCCAAACCAACCTAACTTTGCAATCTGTCCCCCTATACCCCTCTTTACATCGCACACCACGCTCTTTTCTTCCGAAGCGATCTTCAAAAGCGGGAGTAACCCAATACACCTCTCGGAGGTATCGCGGGTTTTTCACCATCTCTCTCACCCCAACTTTTAAACTTATCCACTGATCTTCCAGATTCGAGGGAGTTCATCTTCTCTCTCATCTCGGCAATTGCCTATCTGTTGTTATTCCCTGGCGAGTCCTATACCTTATTTGCATTACCTGCGCATCCCCGGCCAATTCCCAGCTCCAGACTAGCAATTTACGTCTTCTTTATTCCCTTTTATTTCTGATAATCGCATTTTCTCCCTATAAATACAGGTATAGCACTTTGCTACTGGCCTTTAAATGTTAATTCAAGTCAGCATCGGGGATAATAACGAACTGTCCTTAATTCACGACACCAAATTAAACTGAATATATCTGCATGCTCACCCTAGTTTTTTCATCCCTTGTTTTTGGTAATGTGGTTCAACTTTGCAGCAAAACTTGGTCTCCTGTAGCTAATTACAGTTGTGAACACATTTCATGGGAACACAATCATTGTAAATGTAATGTGTTATTTCAGTTTCACAAGGCCAATATGCCCGAGGGCCACTTATGAATAATAGCAACATATCCTTGTGGAACATTCCGGCCAGGCGCCATTTAAAAGCGCGTACGTTGTAATCCTGGTACAATGACGTTCATACCCTTTCGAGGTCCAATTCATAAACCCGGGAGGAGAGAAGCAACATGAATGAAATGCCTTACTTTACCGTGCTGGGATACGAAACATAGACCCTTGTAACTTCAGCCAAGCACCACTAGACTACGACAAAGCAATAGCGCACGAATACGAATCTACCTTTGATTGACAATACCTGATATTTACCATATTTAGCAAATGTTTCTTAAAATTATGACAGAAATAAAATGTATGTCATTCGTATACATACATTATGCACGATAAAGGATGTAACAAAAGCCTTGGAGAAGTTTTAACATGATTTAGTCAGTTTATCGTCGTTATTGTCCCTTTTTGAAATTTCGTTTTGCACAGCTGTGATTTTGTTACCGTTAATAATAACCGAATATTGGCACAGATTTTATCCAGTAAACAACTGATTCTGTGACTGTTTTATTATTTTTCTAACCAGATATTTGTTCAAATTCTGTTCAGTCTACAGATCTGCAATGAAGATTGGAATACATTAGTAGTTTTAGCGTAATATTCCTTCTCTCCCAATCTGTAAAAGCATTTCTTATTTAAATTATATTTGCATTTCATTTTCTAAATTAACGTTTTCCTACTCTCCTACATGACGAAAAAGGGCATGTTACCCGACTTTTAAAATGAGGATTACTAATAAGTATTTTTTTATTACTCATTACAATTTTTAAACAAAATGGCTCATTCACATTCTGTCATCGGGTCAAAATTCTAGCTGTAATTTAAGCACGATTTCGATGATTAATTGAGAGAAGAACGCTCTTGGCTCGGAGCCGTAAACTAGACAACCAATAGTTCTTTGTCTACTCAAATGACGAAATTGAGTTCAGCATTCGTCATAAACAATTCTTCGAATTTTGTCTCGAGCTTTTTTCAGACGCATCGATGGCGTCGCGATTTAATGTATGGCCTTGGACATGATATCTAAATAATTCTTTGTATTGGATTATTAAACTGTATAATCTTTGTTTATGAAAATCGATTTAATTAAACTTTTTGAAGTTGGTGTTATTGGGAGATTTTCGATTTTTGTCTATTTCTCTTATATTTGTTTTGTCTTTGTTTGCTTTTTTTTGTTTTATAATAAAGTTACAGGGCAACGCCCTAAAGGCATTAATATTGACAAGCTAGAAACCATTGTTCTTGGAGAACCTATAAATTTACTCCCCGGGGATTAGTAAGCTGTGTCTTATTTTCAGCCTACTTTCTAAATGTCCAGGAGTGTAATCCTCTCTTATAGGAGTCATTCACTCCAACGAGACCGAAAGCAGACTGACAACAGACCAATCAAAAACATTGCATTGCTCCATTTGGAAAAGTCATCTGTTTTTGTTGTTGTTGTACTTTTTCATATATAATGTCAAGCGCTTAGACACATCGTTGTATCGATGTATTGGGCGCTATATAAAAGCGGAATAATAATATTATTATTATTATTATTATTGTTAATATATATTCAATCTTAATTACTTATAACGAAGTTATTGACTTTTCTATTGATTAGTTTATTTATGTATTCTTCAAATAATTGTGTATTCATTAATTTATGAATGTATTCATCCATTTATTCATATTTTGTATTTATTTTCTTATTGAAACATTCAGGATAAAACATGATTAGCAAAGCAATTTCCCAGCATGGTGCTAACTAATAACTGAGGCAGACGACGTTAACAAAATTTAAATTGCAAAAAATAAAATAAAGTTAAAACTTCATAAATTCACCTTAAAATGCATTAAAAAAGTAGTATTTTAAACTCAGAATGAACTAGGCCTATAATTCCATACAGAAAAGCAGAGAGAAGGAGGATAGGTGAAGAGATAAATATCCTGAACATTCATGTGACTAAGGTACCAGGGGTCGCTCCGTTTAGGAGTGGAACTACTGGCTAAAAATAATGGAATCCACTCTCTTCAGAGGGATTCAAACCACAACTTTTCATTGGATTCCACTAGGCTACAGCTAGAACAGCATTCCTTATTCCTTGCCCCATCTAAAACGCTAGACTAAAACGTGAACAAATTACGATAGTTAGACTGAGGCCTACCAGATATAATTGATATTTAGGAGAAACGTTTTACTTTAATATTTGTTAAAGCTGCTTTGCCTCCTACACAACCATTTGGAAATGATTTGTGTAGTAACATCTTCAATTCGAATAATAAGCTTGCGTTAAAACACTGAGTGCATTTTTAAAGTACATCATGCTGCTAATCATCATATCAGTGCTGAAGGTATAAGCTTATATAACATTTCGCGAGAATATAAAAAAGCAGTATGAAAGCACTGGTAATATTTTATGTTCTAAAGATAAACTTATTAAGGTCACTGAGGTCATTTTGTGTTGAATATTGAACAGTTCATAGATAAGCGTCTAAAAAAAAACTTCATTCTTTATTCATATGTGTTCGGGTCTAAATCTCTTTAACTTTGGTCACGTGATCACTTGAAGTCCAGCTAGAAGCGTCATTCCCATCGAGTGTATATAAATAAGGAGTGGGATGATGGGTGCAGGTGGGCGGTTTATCTTGGCTGAAAAGGCGAAAAATAAGCCGATCAATAAGCAGTTACCAATTTCAAAAGCTCCCCGCAGTGTTACGCTAAGCATCAAAGACGATAGTTTCAGAGGATAGTGCTTGTAAAAAAAAAAAGATACGAAAGCAAAATTATATGTAAAGAAGACTTTTATGGTGAATACGTATTTTTATTTCAAGCTGCTTGACATGGAATGTCTAAACTAGAGCAGGTTTTGTGTATCCTTTGAATAAAGATATTACCTCCTATATCCCTATCTATTTTCTCCCGGTTCGGAGGTTGATTGCAACATCTCTCCTTTTCACTCTATCTTTTTCCATTCTGGTACACTCTTGCAGTTTTAGTCCACCCCAGTTCTTGACATTCTCTTCCCATTTTATTCTGGGTCTCCCTCTCGGTCTACTTCCTTCCATCCTATATCATTAGGGTGAGATTAAATAAGCTCAAAGCATTTCCAAATTAAGTCACTCAACAACAACAAAATCCAGGAGACTTGCAAGCACATAATATCGCCAATCACAAATGTTTCTGCATATCTAATCGAGATTAAATAAGCTCAAAGCATTTCCAAATTAAGTCTCTCAACAACAAAAAATCCAGGAGACTTGCAAATGAATAATATCGCCAATCACAAATGTTTCTGCATATCTAATCGCTTGTTAATGTCTTGTTTTTCCTATTTCACAATTTTATACGGCAGGGCGCCATTACTAATGATGCTTAGAGCCACGGAATTAGAGCGACACGCCCAAACGGCAGCGGGAAGGATTTAAATGGGAATAAATTGACAATTAGAAGGAAATCTCACATTCATGACCGATTCATGCCTGTCTATAAAAACTAAAACTAATGCTATCGGATTTTAGCACGTGGGTAGTTTAAAGCTAACGCTTAAATCAGTGCTTCATACAATGATTGCAGACCTAAGGGAGGGGGTGGGGATTCAATTCAATTTACTTTGGGTATGGGGATAGTTCCAATCACAAGTGTGTATGAATTACTGGATATCCTGACGTACGTCGCTTGATCGAATAACGACCTTCCACTCTTCTGAATTTTGCGCTCGATCAAAGAAAGATGTTAAAACTATTAATCTTTTGTTGAAGTGACAATAAGATGTTTTTAGTTATCAAAACATATAGATGACATAATACATTATAGATCGCCTCACTTCCCATATGGGGGTTGCGGTTTACCGCATATGGGTATTTATAATCTTGGGGGTGTTTAAAGCCCCTGCCCCTACTCATACATCTATGAAAGAGAGAGGAGGAGGAGAGAGAAAAGATGGAAAGGAATAGGGGAAAGACAGATGGAGAGGGGAGAGGAGAGGAGATGAGTGGGGAGGAAGGGAGGGAGAACGAGACGGAGATGGGGAAGAGAGTACGGTCAACTCACCGCTGTCGTTTTTCTCGAGTTTGATGATGTAGTGAGAAATAAAAACAACACTTTAATACGAAAGGGTCTCAACGTTTTGCTGTTCATTATTATTTCTGATTGGTGCTCCTTAGCTGAAGACTCTTAAAACAGTGCTATCATCGAGAAAATAGAGGACAAAATATTAACCACCATGTGTTCACACTCTTGTTGACTATAACTATAACTATGGAAGCTATTCAATAATAATTAACAGACACAAATAGTTAAACCATTACAATGGACTAATACCAATCGATAATTTCAAGCAAAACAGTATGATTTTAGTTTCTTAAGTGAATCTGCGTCACTAGTGTTTTTATGTTTTCTAACTTTGTTTCTTGGTGCTCTAATTACGTCCAATGTCGTTTCTTTTAAAAGAAATTGCACCTTTTTTAACCTCATTTCCGAATTCATGACGGATTTATGTCATTGATGGAAAAGTTCAGAAGTATTTTGATATCTGAAAAGAAGGACAAAATAACCAAGTTCAAGTTTTTCAAGTTCAAATTTTATTTTCCACATGTGGTTCATAAAAAACAACAAGTATACATACATGTTCAGACATATAAAAAATACACAATTAACAAACAATAATATTAAGAGAAACAAATAGCGAACAAAATCTAAGAACAACTAAATACATGTAGATATAACAAAAAACATGTGGGGGACCAACAAAGGCCAGGGGCCTGTCGAGGCTAATCCCCAGAACAATATTAGATATTTTGGATAGTTTATATATAAAAACAAACCAAAAACAAAAACAAACCAAAAACCCACAAACAATAGCGACGTACAGTACATGATAAAACAAAATTAAGTTGGCAAATTAAACAGGCAAACAAAAAAATTATATTGTACCACTATAAGTTTGTGAATTGTTTTTATGTAAAATATACAGTTTAAATTTACGTTTAAAATTAGAAAGTGTCGGACTGTTCTTAATCTCTACTGGTATTGAATTCCAGGATTTTACACCAGTGTAAGAAATTGTTGTTTGAGAGAAACTATATTTATATAACGGTAATCTTAAGTGATTTGAATTTCTGGTACTATGGCTATGAATTGTACAATTTGAAGTGAAATAATTATTAAAACTATCTGGTAAAATGTTCTTAAAATAGGAGTACATAAAAATTGCAATTTGCAAACTACACATTTGATCCACTTTTAAAATACTCAGCTGCTGAAATAAAGGGGTTGTGTGGGCAAGAGGTTGTGAATTGCAAATAACACGTATTGCACGCTTCTGGACGTATGTGCACTTCATGTCGGCGTCCATTTCATATTCTAACTGAATTTTTAAAGGGCAAACCAAATAAAGATATTTACAAAAAAAGAAAAGAAGGGGCGGTTGCACGACACTTGGTCCTGCACAAAAATGTCGGCGTCCATTTCATATTCTAACCGAATTTTTAAAGGGCAATCCGACCCTTGTAATAAATTGATTTGTATGAAAGCAGAAGAATACGAAAAACAGAATGGCAAAAGTTTGGAATGAATCGGACCAATGGTAGGGAAGTTATGAATGTTTGAAATATGAGATCACTGAGTCTATGCGAATCGCAAATTGGTAGTTCGGTCAGTGGATTGTGACGGAAGACTTGGAAAACTCTCCCATATGCCGTGTACACACAATTATCATTAATTTCTGTTGGGGCACTACTCAAAATATATTATATATATAATATCATGATAGGTCCTCTAAAAAGAAGAGACCCTCCTGAGCAATATTTTTTTAAAACTTAAATTGTAGTCATTTTACATGTTGGAACAGATGGGAAAGTAGTCCGGCACTATACATCACATTGACATTACCGCTTTAGACAATTTGAAGTGCACATACGTATTATAATAGTGATTACAACCTTTTTTAATTTCTTATATTTAGTCAGATTTAATTGAAATTTTCATCAGTTTGCTTCTCTGATTTGTTCTGCTTTCTTTAAGAGTATTTGTCTATTTGGGTTGGATTTCCCTTTAACTTCAACCCCGGACCCAATACTATACCTACCCATTACCCTTATCATAAACCCAACTGTCACAATAAGGTGACACTAGATTATCAAATCATATCATAAAATCATAGCAGCACAACAGTAACAATAGTATAAATTCAAAACAAAAATGATAAAATACCGGTGCAGACGGTCATTGGTTTTAAATTTTAAAAAAATCAACCCTTCAACCATTCAGTCCTCTGCGCGTGCCCATAATTAAAATTAACATACATGAATGTTATACACTGTCGCTCATAAAGTTGGAATATTTTTGTTTTACCCCAATTTACGAAATTATTTAAAAAATAATTTAAAAATAATAGATCTAGATAATAGTGTACATTCTCAGATTTGATTGAATAATAATATGCCAATGTGGGTTTTCCATGACTGCTAAAGCATGTGTATGCTACTATGCTAAGGGACCTACTCCCTTAAGTCATAAATGACAGTAATGAGGATTAATGCCCCACAAAAGGGCACTAATATAGCACACCGACACGGTTTTGATCATGGGGCCTCTCAGTTACGAGGCCATTGCTTTGTCACTGAACCATGACTATACGCAGCGGGGGCTAGGGTAGGGGGCAGTTTCCATAAATTTAAAAAAACTCAGAAAATGCAATAAATTTTCAATAATTTATTGCATTTTACCCTGGTTCCCAACATACAAAAATCCTCTGTGTGCCCATGCCCTGAGCTATAATGCATGGCTGTCCAGAGGATTTTTTAATGTTTGTATTTGAATAAATAAAGCGTGGAGAAAATGTCGAATCTCCAAAAGGGGATACATTTCCTTTGAAGTTCAAAGACTTTATTATGACTTTGAAATTTAGTCGACAGCTATACATAGTCTTGGATTTAAAGAGAGACTTCGGTTAAGGTAAAAAGAAAATGCTAAAGATCAGAGGGGAAGTTGGTAAAGCGACGAAATGCATTGCTTTATCTAAAATGACAGACTTTGTTTGAGTAAACTTTAAGCAAATGTCATGTCCGCCGGAGAATGATGATTATTATGAATACTATGGTCAGAAATATTTCCTTTGAATTGAATGTGAAAGGATCTTGAAAAGTCTCTTTAGTTCCGCGTCGAATGACTCAGCTATTATGTGTAGCTAATCTGTGGTCAGTATCCTTAACATGTAATTTAGATGTAACAGATACACTTTGGTGCTTAACTGGTTTAGATACGGTGGGCATGGGGCACGTTCCCCTCCCACATCAAAATTGTTACAAAAGGCAAGGGGCTGGGGAGGAGAAGCGAGGACAAAAGGTAGAGGGAAATGGAATGAGGAGAAGACGAAACTACCCCCTCCCACACATACACCGAGTGATGGTCTTGTTGACTTGGGTGATTCGCATTTCGTCCACCAAGTAAACCTGCCCCCCCCCCCCCCCCTCCACTAAGACAGTTCACCCCTAATACCTTGGCCCACGGTACATCTCTGGTTCGTACACAAAGAGGCATGAGGCAATATTGGTGTTTGGGGGTGTTACCCTCTCCAACCCCTTGAAACTTATCACGGCAAATATCAAATTGCTGTCGACAAATTGAACAATTCCCTAATTCCATCTCAGTATTTGACTCCGCCCCCACCCCCCCCCCCCCCCATTCAAAACGTTGTAACGATGCCAAAATGTACATACATCACGTGCTTTTGTCGAGAAATGAATAATGGAGAAGGCAATAATAATTGTTATGGTAAAAACTTTGAATCGGGTATAAACAATGCATTCATAAAATTATAAAATATAAAATTATAAACCTCGCTTCATATATCGCATACTAGCTGTACTACCGTTTTTTCTGATGCACGATGAGACAATCTTCAAGAAATAGAAATAGAAGGAATCAATCATGCTTCTAATGGACAATCTAGATGACTAGAGACAAAGACACATTACATGAATTATGTTAATTTGCAGGAAATAACGCGCGTGGTACTATACATGCGTGTTGCCTAATGTATATTACATTATGAGACAATTAAATTATCAAGAAACTGTGCAGATCTTTGAAAGAGACACGAGCGCTATCTTCCAAATTGCGCATTGGTGGTGTTACCTTATCAATATATCAACCATGATGCGTTGGAATAGGTGTTGTAGACACAGATGTGTGTACTGACTCGTTTATCATGTCAAGGTAGTCCATGAAAAAGCACCTGCTCTTTCGAAAGGCAACCATAATGTATTAGTCCATTTGTTGGTGTTGGTGCTTTGCGAATCGGTGTAATGTCAAGGTAGGGTTTATTGAACTCATTTCATTGATGCGTATTTTGTTCATTTATCTATTCTCTCTTCTTCTCCTCCCCTCCATCTTTCTCTCCTCTACCTCATTCTTCTTCTCGTTTCTTTCATTACAGTGCCTCAAGATGAAGGTCCTATGTGCCCTGGTTTCCTTGCTGGTCATCTCTGGAGGCGGGAACAGCGCACCGACCGGTGCTCCAGACCAAGACAAACTGGAAAACGAGCTCTCATTAGACAACAGCAAAGGTCTGTACAGTATATAGGAAAGCTTGGGCAGGATTGGTTCATATTGTGACGTCATTAAAACTTCGTTATTTTCTGGTGAATCTCTCGTTTATTTCTAAATGCTATGGAGGTGGTCTTATTTGTGTTTTTATAAATCCCCCGATATTTAGTTGACCTAAACTGGTACGGTGGCCATCTGTTAGCTTACCAGTTTCTAGTGATACGTTATTAGTCATATTCGTGATTTTCTTTGAAAGGGAACTTTAAGGGTATCATGCACCGACATGACCAATATGTCAAGAAGCCATGAGCTTTTCGTCAGGTAACAGGTCTTTTCGGTTTACTTTGACAAATATTTTCTTGTCCAGAAGATGCCTTGACCACATAATAGACAGTAAGTATTAAACAGGATGACCTTCTTATCAGAAAAACTAGATATCACTAAATCACAGAGTTTGATGTAGGTTAAATAGTCGTGTTTTTGTATGTGTCCATAACAAATTTTCATCCTCAGAGCTGGGTTATTTGATAAATTAGGCCAAGTCATAGATGTAATATTATGTGGACTGGTCATCATATGCATATTTCTTATATTCTTTTCTGTTTATTTGTATCGCCATTGTGCAGATGAAGGCCCGCATATTATGTTACCAGACTTGCCCAAGCCAGGCGATGGGGATCTGATACCCCCATTTGTAGCAGCAGAATATTTGGCAAACAAGAACGAACGGGCAGAAGAAGAAGGCGAAGAGCACACGCTGGAAGATCCATCCTACGTATCCGTAACCAACGATGTCGATAATTCGGAATACGAGATGTCGTACCCGTCGTGGTTGCCGGATGGATACTTTACAAGCATCAACGACGTGGATGAAGAAAAGACTGAGGAAGACATCCTAGCCGGAATTGAAACTGCACTGGTGAATGAGAAACTTGAACCACTGTACAGCTCCATTTCACATTTGAAGTCGCTTCTTCACCAGTTGCGGGAGAAGGCGACCGACGAATTAGAGGACATCGACGAGTCGGTGTCTGGGGAGAATAGTTTTTATTCAACTGCAGGAGAATCCTACGATGTATCAGCCGTGGAGGGTGACGATGACCACTTAGACGCAATGGTCGAGGACAAATTCGGCGCTGTTTCCGAAGATCGACAGCGCTTTGCTGGTCAACTTACACAAGGTAACCAAGAAGTGCCAAAGAATGGCTCAAAGGCCACACCTAAGAACAATGCAGTTGAGTCGGCAATGAACAACGTTCCCGAGAAACACAGGGAGGCAATTCATATCAAGCCTAGCCGACGTTTCAAGAGAGACTTGGGGTGGGGGCGGCGGGGTAAACCAAGGTATGACAACCAGGCAGAGGCCGAAGCTGATGCCGACATATCCTCTGCCTTCGCAGACGAGGTCGTCGGTGGCGACTCTGAGCTGGACACCTCGTGGACGAGTTCTTCTGAGGCAGGGGAATCCGTGCTCGAATTCAACGACCTGGGAAGGAAACCCCTGAGACCTCAGGAGAGGAAACATATGGAACCTAGGGAAGAAACGAATTGGAGGAACGTCTTTCTGAATCTGCGAGGTAGTCTTCGAGAACCATTACAGAGGTTGGACAGGAGGCGGAGAAATAAAGAAGATCTCAGAGCATTCATCAACAGTATGCCCACCTTGGAAGGTCTGCGGAAACGCACCTGTAAGTGATATAATTCATTCGTCGCAAGAGATTAGTTTTTCAAAATAATTAATTTTGGAGGGCACGATCGGAAAGGCTCCACTTGATGGCGGGCTGTATTTGGGTTGTGCGACACGCTCTTAGGACATTAACTACACGGTCAATATCCTACACTGAATTCCCACTATCAACTATTGCACAATGTGCCTAACCCTAAACCTAAAAGTAGTCCAACATATAACTGCAACCCTAAACCTAATGCCTACCAAAAATCTTACTGCATGCAGCCCTAACCCTATATATATTTGGCAAAAAAAGCCTGAAGCAGACCGGAGCAACAATTGCTCCAATCTCAGGTAGGGTAATGAGCCTTTTTAGTGCGGGGGGGGGGGGGGGTGGATACAAACATTGGATTATGGAAGGGAGCTTCTCTTCATATACGGTAGCTCTATGGTCTCTCCCTTCACCCCATGGGTTTGTAATTTGATTTTTAACAACTGGACGAGGTGTCAGTAATAAACGCTTTATTTTACTGAACATAAATTAGGGACAATTTCTCAATATCTATAATTGCCTAGCTTCCTATATATATTCTGTCTGTTCGTTCAAAGTTCAGAGTGCATTTTCCTTTATTGTTTTCTATCAGTGGCTGTCAATGAGGACCCGGAAGAGGAGTTCGAAATACCCGATCCGGGATCATTCTACCCCCCGCCCCCAAATCTTCCACCACCAGACAACGTAATCCGCCCAGAACTACCACCCGATGATGTGTTGCCCTGGGAACTGCCTCCAGGCTTTGATGAAGACAATGCTCTCCTGGAGGAGCAGACCAACGGAGTCGATATGATGAACCACTTCAATAAGCGCTACCAGTACCTCAAGGTGAGTTCTGCAAGAGCGTACAGTTCAACTTTAAGAACGGCCTACCTACCCAAGTCTCTGAATGTTCATGTTCCGGGATTCTTCGGCGCATAGTCCGGTGACAAACGCTACTATATATAGTCATTTCCTGACACTGTTATAAACTATATTAATAATTTCAACCCCAGACTCGGGACGCTTAATTTTTGTTCTGCTGTACAGATTGGGGCTTTTAAAAAAAAAGAGGTCTTGATTTAACCGTAACCCATAGAGATATATACTTAATAAGACTTTCCCATAGGCTCAGCACGCACCTAACCCCAATCTGTGCCGCAGAAAAAAATAACGCACCCGGGACATTCTACCCGAACATAAAATTGCGTCCTACATCTAATAATAATAATTTAATCTAATGTGTCGGATCAGCTGTTCTGTACCACACTTTTCCAACCCTTTCTTCACTTTGTCCTACCCTCGTCTCCTCTCCCTATTTCTTTCTTTCTCTCTCTCTCTCTCTCTCTCTCTATCTGTCTCTCTCTCTCTCTCTCTCGCTCTCTTTCTTTCTCTCTCTCTCTCTGCATGCCCCCTTCCTACCCTCACGTCCTTTCTCTTCTCTCTTTCTCTTTTACTTCAGGGCTTAAATATCATAGATATAAAGTTAGGCACTTTTTGGCAGTAGTCAATTATGTTTTAGGGTTAAGGGTAGGGCCAAGGTGTCGGGGAATCTAATTATGAACCAGTTAACCGGCTAACCAGCTAACCAGCGGTAGCTTAGAGATGTAACTTGGTTAAAAATTGATGTACTCTGATAGTTAATTGGTTATGGTTATTTTGTTCTCCTCAGGATGTCGAGCGTTCCATCATGGATGAATCTCTAGAGGACCTAGCCCTCGAGCTAGCCGGGAGGAATCCACTGAGATCCAACGAAGCTCTCAGGGTGCGAAGAGTCATGCAGATCCCACCACCTCCCCCGTTCGGCAGGAAGGTGGTGAAGTCACTCTACAGGAAGAAGGCCTATGGCTTTCCCTTCATGGAGGACGAGTTCGCCGATGAGATTATCCCAGACTCGTGGGAATCGGGTGTAGAGAGCTTTGACCTACCCTACAATGGCTTCGATCCGCAAGACCTCCTGGAACCACAATCCTTGGGAGAATACCTCCAGTTTGGTCGGGGTCCCAACGAGGGCTCAGACAAGGTATCCCGGCTTCTGTCTGCGATCAAGACCAAGGAAGCCAAGGACAACATCCTGCAGCATCTGCTGAACATCAGGGACGCATCACCGAAGCTCCAGAAAGAAATCCTGCTACAGGCACTGATGGCTGAAGCCGAAACGGGTGATGGCGGAGGAAACGACGTCCTTGGATATGAGGATCAGCAGTCGGATTCGGGTGAGGACACGCAGTGGGGTAGTTTTAAATCCGATGAAGAAACCGAAGATGAGGAAAGGGAGGCGACATTGGACGAACAGACTGACAAGGAAGCGAACCATCCTGCTGAAAACAACGCCGCCCCGGAAAACACCATCGAAGAGGCAGGCTGGAAGAGTTACGTCCCAGGAGAAGATCAGGTTCCAAACGAAGCCGAATATTTTTCAGAGGCATCCGAATCAGAAGCATCGGTTCCGGACTGGGAGGATATCCCAGATGAACTTCAATCAAACGTAAGTGGTAAGGACTTGAAATAAAATTATCTTTTTTTCTTCAAATCTATATATATTTTTTCCTTTTTTTGTCTTCTTTTTTTTCTTCTTGTCCTCTTACCGAGGTGTTTTATTTCGCATATTTCACATTTCAAATATAATAATAAAAGACAAAAGTAATAAAATAAATAGTTATAACCTTAACATTTCATGAACAATTTCTTTGTTTTTCGTCAATACAAAATTTGGTTATTTGCTAAATAATATCGTAGTTTCAATTTGAAATTAATGAACAGACTTTTACTATTGTACTCTTTACCATCATATCAAAGTTGGATATACATTATGGTAATAAAATTAACATGAAATTTAACCAATAAAATAACCAATAACTAATGCTTTTTAATTCATATTTATTTGTTCATGAAAGTAATTATAATATAAGTTTTCAATAATTTTCCAAAAAACTCTATCCTTGTTACATTTCAACAAGACATGAAAAGAGGTTTCTGTTTCTTTACATAGGCCTATATCACACTGGTCATTTTACATTATACGCCATCTGCATAAATTATGTTTTGATGGAAATATATTGTGCAATACTTTAAAATTAACTTGCTTTATCCCATTATTTCCTATTTGTTGAAATTTAAAATTTAATACTTTCTGCCAATTAAAATTTGTTTCAGGAGGTATAAATAATAATGTTTCGTCTTGAAACTAGATATATCAACAAAATCTCCTGTAGCTACATCTATCAAATTTGAATTGTTTTGTTTACTACTTAATTGAACATTATTTCGAACGTATAATTTATTTAACCAATGGCATGGGAAACATTTCTTTAGTTTTGCGTATTCGAACTCAAATAATAATTGATGAATAACCAACTTTACTATTTAACAGAATCGAATCTTTCCAATCACCATTTGTAATCACAAATTCCAGCTACGTGCCACTCTGGAAACAATAATGTAGAATGCTAAAATCTAATATGACTGTTTTTATGAAATCACTTTTGCACTAAAACTGTGAATAATTTACTAGTTGAAGGAGTAAATGTATACCATTATTGAGATACCGGAATTAGATATTTTTTACTGAAGTAGTCTTGAATGTATTATCTTTCAACTGGGCAAGAAAAAGAAAAAAAATCACAATAAACTACTTTTGGCGCACTTTGGTTCTTCCTGGCCCACTGTGCACCTTCTCAACTGATTATTGTTAACATGCTTCTTACCTTTCTTTTGCTCCATTTCTCTGTTTTCTGTGCAGATTCCAGAACTCTTTGAAGAGATGAAACAACAAATTTTGATCCAAAAACTTGCCGAATTTTTACAACGTGCCGCTAGCAAAGAAAACCGAAGAATATAGGTTCACACATTCTTTCAAACTATAATTATTTATAGACACCGTTATTTTATAATTTTTAAGATGGAGTCCGACATTTGGGTTTTCAAGCTTTTGGAGTGTACGCCAACACATTACGTATAATAGATTCTTGAAAGAGCTGAAAGAGCTCCTATTAATAGAAATAACAACTTTATTTTTTGAGTTATCGTGGACACATAGTGAAAGAAAATTATGATAAAACTGCCTCCTGAAGTTTGATATTATGTAGAGCAAATTTAGATCAGTTTCTTGAAAAATGTATTGGATAAATGCGAGTAACATTTAAATTTCGATTTTTTTTTTTTTTTTTTTATTTTTTTTTTTTATTTTTTTAAATAAATAAGTTTAATTGTGTTTTCAAAGTGGACTTAAAAACGTAGTTTATTTCCCTTCGAGCCGGGCAAAATGTCACTGGGTGTTTATTTATTTCTGTATGTAACAATTGTGGTAGTGTATCATCTCATTTCAAATGTTAAAGTAGCCGTGGTGAGGAAGGGGGCAGGGAGCGCAAGAGAAAAATTTCGACGAGGGAAGGGCTGACTCCTCTTACCTGGAAATGAACTTCAGTTTCTAAAATGTTGGGAACAAACACGAATTCAGAATCTTTATGAAAGTAAAAAAATTATTTAGTCATCATAATGAAAAGACTAGTATTAAAGATAACAGACAAATAGAATGTTTCGAATGCACAGCCTCGCTGCAGCGAATAGGGCACAGGGCATATCAGTTAGCGGTTGCCAAAAATTCGTATCCCGAAATTTCAGATTATCGCGGGTCAGCAGGGGCGCCCCTCCTCGGACGCCTATTTGAACGGACCCCAATATATTTCTTTCAAAATGATCTCGCTGAACCCCTGAAAAATTTCCTGGCTACACCACTGCGTTGAAATATTGCTTTCAAGGCCGTTTTTTTGAGGTTTTCTCCATGAAATGGAGAACCAAGGATGAGTTAATAATTAGTCCCCAACGTCAGTTGTCATGCCCTCATAGAGTTTACAAGAAGAATTATTGTAATAAATTATCATCATGACGAAATTGTCATCTTTTGAATTTTGATTTCCTGAGCATTCAAATGTTCAAAAGCTCTAGTATTCCACTTCGTCTTCAGATTCTTACCACTTTCATCATCTTGGCAATCATGCGCCGCTGTTGCGATCCTTTCCCAACTTTTGCGATGATATTATTTTTTCCATTATCTTTTTTATTTTCGTGTTAGGGAAATTGGTGTTATTGCTGATAAGCGAAGTTTGTCCCATCATCGACAAATTATTGTGTCATTCATGAATGTGTAAATAATCAAAACGTATTGTTTGAATACAATGACATTGAATTGTAATGCCTTTATCATTCAAAGTCAAAACTAATATCGAACGGTGTCAGTGCATATCTCTCATATACATATTTCATCTCTGAGGTAAAAATCTGATTTTAAGTTGGTACTGTTCTATATGAAACTATAGGCCTTACATTTTACTCTGCATTGTAAAACATTCTTTGTAGAATACTCTGATGATGATCAATTACTCATCTCAGCCTAAATTAAGGTGGATAACATGATCAGAGACATTTTAGAAGGGAAGTGGAAGACCAAGAATTAGGATAGTGTCAGACTTGATATGTGACGGACATAAAAGAGTATCGAAGTGTGACGTCATACTGGCCAAGTTGTCAAGGTTGCTGGTACCAAACAATTTTGTGCTAAAACGATGTGGTGATCACTATCACACCAGCGCCAAACACTGAATTTGCCCTGCTCTAGTCCGCTGCTTGGATGATTTCGTTGAACCTCATGCGCAGGTTTGTTTAGAACCAGTAACCAGGACGACGAGCGAATATGAAAGTAGCACTTCGGTGCTCCATGCCAAGAAGACAAAGGCTAAAGATTGAGAGGGATGGGGAGAGAACTTAGATGACTCTTGTACGTGAACCTGCATGTCATTTGCAGAAAGCTGAGAGAGAGGGGGAGGGAGGGAGAGAGAGAGAGAGAGAGAGAGAGAGAGAGAGAAAGAGAGAGAGAGAGCGAGAGAGAGATCAACATCATACTTATTGAAATATTAATTCGACATGTCATGCCATCTTGCCGAAAACTTAAGTTCTTGAACCATGTCTCTCTCAATAAGCTGATGTAAGATGCAGAGCGCCATGAACGTCAGAATCTGGCGAATACTGACGCTTTATGAGTATCCTTTCTCCCATCTAGGCGTCTAGCAATTCGATTTTGTAGTATAGCTCTCTCCGGGGACACTATCCCTGCTTCATCGCAGCGACATCATTAACTTTTGCAAATCATGGGTAGTAATGAAATCAATCAGAGACAGTTTTGCGACAGTATTTATGCAGCTGTCGATTAAACATTTGATGTAATATGTGTTTTAATCTTTTTGTGCAATTTCAAATTATTTCTAGTGTTGATATAGAGAAAATATTGTTTTGTGGAAATGTATGTTGTGCAATATGTGACTTATTCATGTTCACAGATAGATTATAATTCAAAATATTAAAAGCTTTCTTCTTCTACACTGCCCGTGTCGCTTGAATTCTTGTGAGTTTGTTTGGAATGTTGCAGTGACAAAAGGCATAAGGGCCGGCCGGCCAGGGGCGGCGTTGTTAAGTTACCAATGGGGGAAGGGTCGGCAGCAAAGGTTCGGACAACACTTGATAAGAATCCGTGGAGGAAGCCACTTGCCCCTTTTCGGGGTGATCCCCTGAAATTTAGAAAACAAAATTATCGAAAATAAGGAGGAAGGCGATGACAATCTGTAATATCAATTCACTTAGTTCAATTAAATAGCATTCAATTTAATTCAATTCAGAATGTATGGGTCATGCACGAAACTAATAATACAAGTGGCGAAAATCACTCTGGCAGTTTCTATAAAACTACAAAATGCCAAGTAAACATAACAACAAAGAATCACATATTATTACAGGGCTCTAAAGTGTAAACAAAATGCTGAATGGATTTTAGTGCAATTTTGCGCTACAATAGATGCCAAATATTCTTGGCTCAATGGTTTTTCAGTAGAATGCGAAGTTTAATGACTGAAAATCCAATAGTCTTTGGGGACCACGCCTAACAAACCTTTCTCTGCTCGGTCGCTAGGCTTCCACGAAGTCGCCCCTCCCCCATTCTCCCACGGTTAAGACAAAATGTCACCTCCCCATGCAGCATTTTGTACTATATTCAAACTTTGCATTTTATTGTTTGATTGGTAGCCTTTATTCAATATTCCATGCAAAATTAACAAAGGATAATACATTTCACCAGAAATTACATTCTTTACGATTATACAGTTATAGAGTGAATACTACTGAATCATAATAATTAATAACATGAAAGAATGTTCTTGAAATCTTGAAATACGGAAATTAAAAGGGAATCTACATAAGAGCTTTGCTTTTTGTAATTCACAAAAATACAACCCCACTTCATGTTTTGATGGGTATAATTTGAGCACTAGACATAATTATCTTTACGACGAACCTGAGTGTTATGCAGGAGGCGGAGGGAGGGGGGGGGGGGGGACATGTGCTGGGCAAATATAAGAATATCTTTTTGAAATGTTTAAGTCAAGTATGTGTCACTCTGGGTTATGATAAGGCATTATGATTTACACGTGATAAATAAATAACTACAGACAGACTTTGTTTTGTTAATAATGTTGTGCGAGGGAGCATGGCGACCAAAATTTAGGGGATCCCCCCCCCCCTAAGATCGGTTGAAATTTTTTGACCCCTTTTTTTTACCTCGATCGATTACATGTATGTGCCCCCCCAAAAAAAAAAAAAAACATCAAACTCTGGCTACGCGCCTGCCCTCCCCCCCTGAAGATTTACCGGAATGACAACCCATGGGCAGAATTGTCAAATCAAGTTACTTACACATTTTTTGTTTTCCCTTTTTCGGGAGCGTTATGATGTCTACAACATTTTGTGACAAACTATAACGAAAGATGGGAGGAAAAGGGGAGAGGGATAAGGGGGGGGGGGAGGGGTGCGTATGAACTATGAACAAAATGTATCATATATATGTTTGCTTTTGAGTGGAATATTCCAACTGAACTTTACTGAAGTGATTAAAGAGAGAGAGAGAGAGAGAGAGAGAGAGAGAGAAAATGAGAGAGAGAGAGAGAGAGAGAGAGAGAGAGGGAGAGAGAGACAGAGAGACAGAGAGACAGAGAGAGAGAGCATGTGGACCAGAGGCGGCGGAGCGACTTCCAAAATGGGGGGGGGGGGGGCACCAACAAAAAAGGGCACTTTCTGGACAAAAGGGCACCTTCAAAGGGAAACGTCTAAGCGAAAACGTACAATTTTTTAGACATTGGTATAAACCCCTATATATTTTGATTACATTATCAGGGATAATTGCAATATATGTTTCTCTGTATAGACAATATAAGATATTGCTTAAGCATATAGAATTATAGTTGGGTGTGCTGTTCTGAAAATTCATTTGCGAGCGAGCAAAGGTGAAATAGGGCTTTTATGAGAAGGGGGAAGTGGCTCTTATTAAAAAGAAAAAGAGGCACATGTTAAAATAAACGGGGCACTTATCAGAGATGGGGAAGGGGCACTTATAAGAAGGAAAAAGAGCATTTATTTTGAAGGAAAAAGGGGATGTGCAAAATAAAAGGGACATTTATTAGAGATGAATTATCAGGAGGGGAAGGGGCACTTGTCAAAGTAAAGTGAATAAGATCATTATTTTAGAAGAGATGACAAGAGGGGCACTTATGAGAATGGAAAGAACTAATTTCATAGGTGAGGGGCATTTATGAGTTGGGGAAAGGGCTCCTTTTTAAATGGGGGTACTCATCATAAGGAAAGGGGGTTATCCGAGTTAAAATGGGTAGTGATTAATACGGGAAGGGGCACTTCTTAGTTCTTACAGAGGAAAAGGGGCACTTGTCAAAGCAAAAGAAGCACCTCTCAGATTTGAATAGGAAAAATATCAGAGGTGAAGGGGGCGCTTTTCAAAAGTGAAAAGGGGCGCTTCTCGTACCTGAAAAGGGGCACTTAATAGAGATTTTTTAAAGGGCACTTATGAGAATGGAAAATGGACACTTATTGCAACGGTAAATGAGATCTTTTCGAAGGAAAAGGGGTACATGTCAAAATAAAAAGGGCACATATCACTGAGGTGCAAAAGCGAAGGGGCACTTAGTTAAAAATTAATATGGGCACTTGTCAAAGTAAATGGGGCACTTTTCTTATGTAAAAAGGGGCTCTCGGGAGCGCCGCCTCTGATGTGGACCTTATCTTGGAGAGAGAAAGTTTTGAGTTGTTGAGAGAGCTAAAGAGAGCTATAGACTGGGGAGACTGAGCTGAGGGAGTCTAGTCATCAACTCACTACCGGAAGTACTTCGTTGAGAAGGCAGCGTAGAGGTTATAACTACCACCACGGAGAAACACGACTTCTGCTACATGAACTGACGATTTTTGAGAAAAATGGGTGACTTTTTGAGACAATTAGAGGAGGCTTCACATATTATATTGGTAAGAAGTTGACTCCGAGCATATTTATGGACTTTTTGTGCTTGATGTTCGTTTGTTGTTAGTGTTGACATGTTGAATTGGATTTACGCATGAGCTTTTGGTGAGAATGAATGGCAGATTTGGCGCGCCGGTTTACGGTCACTTTGTGTGGCGTAGAGGAGCCATAGAATCAGTAGCCAGGAATGAATGAATGAAGTGAAGTGCTGAAGAGGAGGATATGATATAAACTGAAAATTATGTTGCCGTGAAACTTGATAATGAATGTATAGTTTGTTCCAGATTGAGGGAAGATTAAAGGATGTGTAGCCTACAATCATTTTACAGGCATGATCATGAAAAAGGAAACCACCTCCAGCTCCATATGCTCCACACACAGATACAGCTCAGTCGAGCATGTCTTGTCAATTGTTATTGCAAATGCAATGCCAATGGCATAGAATCTAGTCTATATTTAATTCTCCAGGTCTCCAGACCGTTTCCCCACTCCTTAGACTCTACACACAAGTGTTTGTGTGCTGACAAATGAGTGCTTTCAAAACCATGTCCTTTCCAAAACTAACCTAGAATCTAGTCTAGGTCTATATTAGACCGAAAGCTTCAGTCTCTCTAATCGTCGGTTGTTCCACTGAGACTACGTCTGGCTCCACTAGACCTCCGATTATAGAGACTGAAGTCTGAGGACCTCTTTCTGTGAGGCACTGTACGGAACAAATGGTTCGGTTCGACCGGACCGCGATGAATGAGATATGCAACGAGATTTTCACTCTTTACATCCTCATAACTGCTGGAATTACAACACAAATTAAAAATAACATATATATAGCTTATTTGACTTACGATATCTTGCTCATTTAGATCCTAAATTAATGATTAATCCGAGAAAGTCTCGTCGTCAACATTATCCGTCTTGGTTTTAGTTGATGAATATTCATTTTTTCTTTTCGAACGTCCAATAGCTACCGTAGCTACGTACGAGTCGGCCCAGCTTGACCAACGAACTCCCGCGAAACGAGTGCTCTGATTGGCCATTTGGCTATGTTTTGGTAGGTGGACCCGGAAATATATCGGCCGCCGGGTAATATTTCGAATGCATGAATAGGCACATTCATGGGGCACTAGAGGGCGCTTCGCGCTCGTACGAAAATCTGAATGGCCTTGCTGCGGTGGGTCGGCAATAATCAGCCCAAAACTTGGATATGGGAGAGTGGAAGGATATATCTTTTTAATAATGTTATCTGGTCTTACCCTTAACCATCCTATGTTTAATCTATGTAGAAATAACATGCGAGTACGCTAAGAGAAACATCGGGCCCATTACTGATGCAACTTTTGAAATATTAGCCTAGAAATGACCACCAAACGGAAAAAAATGACATTTTTTCCCGACAAATCTTCATAAAATCTGAGTTATAAACAAGTCACATCTAGGTACACTAATACAAATACGATTTTCTGAAAATTAAGGTATGATTTATTAAGTTTCTTTCAAGTATATTTCTGCGCATTGCAGCGCCAATATTCTACACTGCTTCAAAATCACCCTTGAAAATTTTTTTTGCAACGAATTTGTTACGAGGTCCGCGAGTGTTCCCCGTTCCTTGCGTGTTGAAAGTTTGGTAATACATAGTTTCCATTGACTCGCGCACAAAAAAATGGTCGAAAACAAAATGTCAAATGAAGAAATAAACAAGCTTTTGTATAGTTATAAGAGTTCTACTGAGGTTTCTTTGTCAATTTAATTTATTATATAGTCTCAATTAGAATTCAGAATTATCTCACTGAAAAGTTAAGAAACCGACGATGTTCTCGATCGTAGTTATTTTCATTTTGCCTGCAGCCGATCTAGCGTTGTTTGGGCAAAAAGCTAGGCCGCTGCCTACCCACCGCGAACCTTTCCGAGTCCCGCTAAAATGGCGCTCTGCGGAGCTCCGCGGCTGCGTTGGTATCGCTGCAAACTCTCAGCCGGCTAGCTCCCCACGACGGACCATTCGCGGTATGGCGAGAGTGTGTGTGTGAGGTATGATTTTGGATTCGAGAACGCACGTAATGCAACCGTGCGCGTCATTTTCAGCTGTCGAATGTATACGACCAATTTTACATGTACGATTTTTAGTACAGATACTTGGTCAGTTTTCTTCTTATATCTTTGGTTTTACAACATTTAAAAATATAATTTCTTCAAATTTGCTCCTGACTCGGTTCAGACTAATTGTATGATGTGTTTTCAAGTCAGTTTTTTGAATATATTTTTTTGCATGAATTTGCCTAGCATGAACGTACCGTTTCACAGTTCGGAAATACAAATTGGATAATTCATATAAGTAAGTCCGTAAATTATACATTTAATATTAAGTTATCAAATTTTGATAACTGTAATTAGGACAAATGACATACCGACCTAATTTACATCTGATTTAGAAATCAGAAAATTAGATCTAAATAAAGAAAATCGGGGAGAAAATGTCGTGGACGAAAATATGTACATAGCCATCCCCACGGTACGAGATCTCTGGGTTGCCATCTGTATTGGGGAATGACAACAAATGTCAGTTTTATTAAAGAAATGACCCAAATCAGATGGTTATTGCTGTCTAGGTCTATATAGGCTTCAGGGGCGGATCCAGGAATTTCTTGCCGGGGGGGCACACGGTAGGAAAGAGATTGGCCGGGGGGGCACGCCCCTGTTTTTCAGTAAATTTTGGGCGAATTTAGGGCTGATTTTAACATTTTTTTTTTTGGCCGGGGGGGGCACGTGCCCCCTTTTTACCCCCCTGGATCCGCCACTGGGCTTAAGCCACTTGCTGGTAATGTTTTTTATGATATTGATACCAGCAAGCCTTAAACGGCTCCCATACAAGCGTGCAGAGAGCCATGTAAACAAACCCTAAAATTGGTCCGAAATCACACCTTCCCACACCCGACCAATATTGAACAGTGGCCTCGATGAATTTTATGCCACTTCTACTCCTAATTACCTCCGGAAATTCAAAATCGGAGGTAAAAATAAAAAAATAATGCTTACTTGCTTGCCTAAGTCGGGTCAACTGCCCGAGCTGTGATGGCCTTCCACACATTCCTGTCCAGCATGGCTGCTTTAACCTCTGACAGTTCAAGTCCCGTATCCTTCTTGAGTAGGTCTGTATAGGTAAGATGAGGTCTTCCAGGTTTCTTCTTCCCGTGTTTAGGTTTCCAGAGTAGAAGCTGAGATATTGGTTCATTGATGTTCCTACAGCTGTGGCCAAAACGTAGTCTTCTTTCCCTGATCTTTTCTGATACTTTTGGTAGATTCCCGTACAGCTTTAAAAAAAAAAAATAATAGTAAATATCTTACCAGAGCGATACAGCTTAGCTCCCTTTTCACGTGTAGCGTGTGACTTTACGATCTCTACACAATGGTGTTGACCTCTGACTGGCACTTCCATAAATGTGCTGCTTCCGTATAATGCGCTGTACATGTATGAGTGTTATTCATTATAAATGCATGTGCAGATTTTACGCGTTGTCACCATGGTTGTCACGCACGCCTCCCTTATTCGCTGATCCAAAAAAAGGGGGGGGGGAAGGGTATTTTCAAACTCTTATTGCTCGTGATCCCTTGGGGCTAGCAAAAAAATAAGCATATAGATATTTTCCTAACATCTAGCCCTACATTTTTCCTAACGTCTAGCCCTACATAAGCCTGGGGGGCTCACTTCAGGAAAGTGGCAAAGATCGGAGCCACGATGGATACGATGTTTAAATTGCTGTTTTGATCAAGATATTTTTAGAATTCCGGGGGTGAGCCCCTTTGGGGAATATGGAGAAAAACCTGCTCTTTCATATGACACCTCATTTATTGAGTTTCACCTTCAGGATTACGAGTGATAGACGTTTGAATTTCAATTTGTTCATAAAAACATTCACCAATTTTGCATGATCGCGCAATGTACGTAGACTGCATGGGGATGCCTGCAATCTCTATGGGAAGGATTTTAGCACACAACATCGGGTGCACGATCAGACACCCTAGTAATAGCTGTGCAAACTTTACTGGCATGAACATGCCAGTTGGGAATGCGCTCAAATTTAATTCAAATTATCTTTCCGTCTTAGGTAAAGTATTAAATCCCATCGAAATACAAATGCAATGCAAACAAAAAATTAATCACTTCTTCACTTGGTATCACTTTTTTTTTCCAATTTTCATGGCATCCTATCTTGAAATGAAGATTTCCAGACCATTTTCGGTAAATTCTTCTTTTTTTCTTCAAGAATTCCCCACGTTGTAAAAGTTACCAATCTTGTTTTAACATTTTCAATTTTACTATTTCAATGGTTTCATTACTGGGAAGTTTCAGGATCGAAGCCAAGTACATTGTAGATCCACAATTGCCCTTTGATAGGACATTATAAAGCTGTATATATACATGTACATGTAGATCCCTTTGTTGTGCTGTACCTACCAGGAGATGCTTGCTTTCTTAGCATTCAAGTAAAATATACATGTACCCTTACTTAATTAATTAAAGCACAGATAACCCTTTGTGGGGCATTAGGCTAATCCTTGTTACCAAGTCTCTTTAATAGGTGTTAAAGCTGTTAGGCCCCTGGTTGCCTACTTCTGCTTGCTTTCTTTGCACTTAGGTACAGTGTAAAATATTCAATCAATCAATCAATCACTGGCGTGGATCATCAGATGCATTGCTCTGTATCTGTCAATCCATTTAGCCATCCATCCATCCATCCTTCCCTCCATCCATTTATCCTTCAATTCAATCAATAAATCAATCATTGTCCGGGATTCATCGCTCTGTATCTACATCAACAAATAAGTCAATCCATCCACCTATCCTTTCGTTCATCCTTCCTTCCATATATTCTTCCATCCATCCATCCATCCATTTATCCATCAATTAATCAATCGATCAATTAATCAATCAATCCTAATCTGATCTCCAATGTCTCTTTGTTCAGGCACCTCCTCACACTGTGAATCAGGAGCAGAGACAGGCAGCTGAGCACACCATTCTAGCATTCAGAAGAGCTTCAAATCCACTGCAAGCTTGCCAATTCATTTTGGGTGAGTATGGGATAACGAGAGGTGGTATGATGAAAATAATGTTGGTTTGTAATCTTTGAAGGCTTGCCATGGTGATGATAGATTTAAGCGATGATTGGGGTTACACCAAGTATTCTTTCAACAGAGGTAGTTGGCTCTGAAAAGGGCCTACTCATGCTCTATCTCAACGTCTCAATAGGTTGTATCTATCGTCCTACGGATGAGTATGTATGATTGGGAAGGGTTCATGTTGGTTTATATACATAAAGTTAGACCAAGTTTTAAAAAAACACCTCACTTTATTATAGTCCACTGATTTATGAATACCTACATGTAGGTGATAAGTTTGTTATTAAGAAAGGATTACTGAAACAAAATGAAAATAAGCAAAATGAATCCAGTCATGAAATGAAAATTACAAAATTATAAAATCATTATCTCTCTAGAGGCGGCTGTACACCTTTTGCGACGTTAGCCCGTGAATCATATTAAATTCAATAGGGTTTTTGAAAATAGAACAGTTTTCACCAAATATTGTGATAATTTTGTAGCATGTATCACTAGTTCATTGGGGGAGCAATGTTCTTGGTCTATACTTCATTGCCTTTACATGTACAAACTTTCTTCTTCCCCCATCCACAGAACACAGCAATGTGGACTACATCTTGTTCCAGGCAGCATCAACGGTCAAGGAAGCGGTCATTAGAGACTGGGCAATGCTTGACCATTCCCAGGTGGACAATGTCCGAAGCTTCCTCCTCAAATATGTCACTCACAAACCAGGGTAAGAAGAGATCCTTGTCCTTTCTTGAAGATGGTAGACTAAGAATTGCATAGTATAATAATTTTACAGTAATTGTAACCATCATATGTTATATATATACTTTGTGCTCCATATCAAATTGTTGTTTTAGGGATCTGGATTGCTTTTAATAGGTATCTCTGTTTAGCCACTTCTTAACATTTCAGAATAATAATTATAATAATACTCAACTTTTATATAGCGCGTATTACAATTAAGTCTCTAAGCGCTTCCAAAGTTGGAGATTATTACCCTGACTTTAGCTGTGCTGCCATTACGGCGCTCTAGCCAGGTACCCATTTACATCACCTGGGTTGAGTGTGGCAAATTTAGATCAATGTCTTGCCAAAGGACATTAGTGCCGCGGGGGAACTCGAACCGCGGACCTTGTGATCGACAGTCCGGCGACGTAACCACTTGACCACGACACCTCTACAATTATTGGGGGTCGATGTATCACAGGCACCTGTTGATATCCAACCCTGGTGTAAAGTTGTGTTGACATCTTACAATCAGGCATGAATGTTAACTGGTGATGTTTCAAAGGATATGGTTTGTTACATAAAACTATAATTGAGACAGTAACATTTTCTGTAAAAGCCTATTTACAGGTAGCCCAAAGTAAATTGGATGAAGCTTATTGATTATGGTCTTATATTGCGTACCACTATCGTGAAATATCTAATTTGTTATTTCCAATGTTGATACCTACTGTAGTCAATTTTTTAAAATAAATATTCATATATATATATACCTTGTGAGTTTTTATATCTTTGTAATTTAATTCAATAGATGAGTTACCTTGATAGTGGTCTCATTTACAGGCAGAAGTTGCTTCTCAGAGGTCCTGGCCTTTTATGAATTCTGTATTTATGATTTGTAATATTTTATGATGCCAAATAAATTGATTGAATTGAAATTGAATTGAATGAATTGACTTATCTCTTCACTGGCTTGTACAGATTACCCAAATAAATTGAATTGAAATTGAATTGAATTAATTTATCTATCTCTTCACTGGTTTGTACAGATTACCCAAATAAATTGAATTGAATTGAAATTGAATGAATTGACCTATCTTTATCTGTTTTGTACAGATTACCCAGCTATGTGAGAGAGCAGATTCTACAAGCTGTAGCCGTGATCTTTAAACGTGGCACGGTGGAGAGCAAGGAGAATGGCAGGGAAGGTCTCTTTGCAGATATTTCACAGATCATCACAAGTGGAGATCCTTCCTTGGTAAGTTATTTTTACAGATGTCGTGGTCGAGTGGTTACGACGCCGGTTTGTCGCGGTTCGAGTCTCGCCGTGGCACTAATGTCCTTTGGCAAGATATTGATTTACATTTGCCAAACTCAACCCAGATGATGTAAATGGTGTGTATTCATATTTAGCTGGAATTTGAAAAGTATGTATCAAATTATTGGTCATTAATGATGAACTGATTTAGAGATGGATATGTTTGGATTTTTCGCCCCTTTTAATCCATCCAATGCAAGAGCAGAGACAAGAAGTTTTGATTTTTAATTTATTTAATGCAAAATATATTCAAAGTAAGATGTAAATGTATTTACTAAATAAATAGGGCCCAAGATAAAATAATATTGGATGCTACGATTGTGTCTCTGGATTACTCTAAATGGTCACAGGAAGTGAATTAAATGTCCCGCAGATGAATATTCTTGATGAATCTGGTCCATTGAGCATTTATCTTAAAGGTATAGACCAGTTTTGGAAACGCTCCCCTCCCCAAAAAATGAAATGAAAGCTCTAATTACCAATCATGTGAAACAATATGTTTTGACTAATACGTGATGATACAAAGTTTGCCGGGAAACTGCCTACTAATTGATATTTTTGGTTAATTATTATATCTATCCGGTCCGGATAGATATGGCGCACGTGTCGCGTAGTCCCATATACATCTTTCTGTGTACAGTGTTTGTAACTTTATCAAGACTGGGCCAAAGTTCGTATCATTTTGATGATTCCAGAACCTTGCAGTATACACCAAAACTTATATGCCAGATGATCAACCTTTTCTATTTGATTCCGCAACGTTTCTTTCACAGTGCAATCACATGACCAGAACTGGTCTTTACCTTTAAATACTCTTGCTAAGGATGGATGATTATACTGTTCTAATCTACTGATTTCTTTTTTGTCATGAATTTTTCAGCAAATGATAGCGTGTTCCATGTTGACTGCTCTCCTCAATGAATACTCTGGATCCACTCGAACCAGTGACATCGGTCTCAGCTGGGAGTTCCACATACAATGCAAGCACATATTTGAGGTATTTTCTATTTCCATTTCATTTTAGTGTAACCCATCCACATTTATCTTTGGCTTTATAGTAGTCATTGGCTTTAGGTGGGGAAGGTTTATAATAGCTCAAGCCTTGTAAATGAGTCTGTATTGATTGTCATATAAAGCAAAAATAAAAATCAATTAAAGAATTACAAGCTAATAATCTAAAAAGGTCCTTGAACATAAAAGAGCGCCATCGATTGACCAATTAATTATGTGACTTCAATGAATTTTATTACAATTGAAAGTCAATTCAATTTATGAATATTATTCAGTGGTAGAAAAGATGAACATAGAATATACTACAAGGTCTACATTGTATCTCTGGAGGCTATGAAAGAATTTGGGGGAATACCTCACCACTTGAATAACCTTCCTGAATCCTTACCCTAAATCAAATCCTGACTCTGAATCAAATCCTGACTCTGATTCTACCCTGAAACCTAATACATTGTAGTGATCATTAATTCATACCAGCACCAAATTTATTTATTTTTAAATAGAATATTGGCCTCTTGGGTTGGATATGCTCCATGAAAATAGTTAGGTAAACTGCAGGTGGTATCATAAAATGTATTTGTTGTAAAAACAGTTTAATTTTCTTTTGTTTTAGATACATGACCTAAAGAAGGTGTTCATGTATGCTGTCCAAATCCTGCACCAAATGATGTCTACAGAGGGACCTCTGAGTGGTGACACAGCCAAGGTCTTCAGCCGGTTCCTCAATATATGTGAACAGGTCCTCAGCTGGGAGTTTGCTCTCGTTAGACATATCCTTTCACATCAGTCCAGACTAATTTGTTATGACCACGTCGCAATTATTCACTAATGTTTGGTGTAATTTTTAGGTAGGATCCTGAGTTAGTAGTTCACACTTGTTTGATATTTCTTTTCCACATCTTTCCAGACCATTTTCACAGTTATTCACTAAGGATTGCTATAATAATTTAGGTAGATTGTTAAGGGGATTCTTCAAAATATATGAACAGGTTTTGAGCTAAGCGTTCGCTCTTGTTAGACATAATTATCATTTCACATCAGTCCAGACTAAATTGTTATGTCCATTTCACAATTATTCACTATGGTTTAGTGTAGTTATTTTTGGTAGATTGTTAAGGGGGTTCTTCAATACCCTATACGTGAACAGGTCTTGAGCTGGAAGTTCGCTCTTGTTTATAGAAATATCCTTTTGTATCAGTCCATAGTGAAACAGACTAATGTGTCATGACCATATCACAATTACTCACATTGAGGTTGGAGGTAATTATTTAGGTAGGATATTCAGGAGATGTGTGAGCAGGTGATTAGCTGGCCTGCTGTAGGCAGACATCCTGGCATCCTTTCACATCAGTACTTACTGACATAGGCCTGTTTGTTATGACCATGTCACAATGATTCATCATCTTATGAATCATGCTGAACTTTTCAGCAAGTAACAACAAAAATAATGTTGAAAGCTATTGACAAACCTGTTTCAACATGGTGTGTATTGTGGTGCCAAGTTGGAGACCAGCACGGCTCCATAAAATTAATTAAATTATTAAAACTATAAAAAAAACTCTTGGATATATGTCAGGAAACTTCTGATTATCTGTCATCATGATATCTATCCAGCTACTAATCTATCCATTTAAAACAAAAATCACATTTCCTTGTTTCTTGTTTATTTTTGGTGTTTTTGTTGTTGGTTTTATTAACATAAATATTAACTTTCCCTTTTCAAAGGCTACAATTAATATCCTCTGAAATTAGATTTACTTTGATTGAGTCAAGTTGGTTTAGACAATGTGAAAGTCTGTGATGATGGATTAAACATTCACCCTGACAGATTTTTCCAGTGTTGTACAATCTTTTTCTGATTCATATAATGGTGATAGTTTGTTCAATGCAGTTGTACGATCTACTTTCCTTGACTTTCCAATGTTCACCGGCGAGACGTCGTGTTGGGTCATTCCAGCCAGTGGACACACCCCCTCTGAGACCCGATGGTAAATGGAGAGACCCTCTTCTAGACCATGGACTTCTAGAACTATTCTTCAAGGTAAATTAGTTCTCAATACAGGTTAAAGATAAAGACCAGTTATGGTCATGCGATTGCATTGTGAAAGAAACGTTGTGGAATCGATCAGAAAAGGTTGATCATCTAGCATATAAGTATTGGTGTGTACTGCAAGGTTCTGGAATCATCAGAATGATAAGAAATTTCACCCAGTCTTTGTAAAGTTACAAGCACTGTACACAGAAAGATGTATATGGGACTATGTGACACGTGTGCGATATCTATCCGGTCCAAATAGATATAATAATTTACCAAATATATCAATTAGTAGGCGGTTTCTCGGCAACATTTTTATCATCGCGTATTAGTCAAAACATATTCTTTCACATGATTGGTAATAAGAGCTTCCATTTCCTTTTTGAGAGGGGGGCGTTTCCAAAACTGGTCTTTACCTTTAAGGCTAAACATCCAACATCAGTGTGAAATTAGCTCTTCTTTGATAATGTGGAGAAAAGGTGGAGCAAGTTTTTGTGGTTAGGAAATTGCATCCTGGGCCCCTTACATTTTAATAAAGAGTTGATATCAATCGCAACTTATTTATGATTGATATCAATCGCAACTATGTACAATAAGATATAGGAGACTGCAAACTTGCGATTGATTTGGATCAATCTCAACTCTTTAGAAAAATTGCACTTATTGATCATTTGATGCAACATGGAAATAGATGAAGGATGTTTATACTTTGCTTCACCTAAATTAAGCAAATACTCATCCAGATTTTATTAAGAATGATACTGCCTCTTGAATTTATTAGACATTGGGTAGATGCCAGTCATCTTTTCAGGAGCTCTTGTCCTCTCCTTCATTTAAAATCCATTCCATCAGATCTTTCAAATCCTTCGTAGGAAACAACCAAAACCAAAACAAGCTGAAAACAGCTAAACATATTCTCTTCTCCTTCTTTTGCCACCCACTTTCTAATTCCTCCCCAGCCAAGTTTGTGTACATGAAGATCTTTATATTTTATGGGGCGTTGCAAGAAAGTTGCGATTGATTGCAAGTTGCAAATTTTGCAACTGATTGCAACTGAACTTTCTTGCAACGCCCCACTAGTCTCCTAAGTTTCCTAGGATTTTGTTTTAGGATTAAAGTTTAAACAATTAAATTAAGTTAACTAGATCTAGCTTTTATTGTTGCAAGAAAGTTGAGTTACTATCAATTGCAAATTTGTCATTAATCATTAGACTTGCACTTGATTTTGGAGATTTGCAATTGATGGCAAATTTCTTGCGAAGCCCCATTAGATTGATAATCCTCTACTTTTTTTCAGATTCATGCTAGGACTCGGTTAAATCCTGATTCCTGTCACCTTGCCATGCAGAGTCTGTCCCAGCTAGCTACCCTGGATGGACCTGTCTTTGCTGACCGCAAAGCCAAGAGTGACTACCTGGCTCATTTCATGCGATGTCTGCTCCAGGCTCTCAACAGGTAAGTTCTGTACCCTTATTCAGTAGGTCACTCCATTGCGGAATGTCTTCTAGAAATATCCTCTAGGACATTCTTTGAGCGCTACGTAACTATTTTGATTTGCAGCTTTATGGTCTTTGAAGATATTTCCACAAGAAAACACAAGTCAAGACAGATCAGGGCCTTGACATAGTTTACTCTTCTTGGTTCTTAATGGATAATAATAATAATAATAATAAGATATTTGTATACCGCAAATTGCAAAATTGCCTCTAAGCGGTTTAGAAGAAAATAGCTGATAACAGGGTTCGTACGGGTCAGGGAATTTCTGGAAAGTCAGGGAATTTAAAAATGTTTTTTCCAGAAGCAAAAAGTCAGGGAAAGTCAGGGAATTCGTCCATTTCTTCTGGAAAGTCAGGGAAAATCTTTTTTTCTTCAAGATGTTTGTTAAAATGGCATTTAATTTGTCTTGTGAACAAAGGAAAACACATTTTGTAAAATTTGTGGTTCACATAATAGCTAGCCCATCACAATGCAGTGTAGTACGATGCTAATGTTCTTTTTGAGAAATTTGTGTGTGCATGACTGTTTGTTGACCTGTGTATAGGCAAATTCATGCAATGTACTGAGCTCTGTGAGAGTGTGTGTGTACAGTATTTGTGTGTATGTGACTGATCAGACCAATCAGAAACTTCCTTGTGAGTGGGCGGAGAGTGAAGCCAGCATAAATTAAACTTGTCAGTGACCACTAGCACAGTACTGAAGAATCATAAATTATGAAGTTTGTTGACCTGTGTGTAGGCGAATTCACCTATTGTGCTGAGCTGTGAGATCGAGAGTGTGCATTTGTTTGTGTGTGTGTTTCTCCTTACAGTAAGCAAGTGATGTGACTGATCAGACCAATCAAAAACTTTCCTTGTGAGTGGGCGGGGAGTGAAGCCAGCATAAATTAAACTTGTCAGTGACCGCTAGCACAGTACTGCAAAATCACAAATTATGAAGTTTGTTGACCTGTGTGTAGGCAAATTCACGTTTTGATCTCTTTCTTAAAAATAATACAAAATTATTTACCTTTGAAAAGTAGTTTTCGCATGTTTTCTTTTCTTTCTCAAGTTTCTTTCATTTTGTTTCTCGATCCCACCCCAACATTCATTCACATCTCTTTATCTCTTTCACTATCGACTTTCACTCATTCTCAGTTTCCCCAAAGCATGTCGTGCCGTAGAATTATTTTTAAAAGGCAAAGATATTCATATTCCCTATCAAAATCCAAGCAGTATTTTTAACTATTGTGTTTACAAACGGCAAGGATTAGTGCATGCATGCCAGACAGTTGCCGCCCAGCGTGGTGTAATATTACATGTGGTTTCTCTGAACAGGGTTTGTTATCGGTTAGGCAACCAGCACATAACAAAATGTATGCAAATCTTGGGTTCATGTATAGCATGGGCGCTGCATTCCACGCTTGTTTTTAATTGACAGACAAACGGACCAATAATAGTAAAGCATGTGGGATGGATGCTCTGACAGGGAGTGGACTTCTGTATTTTGAGAAGTGGTGAATGCCTAGCCCAGTATATAAAACCCGGCTGGTTTCGTCTTAGGGAGTGGTCTAAACTAAGCATGTTGACCTGGGACTTATTGTAACCAGGGAGGTGACAAACCCTGTTGTAACTGTCTTGAATCCTGGCTGGTAGACAGCAGGATAAAAAATATTGCGGTTTGATTCCACATTTGGCGTCCATTGTGCGAGCGCGAGCATACAGCCAGTTAGCTAGCCTAGCCTCGTGGTTGCTGCTTTCCCCAAGGTCCGCAATTAAGGCACACTTTTTTCCGTCAGCAAAATATCGAAAGTCGGGGGTGCGCCTTATATAGTCAGGACAGGATATTTGAGTCCTCAAATGCTACTTTTTAGTGGTTTTCAAAAATCTCTGTGTCTCAACATTAATTACATAATGCAAATAAAGAATAGGATCTACTATTTTAAGTTAAACTACGTTCCTAATTTGAAAGGAAGAGAGTTTTTTTTTTAGAGTTTTTTTTTTCAGTCTCGATAAATTATGCCCTGTCACAAGGCACTTTGCCGGCCGAAGCTCTCCCGTGTCTTCAGCTCACTCACCTGTATGATGCAGCTCACTTACACAGGGATATAACGAATCACCACGCAAAAACTAGCCTGTCCACATTTCTGTTTGGACTCGGAGGAAAAAATTCTGTCATCTTTAGTTTTAAAAACAACATTGTTACTGGGTCTAACTTAGTTCAGAAGCACTTCAACTGTGCCTCGTAATAAAATGAAAGTATTTTCGAACACTGTCACTGAAATAAGAGCCGATCTGATGTTTACAAAAAGACCAATGTTGGCTTTGTTTAAGTTGGTGGCTTTTTGTTAACCAGATCAGATTACGTCTAATTATTTCAGTGTTCAAAAAATACTTTCACTCTCATTATACGAGGCACAGTTGAAGTGCTTGTGAACTAAGTTAGACCTTGGTCTAGTAACATGTTGTTTTTAAACTAAAGATGACAAAAAAAGAAATCCAGATTTTTTTTTTCAGATTTTTTTTTTTTTTTCGGGGGGAGGGGGGGGGGGGGGAGAATCTTCGAAATAGGGGTCGGATGCGCCTTATATAGTTTTGTGATTTGCTTCCTAGTATTGCGATGATATATAGTTGTACGCTTTAAATTAAGACATGTTCATCATTGAAAATGGTCATGGAAATTTACATTATCCTGCTCTGGAAAGTCATGGAAAGTCATGGAATTTTAAAAATGTGTAAGTGTACGAACCCTGTGATAAGTAAAGGAAACAGAATTTGCATTACAAATTATATCAATTTAAATTACCATTAAACTTTGCAAATGAAAATAATACATGTACATAATTACAAATCACTTACAACCAAAATACAAATAGTTCTTAAATTAATAGTATCCTACGGTAATCTACACAAAATATATTAAAAGGCAAAAGGTCAAAAGAGCTATTCAGGAACAAGACTTAAAGAGATGTGTTTTTAGCATTGTTTTAAAAGAATTTACAGAGCTAGCATTGCGAATTTGAAGGGGGAGATTGTTCCAAAGAAAAGCAGCTGCATAAACGAAAGAACGTTGACCGTACTGTTTGTATGAAATAGTGTGAGACCGAGAGAGGAGAGATTGAGAAGCAGATCGCAAAGTCCGGACAGGAGTGTATCGAGGAAGGAGTTCAGAAAGATATGAAGGAGCAAAACCATGATAAGTCTTGAAAGTAAGGAGGAGGATTTTGTAGGTAATGCGAGAAGTGATAGGAAGCCAGTGAAGTTTTTGAAGAACAGGGGTAATGTGAGAAGTACGAGGAACACAAGAAACAAGACGAGCTGCTGTGTTTTGGATACGCTGGAGCTTTGAGGTTATTTTTGCAGGAAGACCAAAGAGAAGGGAATTGCAACAATCTAGCCTAGATGTGACGAAAGCATGGATAAGACGATGGGCTGTATTCTGGTCGAGAAACCTACGAATTTTCCCTATTTTCCTTATAGCTACAAAAGCAGATTTACAAATGGCATCAACATTTTTAGACAAAGTAAGGGAAGAATCCATAACAACACCAAGATTACGGGCCATAACGGATGGCTTAATTACAGACTGCCCAATTCGTAAACTGATTTGTGGGACATGAGAACAAAACTTGGAATGAAAATGAAGAAATTCGGTTTTAGAGTCATTAAGAGAAAGCTTATTCTGAAATGCCCAGGTTCTAACATCCTTTAAGCAATTTTCCATCTTCTGAACAGAAGAAGAGCGATTTCCAGAATCAAATGTTAGGTACAATTGCACGTCGTCTGCATATGTCATACATGATATATTGTGAGCCAATATGATATCTTGCAAGGGAGACGTAAACATAATAAAAAGTAACGGGCCGGCGACAGAGCACTGTGGGACCCCGCACCACATATTGTGTTTCTTCGAGGAGACAGAATTAATTGAAACAGACTGAGAACGACCAGTCAAATAAGATATGAACCACTGCAAAGCAGTTCCACTTATCCCAAACCGTGAGGATAATCGTTGTACAAGACAATGACGATCAATTGTTTCAAACGCAGAAGAAAAATCTAAAAGCACTAATATTGTTTCTTGTTTCTTATCGAGAGCACACAAGATATCATTTTGGACACGAACAAGAGCTGTCTCTGTGCTGTGAAAAGCTCTATATGCAGATTGAGCAGAACTATACAGATTATTCTCATTTAGATAATTTTGAATTTGGCTGACTACCGCCCTCTCAATGAGCTTTGATACAAATGAAAGTCTGGAAATAGGGCGGTAGTTACTAAAGACCTCTGCGTCTAAATGTGGTTTCTTCAACAAAGGTCGGACCAAAGCTTCCTTGAAATGTGCAGGGAAGTAGCCAGACGACAAAGATTGGTTGATAATCTTTGTCAGGGTAGGAACAAGTTCATCGATGCATCCCGTGAAAACAGACGATGGAAGAGGATCAAGTTCACAGGATGTCTTAGAAGTCTGTTTGATTAATTTCAAAACGTCCACAGGAGTCGAGATGTCAAAATCAGTAAAGGTAGATTGGCAGACTTCAAGCAATTCTACAGAGAGTGGAGGCAGCTGTGTAGCATCAATTCTGTCTCCCAAGGTTCTTATCTTGTCGTCGAAAAAGTCCGCAAACTTGTCCGCCAGATCTTTTGGATCTTCATGCTGTGGGAGCTTAGGAACCTGGTTACCATGGCAAAGTTTATCAATTACACGAAACAGGCTGTGTTCGTCACACTGGGAAATCTCATTAATATGATAGCTTAATTTGGCGTTGGACAAGAGGTCATGATATATCTTACACTGTTGGGTATAAATGTCCTTGTCGACGGTAAGACCAGACTTTCGCCACTTCCGCTCAAATCGTCTCTTTTCCTGTTTTTCTTTACGAAGAGAATCCGAGAACCACGGGGAATGTGGGCGAACAACAATAGTCTTCTCTTTTTTAGGCGCATGGTGGTCAAGAATACCATGGAGAATGTTGTTGTACTGAACAACAAGCGAATCCAGGTCATTTTCAGGACACGTTGCAAGAGAAGAGTTTTTAATGTCAAATTTAAAAGAAGACATATCCACAGAACGTAACTTGCGATAACACACAGTTTTCTTCATAGGAGGAGGATGGGCAATGTCGATGAGGCATTTCACGACCGCATGGTCAGACGGAAGTTCTTTAAGGACTGTGACGGCAGAAACGAAAGTGTCATCACAGTCAGTAATTAAAAGATCTAATATATGTCCGGCATTGTGGGTAGGCACAGTAATGTGTTGCTTGAACCCTGGAGCAGTCACCAGATCACTGAAGGAAACAGCTTCAGAGTTTTCTGTAGAGTCCCAGTGAACATTGAAATCACCAGCCAGAACAAATTTGCAAGGATGAGACAGAAGCGATTCAACAAAGCTCCCAAAATCATCCAGGAACTTTGCGATTGTAAGTTTATTCTTCTTATTTGGAGGCGGGCGATAGATGACCACCAGACGAAAAGAGGTGGCCATGGAGCAAATGTTCATATCCATATGCTCAAATGATTGATAAGTTGGACCATCGTTGACTTTCATCTTGACCCCATTGCGAAGAAGAACTCCAACACCACCAGCTCTAGAGTGGCAGCGTGGTGAATGATGGAATGAATAGTTAGGCAGCGTGTTATTTATATCAGCTAGAGTGCGGGAATCACGATGATCACCAGTTAACCACGTTTCAGTCAAGGCCATGATATCCAATCGATGACTGATAACAAAGTCACATAGAGCAGCAGACTTGTTTCTAGAATTAATGGAGTGGGCATTCCACACAGCAAAACGTAGACGTTGGCGATCAGGAATACTCGACTGCAAGGTCGAAAACGAAGGGGATTTTCTCCTCCGACAACCCCCTTTCCTGCCTCGGTGAGCAGGTTGTCTCCTACATGGTTTCCTATGAATCCCAAGTTGTTTAATATGCAGGAGGGTAGATGGAAGGATATGATGACAAGAGTTAGCATAGTTACAAACATCAGGTCGTAGACGTAGAAGGTCATCTCGATCGTAGGAAGCAGATGAAGATGCAACATAATTAGTAAGGTTTTCAGGCCCTGGATTGGGGCTGATATCACCAAACACCAGGAGATCGAACTGAAAGGTTGACGATGAGTTAGAGTAGTACAGGATCCGAGAAGTGAAGTATTTCACATGATGCAGTTTACAGCCAGTTCTAACACTTTGCAGTGTCTGTGCATAATGTGTACTTTCATGAAGTTTAAAAGCACATAAAAGTAGAATGAGGCACATGAAAGCCCCCATTGATGCAGAGATTAGAGTCAGTACAATAGGCACAAAAGTAGAATGTCAATAAGGTCTCCTCTTTCAAGAATGTCTTCTGGAAATGTCCTTGAGGATGGTAACATGGCTATTTTTTTTTTGGCAATTTTTATGATCCTTGGGGATCTAAAATGTAAGGTAACAAAATCCCAAAGTGAATACTTTGCTGGTTAGCCCGCCTTATGCAGTGACACTTTGAAGGTCGTCATAAGTAAGGTTTCATCTGTCACAGTGTCAGGGTGTATTCTAGCATATATACTTGTGGATTTTCTTTTGTTGTTTGTGGCTATTTTAAGTTGCAAATTTATAATCTCTGTGGATCTTTGCATGAGACACTTTGTCTTTGTTGAATACAAAGTTTGAAAAATATTATCTTGCAGATAAGAAGACCAAGAATGATGTTATCAAGTCAGTGATATGACTCAGGTGTAGTTTTATGCATTAAAGGCTTTGAAGATTTTTGAAGCATACTTCTTTAGAAATGATGTATGGTCAACATTGAGTTTCATCAATACTTTATTCAGGTATGAATTAGGATCTAGGGTTATGAAATAGTATTATTTAAACAATATTGTCAGTTTGGAGCCAGAGGGCCATTAACTCATATCATCAATACACAGAGTTAACACCCTTCTTGTTCCGAACAATCGATAAATGATTTAGATCTTTACTTCATGAAATGTCCATAACATTCAATAATCTCTCTTTCACTCGTTCTCTGTATCATTTAGTTCTGAGGTCCAGGACCATGAAGCCTTAGGTTTTGCCAGCATCCTCAATCACCTCATCACCAAGTTCCCTATCGATCTGATCGCCAGTCAACCTGCAGGTCTCCTCAACTCCTTTGTGGATTCACTCAAAAGCTTCACGTGCTTGTGCGGCCGCCAAGCAGCGCTGGAAGAAGCGGTAAGTCCTCTTCATGTTTGTTTGCTTGTTTGTTTGTTTGTGTGTTTGTCTTTGACTCTGTTGGTTGGTTGTTGGTCTTCGACTCTGTCAGTTGGTTGATTGCCAGAATGTGTGTATATTTGTTAAAGTGTGTTGCCTTTTAAAACCATTGCTGATTACTGCTTTGAAACCTTGATAAAGTGATATGTTTAGGGCTCAGAAAGTAGATCGTGTCCCTTTCTCATGATGTCAAATGTAATGAAAGCTTGTGTGCAAATACTCCATATCTTACTTTTTAAAGCCTATCTGCACTAGTTTGGCCAAGAGGGATTAGACCTTCCTGCGTGGTCACTGGCAGGTGGCTATCTCATCAAATCAGCTCTCAATTAACAAAAGAAAAAGGGGACCATGGGGGGATTAACGGGTACCGCTTTGGCATTGTTGGCTATATAGAGGGCACAAGTTGCTACAAGAAGTGCAGTCCCGCTTTAAACAAGCACTACAAGTATCCAAATAAGTGAAGACACCACCCTGGAGAGGTTGTTGTTGTTGTTCAGTGATTGAACAAGCAAGCAAGTTGAAGAAGGTCTCCAAAAAAGAAAAAGCAGAAGTGACTCCTCTAGACTGGTGACCTTCCTAGACAGGTTTTATGTATCGTTGGAAAGAGTCTATTATGTCTATTATATACCTCACTTAAGTAATCCAGCAATCTGATTGGTCGAAATTGCATTCATAAACTTTAACTGTTCCTGTAAAAACAGACCTATTTTCCCAATAACCATGGTTATTGGGAAAATAGGTCAGTCTCCATGGTTACCCCATAGGGTTACATGTTAAAAAATGGTTTGAGCGATCGAGGATACCGTACGTGTGCGAATAATTGGTCGGTAATTTCAATACAATTGAATCTCGATCGATCTTACAGACAATTTTATCTTGCATTGTTGACATGAAGACGAAAATAAACTTCCAAAAACAAAAAAACAACATCTGCCGATAGATCTTGATCTAAGTTCGTGCCAATATGCATTGCAAAAGTAAAAGAAGGGCCCGTTTAATCGAGCAGCCGCGAAGCATCCACCACTCGAAGCCGTTTTCAATCCATTTTAATCTATATATTAGAGAAAACTGCACAGACGACAGTATGTTAACAGAGCGCGATGGCCGAGCGGTATAATGCGCTGACTTTAGTAACATCACCTTTTGTACGCAAGAGATCGAATCCCATCTTCGACAAAAGTTTTTTATTTTTTATTTTTTATTTTTTAGTCTATTTTTTTTCGGCATATAAAAGTATTAATGACTGCTTTAATATTCGAGAAATAGTTGTTTTTATACGCTCTCTGGAAGGTTACAATTTGGCTATTGCCCTCGGCATGCCTCGGGGCAATAGCACAATTCTAACCTTCCCTTGAGCGTATAAAAACAACTATTTCTCTCAAAGCAGTCATTAATACTATACTATAAACTGGATGGTTCCAGTGTATACCCTAATATGGAAAGAAGGTATGTAGAAGTCAATGGGTTAATAAAGAAGTGGTATCTCACAGGTTTTAACTGTCTATTCATACAATATTGCTCCTATGGACATGTGTATTTCTCAGCTTGCTTCTGTGTCATACCTGTGGCACTCATTTTTTTTCTTCTTCAAGATTTAGTGATGGGCTAAATGCCCTGTACCTTAATCCTACTAGTAGAATAAATAATCTATTCAAAGAATTTACCCTTTCCCCCAGTTTGTTGTTCAAATTATTGTTGAGATTAGATGTTGGGTAAAAATATTTCTTAGTTTTATTGTTGGGCTATGTTATTAATAGATAGAACTGACTTGTTTTTCGTGAAATATTAAATAATTTTGTTTTTGATGAGGTGGATAAAAGTACAAAGTGGAAGTTCATTTCAGCTGCTTTTTGATGATTTGAATTAAAGGAAATATAAGATAGAGTTCTATTTGTGTGTCTTTTTCTTTGTTTACTTTGCCTTTTTTGTTGGGATGCATTCTTTTGACTGCATTGCTATTGCATACATTGTATTGTGACATCATATTTGTGTGTGAGTGAGGGAATTATTGATTATTATTAGAATAGAGTGATTTGGAAGGTATTAACAAAAAAAAACACCTTTGGCAGTGATTATGAAAATTACAATGTACCTTGAGAGATTTTTTGTATAGCTCCCTCTAGTGTTGAAAATAATATAACAGGAGATTTTGTGCTGTTATTTTCTTTTTTCTTTTATTTGCCAATGTTAATTCATGTAGAGTCTTTCTTTCATTCTTTAGTTAATAAATGTCTGATGCATATACAGTATTTTTTCTGTGGCAACATAATTGATTTCACTTTGTGATATCAACCTCCACCTTACAACCCCTTTGCTCTCTCTCTTTTTCTTTTTTTTCTCTCTCTCGATCTGTCTCTCTGTTTCTCTCTGTCTCTCTGTTTCTCTCTCTCCCCCCTCACTCCTCTCTCTTTCTCCTTGTTTTGCTTTCTCATTTTGTTATTTAAATCTGCCCTCCTTCATTTTCCCTGTCCTTCTTTGTTTAGTTTTTTTTCCATTCCTTTGAAGAAAAAAGAAAAAAGATCCTCCTCTATCATGTCACAATTTCCTCTCTCCTCTTTTTACTTTTGTCATTCCATCTCTATCTCTCCTTCTCTGACATTCTCTCTCCCCCCCCCCCTTCTCTCTCCCTCCCTCCCTTCTCTGCCATTCACTATAACCTCCAAATACTTGTCAGAAGTGGTTACACTTATTGGTTGGACAGAGTGGCGTTGAAGCCAATCCCTGGTATTAGGGTGTATCAGCAATGACCCCTAGCATGTCACACAAGTTGAAGAAGAATGTCCAGGTTCACACTTGACTCGCCTATTTCACTTTTTTGGTCTTTGATGTAAGGCCAAATAAAAAAAAAAACATGTTTAGCGTCCTGTTTTTTCGAAAAATAGGAAGGAGGGGGCCCTTTTTATTTTTTATTTTTTATTTCGAAATGGCCGCTCAAAATGGCCGCTCGATACATTTTCCCTGACAGTCGGGGCCATTTTTTTTTAAGATGGCCTCCCGACAATTTTTTTTATTTTTTTTAAATCAGAAATAGAGCCATTTAAGCAGTTTTTCATGTTTTTTTCTTTCAAAAAAAATAAAATAAATAAATAAATAAATAAAAAAAAAAATAAAAAAAAAAATAAAATAAAAAATAAAATAAGAGGCGGCCCCCAAAAAGGAAGCGGGCGGGGACGCTAAACATGTATATTTTTTTAAATGGCCTAACTGTAAATCAGAAAAAACATTCTGAACATAATGAATATAACCAAGAAACAAGCAATGGAGTGATATTTGTTAGTTGTGCTTGTAGTTAATTTTTCTTCTTGTGTCTGCCAGTGCCCCCAGTGGACGAAAAAGAAGAAGATATGAACGCCAAGAGGGAACACCCCCCCCCCTTTAAAACAAAACAATAAATGAAATAAAGTTCAGCACACCAAGCTATGATTTTGTTTTTTTAATATCTCGACGTTTTAAAATAATTTGGCCTTGTTCATTATTAGTTTGATATTTATAACCACAAGTTACATATTGATCTTTTGACGAATAATCAAAATTTGAATATTCAATTTGATGTATCTGTCACCCCTTTAACAGACTATAGAAAAACCATTAAGAGCTCTTGTGAATGGTAAAGTATTTAGAAACATTCTGTTCTATGCTTTGGACAAATATCATGTAATATAAGGACTTATTAAAGTGTGTTATGATTGGTAAAACAAACTTAATTGCATTTTCCCTGCAAGCTAGATTAATGACAGGACCTACTTAACTCTTTGTTTGCTTTGTTCGCCGATTTGCACGGACGTAGGCGTGCCAACTTCGCATTTTTGCACAGATGTATACGAGTCAATTAGACATTCATAATACCGCTCGCAGTGTGTAGCCACGCGTTGCGTTTACTATTGTTTACATTGTATACATCGCACACTTTCCGGTAAACTGTTTTTCTTCATAGTGTTACATTCGAAATTACCGTGTATTTAGCGGTTTTCTTTGGATTTTTTTTACTGATGTTACGATGGCACCTGCTGGAAAACGTCAACGTGTGTTTAGTGTAGAGGAGGCTCGAGATCTTGTTACTATGGAAGCATGGAGCATGGACTCTGATTCCGACGAATCGAGCAGTGACGAAGACTCTAGTGATAAAAGTGTTCCCTGAGAGTAGACTGATAGAATAAGAATGAATAAAAATTAATGAAAGAGCTAGAGATGACAGCAAGAAAGAGAGTAGACTGATAGAATAAGAATGAATAAAAAAAATGAAAGAAGGAGATAGAGATGACAGCAAGAAAGAGAGTAGACAGTGATAGAATAAGAATGAATAAAAATAATGAAAGAAAGAGATAGAGATGACAGCAAGAAAGAGAGTAGACTGATAGAATAAGAATGAATAAAAATTAATGAAAGAGCTAGAGATGACAGCAAGAAAGAGAGTAGACAGTGATAGAATAAGAATGAATAAAACTAATGAAAGAAAGATGTATCCTGTCTTGCCGTCATCTTTATATCTTTCTTTTATTATCTTTATTCATTCTTATGCTATCAGTGTTTACTCTCTTTCTTTCCGTCATCTCTATCTTATTATTATTATCATTTTCCTATCTATATGTACCCTATGTCTTGCCGTCATCTGTATATCTTTTTCTTATTATCTTTATTCATTATTATGCTATGAGTGTAATACTCTCTTTCTTGCCGTCATCTCTATCTCATTATTATTATCATTTTCCTATCTATATGTACCCTATGTCTTGCCGTCATCTCTATATCTTTCTCTTATTATCTTTATTCATTCTTATGCTATCAGTGTTTACTCTCTTTCTTTCCGTCATCTCTATCTTATTATTATTATCATTTTCCTATCTATAATTATGTACCCTATGTCTTGCCGTCATCTCTATATCTTTCTCTTATTATCTTTATTCATTCTTATGCTATCAGTGTTTACTCTCTTTCTTGCCGTCATCTCTATCTTATTATTATTATCATTTTCCTATCTATATGTACCCTATGTCTTGCCGTCATCTGTATATCTTTCTCTTATTATCTTTATTCATTCTTATGCTATCAGTGTTTACTCTCTTTCTTGCCGTCATCTCTATCTTATTATTATTATTATTTTCCTATCAATATGTATCCTATGTCTTGCCGTCATCTCTATATATTTCTCTTATTATCTTTATTCATTCTTGTGCTATCAGTGTTTACTCTCTTTCTTTCCGTCATCTCTATCTTTTTATTATTATCATTTTCCTATCTATATGTACCCTATGTCTTGCCGTCATCTCTATATCTTTCTCTTATTATCTTTATTCATTCTTATGCTATCAGTGTTTACTCTCTTTCTTTCCGTCATCTCTATCTTATTATTATTATCATTTTCCTATCTATATGTACCCTATGTCTTGCCGTCATCTCTATATCTTTCTCTTATTATTTTTATTCATTCTTATGCTATCAGTGTTTACTCTCTTTCTTTCCGTCATCTCTATCTCATTATTATTGTTATTTTCGTATCAATATGTATCCTGTCTTGCCGTCATCTTTATCTCTTTCTCTTATAATCTTTATTCACAGTAAAGTCCTTTCATTTCATATCACTATTTCTCTCTCATAATGTCTCTCACGTCCGTTCTCCATATTTTATTCATTGCATACTCCACTCGTCAATCATTTCTGATAATAAGCTCTCTCACAATAAAGTAAATGGAAAACAATGCAATATAGTTTATATTTTAAGATTGATTCATTCTTTCTTTGTATATCTATGGCTGTGATAAATGTACTTGAAATCAATTTTATTGAGGGGTAAAGAAGGTGAGAGAACAGATGCGGTGAACATTCATAATGAGACATTTCAATAAGATGCTGATTATGTCATGTATATCACATATAATATATTATGCCTATACCATTTTTACATGCTCATACCAGTGGGCAAAATCAATAACATTCTCTTATTTCTTATTGACTTATCATGGCACAACAAAGAAAAACATCCCCACGACGTCCCTTTTCATGCCCCGCTAAACCGGACATTGACAATAACCTGGGGTAATAGGGATTTCAATGGGCAGATTAGCCCATTGTCAAGGGTGGCTGAGCGGGGTACTTTCAAGTCTCTCCCTATTGAACTTCTTTTCTTCAACAACCTAAATACTAACCTTCTGAATTGTTAGAATACTTGAGCAAGGTATGTAAAGAAAGGTAAGAAGTCCACCTTTCTAATAGATTCGATTTGAAGATGTCTTATCATTGCTAAATAAGAAATTCTAGAGGGATAAAAAACTGCCGTAAATAAGAAAAATTAAACATTATATAATTATGATTATTATAAAAATGATAATTCAAAATATAACAAATGACGGTTCATCGAAAAGCACGTTTTCCGGTCTACAACTTTGCTGCACAATATTTTTCATCATGATCATCCAGTGAAGAGTTATAGCCTCTTGATTCAGCAGAGTCAATAAAGATTCCCTCGAAATGTGTGACCCTAAAAGAATGTGGCACAGGGGTTTTTTTTAAGTGGCGCATAAAGAGTTAATGGCTTGATTGATATTCCCTGAAAAAGGATAACAAAATCCAACCTACTTTAAAACAGGTGCGTTGTTATCATACACAGGTGTATGAAGGTACAAACAATAGCTAGCTTGTTCCTACTATGTTAGCACTGAAAACAGCCGCTAACCTCAACCACATTAAAGAGAAGATTGGGTTCTCTCAAAGGTCAGAATTTACATGTCAGCTTTTTCATTCTTTATGTGGAAGAAATTTTAAGTAGTGGTGTCGCATGAATTATGAAAAGAAATGCTCTGACTTGAATGACATCATATTCCAATTATGGCTCGTTTTGGGGTTGTTTCTTTTTTTTAAACCTCAAATTGATTTTAAATTTTGTATTTCCTAATGTTAGTGTCTACAGTCCCATGAACCCACATCTGTGTGCAGGGCTTTACACTGTGTGTGATTTTCAAGACAATTTTAGTTGACTTTTCATGATTTACCATACCTCACAAAGTCACATTACACAACTGTTCTCATTCATTAAGCTACATGTATATGATTTAAACTCCTTTCTCAAGAACTGCTAGATCATTTTGTTCACAATGCAATCACCCAAAACCAGAACTCAACTTTAACTTCAATTGCTCTCCTGCAGGTTCTACCAGTCCTGCCAACGATTACCCTCCTTGGGTCACCTGTCTACCTGAGCGCTTAGGCTCCTGCTAATCACACCTCATAAGAGGGGAGCAAATTGCTAGAACAACAGTCCCACACATGCGTTTCCCTGCTGGGCATCTTTACCAATGGGTTGGGTTGCAGTTACACTAACCCCTTAGCCCAACAGTGTAGATCATTGTTTGCCCTGGATGTAATCACATCCTCTTCGCCCCATTCAGACCACAGTATACATAAACTGTATAACTATATGTCTATGATAAGTATTTAATGTTCTCCTAGTCTGGACTCTGGACGTAGATGATGCAACATTGTATAACGGTGCATCATGTAATAAAACGTTGTATGGTGAATTTCTCCTTGTCTGAACATCTATGATGCAAAATTGTATTACGAAACATCATGTACCGATAATGAAATGTTGTATAGTGAAATACAAGGTTATCCATCATTTCAAACACAAACTTGATAGAGAATCAGAGGGTCCTATTCTTGTCTGAACATCGTATCATATGAAAACCATGTGAGTGGGCGGGGCTCATTGCGAACACCACAGATGACTGGCTGGCTGATTTGTCTTCTGAACTAGTTTCTTTTATATACATGTATGTATGTACAACAATCTGTATACTTGTTTGTTGTTGTCAACAAACTTGTTATCCAATGCAAGCTTCCCTTTTGCTAAACAATGATTCTATATATAAATATAAATATACATGTACAATGTTTCTTTATAGGAGTTTCGTGTAACTGTTCTCCAGATTGAACAGGCTATTATTGTGGCAGTAATCTGGTGGTGGGCTGCCCAAGGGCTCTGTACAGTTCTTGTGACGTCCTTGTCAATCTGATCACAAACCCCCCTTTTTTTTCCTGTTTCTCCCTCTCCTTGGGCGCTATGAAGTGACCCACTGTGCTCACTTGACTTGTCAGGGTTAAAACCTCTTCTTTTTCTGCTCCAGTTGCACCAGCAAGTGATGAAATATGGCTTGTTTAAAGGTAGAATTACTGATTTGTTTTCTTCCTATACACCTGTATTGAGTTTCAAATCAAGTAGACCACTATAATTCTATAACATGGTGGAGCATGGATAACAATTTAGCCAGGAAAAGTTCATCAAAAGAACCGAAATTGAGGGGAAAAACAATAAACTTGGCTCCTAAGGATTTTTTGTTGTCGTATTAAAAGAAAGAAAGAGAAGAGAAGAGCTTTGAAAAGAAAAATTGTCCCAACTGTTAAATATCGCCTAGTAATTTTGAAGAGTAATGTATCTTGGCAGCTGTTGAGTGTTAGTGATCTATAAAAAGAATGTGATAATAAGATATTATGTAATAAATTATCAACTACCTGTAGCTCATGTCTGGCAACAAATCTGGTCATATCATGATCATCCAAGATTTTGTGTTGGTGCTCAAATGTCTAAATGTAAGTTATGACTTCAGTCTTTATCAATTTGCTTGACTTAAATTGTAAACTTAAGTTTGAAAATTCAGTTGATTTTATCTATCTCTCTGATCTTTCTTTTCCCCCTTTTTTTCCTTTCTATCTCTCTCTATCTTTATCTCTACATATATCGCTCTCTCTCTTTCTCTTTCTCTCTCTTTCTCCCTCTTTCTATCTCTCTCTCTTCTCTTTATCTTTCTATCTCTCTCTCTTCTCTTTATCTTTCTCTCTCTCCCTCTCTCTATTTTGCTTTCTCTCCCTCACACTCTTCTTCTTTCTGTTCTCATACTCATTATTACTCTCTTTCATCCTTATGTATTTCCATCTCTTTCTCATCTTTCTCATATTTTCTGTGGCTGGGATAGACTGTATCCTTAATCAAATTTAAATTTCTCGCTATTCTAACTCTTATTGAAAAAGCAAAGTTTAAAACATTTGAAATTTTGTCTGTGTTTGTAAAAATCTTTCATGTACATGTACAAGTCAACGGAACAAAGAAACAAAGTGAGAAAAATGATTTGATGATTTAGAAAATAAGTTTATTTACAATCATTGACTAATATTTAGAATCATACAGATCACAAATGCACGCTTCATAATATTCCCATTAAATACATAGGTAAAGATATTAAGGCATGTCTAGAGGTGAACTTAATATATTCTTGAGTAATGTAAATGCACCAACCATGACCCCCCCCCCCCCCCCCCCAACCCCGCACACCACAACAAATGTACATGTAGGGTAATATCTAACTACAAATCACTTTAGGCAATAGTATGTCACAAATATAAAGTTGGAAAAAAAAGCATAGCAGTAGCACTGACTGATTATTTTTAATGTAAAGTTTATTTTAAGGAAGTTTTTCCTTGTAATTCATGATTTACTCCAAAGGGCATTAAACAATGCACTCCAATCACAATTTTTTTTTAAAGAGATCTATTTCATTGTAACAGAAAACAATAATTCTTTTGCCTGAAACTTCTATTTTTCTTTCTCCTTTTTTTTCCTGTAAATGTAAAATAGTGCCTTTGCTTTAAATTAATTTATCATCATCATCATCTTCAGACCTTCTTATTATTCTAGCCTTTATCTAGACCAAATGTCTAGTGTCTCACAGTGAGAAGACATATAATTTCTCATCACACAAAAGAAGTTGATGCATAATTACATATCAACTCATTTACCAGGTATTGAAAACTTTACACTATATTGAGTAAATTTCAAAATCTTTTCAAATTCAAGCCTGCTTTAGTTGGAAAATATGGCTATCACATTGATTTTGTTATTATTATTTATTAACCTAACAAACATGGTCATTGGTCAATATTTATTTTTTCCAATACACAGTTTGAAATTTTTAACATTATCCACCGCCATTTTGTTATGCAGCTACAGACAGCATACATGTTTCTTTGGTGAAAGGTAAAATACAAATATTTGCTTGAAAATAAATATTTACATCACTATCAACAGAAAGCACTAGAACAAAAAATAAACATGCTATCAAAACATCATCACATTAAATAAAAAGAAATTGCAAAGATATGCAGAGGTATGAGAACATGTTTATATGCTTACCCCCTCCTGTTCCAAATGTTATTGTACATCAATATTTATGTACTAATATAGAAATTGTGACCTCTGTTCAAAGCTAGGTTCAGTGACCTCAAAAAAGTACATTAACCCCTACACTCTTCAATGATGATGATGATAATAGTGGTACAGCCCATATCTACCACCTCGTACAGTACTAGAGCAAATATGGTAACTGCATGTACATGTAGCGGAGTACATAAAGTCATAAACCTGTTGGAATCAGAACAGCTGTGTGAGTCCACTAGTGAAATATCACCAATTAGGACAAATTAAATTCTATGAAATTTGACCCAAACACTAAATATTCCTTTGAATTAGCAACCCCACTGGATATATACATACTGTACGTTCAAAGAAGTCGAAATTGTTGCAATATGTGCAATTGTGCATCCAACTTGTTTATATTGAATTTCTTAATCAGAACAATGCGGCTTGTAATTTAATTATTAAGCCTGATAAGTGGTCAGTGAATACATTACTATAAAATCTACATCAAATATATATTCTGCCCAAATACAACACATTTTTCATGACTTCTTATAATTCTGTTGAGGTATTTCTTGATCTAATCCTCTATTCAAAAATCCATTCCAAAATAAAAACAAAATCAAGCCTTCAACCATCCCGTCAAATGAAATGGATGACTTGATGCATCAGTCTGTCAGCTCAATTAAATAGACAGATGTTATAATACTGGTAATTGAAAGGACAAGATGAGATAATTGAAACCTTGGGGACTTCACGGAATCAAAATGATGGTGCCAAGAAGACTGGTCGGAGGAGTGATTTGGAGATGTTGATGGAGGCCACTGAACCATCAAGAGATTAACTCCCCCACTTTATAATCTGATTATATCTTCTTAGTAATACGAGACTGCTGAAGATGAGCAGCATTTTATTATATCATGATATCGATATCACTGCTTCATGATGTAATAGCATTAGAATTGGCGATATATGGATGTAGACAAAGAATTAAGAACAGGTTTTTACATTTTTCTAGCATAACATATTTGTGATTTTTGCAAGAGAGAAAATAGTAGCAAGAAATAAACACAGATTTTCTCATTTCCAAGTTCTAAGAAACAATTTATTTCATTCAACAATAAACGAGGTAGGCAGCTTGGTGAATAAAATTAACGAAAATGCATTCTGTCGAATTTTGTAGAAATGAAAGGATACAATTCAAATTCAAGATTACAAGAAATTCATTAAGAATACAGGTGGAAACTACTAGTAGACCATTTTCGTAATGCATGTTATCAATGTCATTTTTCTCTGCCATTTGACTACTGTCTATAAAGCATCACCAACTACACATTTCTGCATTTAAAAATTCAATGTTGAGAATGCATCTACAAGTGGTGTTGCTCAGTCCCCCAAAATATTAAAACTTTCATCAAAAACTCAAAAATTATCTTGCAAACAATTTAAATACAAACAAAACGCTAAGTTTTTGTAGTGGTGTGTATTGTTAAAGTTTTCACCAAGTACAGTATTCTTCTATTAAATATAAAACAAGATAAATGTTAATTTCTGATTTTCCATTCCATACTTGTTAACGGAGCAATGTCAATATTACATCTTCAAGTATTTCTCAGGTAGGTTTTTGATCATAAACAAACATTATACAAGGGTTTGTTTATTGCCCTTATCTCCATCCTCCCCTTCAATGTTCTCGTAAATATTGTCCCCATCATCCAAAGGAACATCAGAATACACAGTCCCATTGCCAACTTGATCAAGTGGGCCAGTGTCCATGTACACCAACCTCGCTTGTTTGACCTCGTTAGGCGGAAGAGGTAATGTCCGAACATAGCAACCCTCCGTGACATCGGGTTGGGATGACATAGCGAGGGGGGCATGATTACATAATGGTTTCTCGTGCCGAACATTATGTCCCCATGTTTTGTTGATGCAACACATGGGCGATCGCGGATGTTGGTAATGAGGCTCCAACGAGTCGGTCCTCGCTGGTGGGTGTGGCCTTGGTGAAGGGGGAACAAGGAGCTGCGAGTTGAAGTGGGCGGGGCGCGCACCAGGACGGACTTTCTGGTAGTGACCGACCTCTGGATGGTAGTAGTTTCCAATGGCTTTGGAGGATGTGGTGGCGAGGCAGTCATTGGTGCTGTAGTCTGAGGAAACGATAGTCTCGGCCGTGGAGATGACGGGCATGCTGTCCACTGGGCTGTTGGAGGAGTGATTAGCCGAGTGAACCACCACATGTAGCGTCGCTTGCACTTGCTGCCTCTGTTGATCACTTCCGCCGCGTTCGCTCTCTGGCAATTCGTACACATTCAGCGTGTCGCGGGAGGTTCGGAGAGTGCTGCATCCCTGCGAGTGTGTGTAATGAAATTCAGATTTTGTGGTGGCACCATGATGGCAATGAGCATGAGAATTCTTAGCTTTCTTCCTTTTACAGCCACAAATAACTGGTGCGTAAATAGCAAGAAGAATGAGCAAGAAAAGAGACATTAGAACACAAACTATTAGCAGCCAGATTGGCCATAGCCTCCATTTGCTAGGATGCTTATTGATCAAAATGTCAGTGTCATGGGCAGTAGGTAGCTCTGTCTTTGTCACAGTGTCTGTTGGCTTTCCTAGAACATTGCCATTCAGACTCACCACTGTAGTGCTATTTGATACCGTCCAACCATTGTTAGACAACTCGCACACAATCTCTACATCAATATCACTGTAGAGAATCGACAAGTCAGTTACGCGGAGGGTACGCCCGTTATTCTCCAAGATATATCCAAAAGTTTCGGGGCGGATGGGATCCTGGTTGACATACCAGGTGAAGTTGTTCACATCGCGACTGAAGTTGGTGCTCGGTCCGCACGTGAAGCTCAGTTCAATCATGTCCCGTGATCGAGGCTGGCCTCCAGTCAGCGGAAGCGTCCCGCTTTCAAATTCCTGCCAGACTTTCTGAAAGTTGGAGTCGATCTGAACAGGTGGAGGGGCTGCCATGGCAACGGGATGAACGGTACAGTTTCGTGGCAGCAAAAGAGCATCACCTTCCGCTCTGCAGTAATAGTTTGATAGATTCTCCTGCAGCGTAACAACGGTTCTGTGTTTAGCAACAATCTCATAATTCCAAGACATTTCGGAATGAAGTCTTCGATCTCCCTTGTACCACGCCAGCTGTACTGCAGGTGAGCCTCCACTAGAGCGACATATCAATTCAACCTCATCCCCTGGCAACAATAATCCAAGTCTTTTCCGTACATCACAGATAGGGTACTCATCAGATGGCGCGATAAGAACTTGAAGAATCGCTGGGTCGGAGGTCAAAGTATCCTTATGAGATGGTGCGTAACAAGCGCATTGATATTCACCGTCATCCCATGAAGAAACGTTCACAATGCGCAGAGTAAAATCACCTGCCGATGCGTTTCCAGCAATCGAATATCGCTCACTGACTTCGGAAGGGATACGCGGCATGAAATCAGCATTCCGGAAGAAATACGTCTGCATGTCCTTGCGGTACCAATACACATTGCATATTCCAGGTTGTTGCAAGATACAGGGTAATCGCGCTTCTCCACCCTCGCGAATGCTTTGGTCATTGGGCGATATACGAATAGATCCTAGTTGTCCAGTAACCATGGAAACACAGTTTGTCAGCAAAAGAGTAACAGCAAGAGAGTACGTAAAACAAAGGAGATCCATTGTTTATTATGAGGCCTACCTGGGTACTGTTAAAATAACAAGTTAATATTCTAGTTCGAAATGCCACAGAGGATTGCTGTTTCAAATTTCTTCAGAAAATATTTGGAAAAAAAGGACAAGCCAGCGGATAAGCTTGAAAAGTGGTCAAGCTTCTTCCCTTGTTTGCATGGTGAAGCATATAATCTTTCCTTGTTTTTCCTCTGATAGTACAAGCTTTATGTAGGGGTAATCCAGGTCAAGCGATTCAGCTTGATGATAACTGCTTCACAGGACAGACCATCATATAAACTCCATGCCTGAATAAAGTAAACAGAGAGAAAGAGAGAGGAGAGTTATGTCCATGTTTCACTTATCTGTTTTTATCTTTGCACAGTAATGATTTTTGGTTCCCAAACGAACACATGCTCAAATTCTCAAATATCTGCTGGGGTGTGGGGAAGGAAATTGAAGATATCGGTATGTTATCTTATGCCTCAGAAAAGTTTTGGTTCGTTGAAGTCGTGAATGGGATGATAGCAACATCTGCTAACTGGCAATGACAGGTATGACCTGAATTTGAATGTGTTGCAGGAAATATACATTTTAGTGCTCATCTAAATGTAATTTCATATTTATTTTTCATTAGTTTTGTGATCTTCTCCGCTTTCACTGAATACTGTAAATGTTAAGGATAATTTTTAATGTAACTTTGATATCAACTTGTAGGCGTAATAGTTATCAAACAAATTTATTTAACCTGTATCATTTACAAATTCATACTTGCTTTTCCTACAAAAAGAATGAAAATTACTTGATGACTATTACAAAATATAAATGAATCTATGTAGGGAGCAAAACTATCTCATACTCTAAATTTATCTACATAGTTACATATAGTTATTCCTTTAATAATGTTTTACATTTGTTTGAATGGGAGTAATGAATAGCTTCATTACCTAAAATAAATAGATAAACCGATCTTTCGTTAACTACTATTTAAAGTAATTGATTTACGTAATACAATCAATGTCTATTTAAAGCAATTTTTAGGATACAAATGTCTATTTAAAGCAATTGATTTACGAAAAACATGTTTATAATCTAACGGGTGAAGTGAACATCAAGCAGGCGTGAGTGATTATATACGTTTAGATCCAAGAGTCTGACCGAAGTATTCCAAGAATGCTCTTACCATCAATCCATTGGACAGCTCTCTCTAATCAACGTAGAGGCAGGTCCTGCGTAGGGTAATCCTTTTTAGTTCGTAAGCCAGGGTTCAAGTTTGTGCCAGAGAGCTAGGAGCGAGAGTGGATGGATACAGGGTGTGAGATGAGATGGGAGGAGATAATCAGGACCAGTAATCAGTTCCTGTGATTCTGGTGATGAAGTCCTGTTCCAAGTCTTGACTTTTGGTAGAAATTTGAATTAAAAGTCAAGTTATTGATCAGCCAAGCTCTAAATAAAAGCAGAAGTACCAAGCAGGCCTAGTCCCAAATATAAAAAAAAGCTTTGCAAAAACTCTTGACTTGTAGAAGTTGAATTAAACAGAGAACCACTTTACATAAAGTCTGAAGATCTGAAGATCTGAACGTAAAAAATGCAGTTTGTCTTTGGCTCAACTTGATTTGGACCTCCTTCACACAAGAATATAAAATACAAGATGATCAGACGATGATGTTGTTTACATGTATTTTGCAAAGTTTCATAGTTCCACAGCTCTGTTCAAGATGATGCATTCATGACGATGTACAGTAGATTGGAGTCAAAATAACAGCAGACAAAATGTTTAATAATAATATTTGATACGCTATTAAAGAAAGATTCCAGTGATATGTACCTTCCAAGGCTGTTGTTGTCCCGTAATACTAATGAGTATTAATTGATGGTGGCTCCGGCTACATCATCCATGAATTCACCAGAAACATCCAAAAACAAAAACCAAGTTCTCTTCTCCAGAAAGGAATAGACCTCAGGCAAAGAGAGAGCTGGAGAGAAACTCAAGTTGAATTCTTCACCAGTCTAAAAATGTCAAGAGCAGATTTTCTGTCCCAATGGCTTTTGCATTTCCATGTACTGTTCAGATTATGTCCAATTGTGCTTCCCTTTTGCGACTAATCAGTTGATGTGCTGTCAAATCTATGATTGCAAATGCACATTGAAGCACCACTGCACATGCTCATCATTCCCCCAGCTGAGAAGGTGTTCTTGAGATGTAAAATCGCAGAGAGGTAAATTTTACAACTTGTTTCCCCTGATTTGTTACACAGCCTGCCTCAAGTTTGTGAGGGAAAATGTGTTTGCCGAAAAGGAGAAAAGTGCGAGTGGGAGGATTATGATGAAAGAGTTTCCCAGACCCAGTTTGCACTGGTGTGTATGGAAGCACTGTGTCCAGACAGTTTCCTGTGTTCTGATTGGCTAGTTGTGGAAACTTTCATCACTACTAAGCTCCTCCTCCTCTGGTTTGGCAGTTATATGTTAGTCTACAGTGCAGACCCCTTTTGGGGATTTATGGTCTTGGGAACAGGAATTTTTTATTTGATTTGTTATGGATTCTTGTTAAAATCAAGATAAAAATGATTTAATAATGAAAACTTGTAGGGGGATATATTTTTTTGATTGAAAGAATCAGAAAGAATTAAAGACTGTAGATAGATGATAGCACTAAAAACTAAAAAGTCATTACAAGCATACATGTGTAACAGTATTAAGTATTAAAAGGTTTAAGTGACTTTCTGGATGTACAGTATGCGATGAACAGTAACATTTTCTACAATATTACATTCATTTGTTTGCAACAAGGAATTACTTATTAAGTGATGCAAAATTCAATGTGTTTTGGTTTTTAGCCAATTATCTATTGAAGGGGAGAATATCATAAATTCATAACTCATTAAAAACTGAACATATCAATAATTTATTTGTTAAATTTGCATTGAAATTTGCATGTTTGATTTTTAGTTTACTTTCCATGGACACTCGAGTCAAGAGGAATTTGAGTGCGTTTGATAGATTCCTCATAGGGTATGCAAACACAGACTACCAGTGTGTCTGTCAAAGAAGTTGTGAATGGTGCAGTGTAATATGTGTGTGGTCTCTGGGAGGAGAACTGAGGATTTAAAAACCAGCTGCCTACATTGGTATCTGTGCATCAAACTGTCAAAGAATTAGTGGTTTGTGGTCCAAATTGAGATATATTCTTTGATCTAACCTTCTCATCCTTTGTTGGTAGCAGGTGTGCTTGATGGAAGATACATTTGATGATGTAATTTCCAGAGCCATAGGGCCAGGAAACAAGGGTTACATTTGAGGTCACAAAAGTTCAGGACTGAGAAGAAGGATTGGGTGAAAACACAAGTATTTATAGATTATCATAATGTTATGATAATTTACATTTCCATGTACATGTAGTTCTAAATATGTGAAATAGAGATGACATCAGCACATAATAAGGCCTGAGATTTTGTAAATATTATTTAATCTTCTGATTAAAGTGAAACATCATGACTAAAATGTCAATACTTTTATGATTTTCAATTATTTTATTCTCTTTAAAGGTACTATGTCCCTTTTGCAGCCAACCTCAAATGCAGTAGAACTTTGCAGGAATTATGAATATGTCATGTATGTCCTATCTGTGAAATTTAAACGTTAGCAGTGTCCTCATATTCAAATTATGCAAGGAAATCCGTTTACTTGCTAGACTTCACTGTCAGACACTATTGAGTGACTGACTGGCTTTTTTTTCTCTTTGGTAATAACATACATGTACATGAAAAGAGTTGTAAAGGGTACATGAGCATTTGTCTACATCAATAACCCACTTCTTGTGATGGCCAAGATTAAACTGATTGAATCTTTGCGCAGCATAAAACGTATGACCATTCGGTACAATTGTCTGAAAATCAAGACTATTACTTTTGGGCTCTATAGCCCTAAAGTCGATTTGACAATTAATAGTCGTTATTTTCCCACTTGAAGACGTTTTCAAGCCCCACCTTTTTTAGGGAAGTTCTAAATTAGTATTAACTTTCAAATGCAGTTGGAATTTAACTTTTTCATTTTTTTGGCCTGCAAATGGGACATAGTACCTTTAATGACCAACAATAGTTTGTCAGGACACTTGTAAACTAACATAATTTGACAGTCTTTCAATTTGTCATCCCTGGAATAACCCAGATGGAAAAATACTGTTGAAAAATGTCAATACTTTTTTCTTATTTATATAAGTATGAAGTAAATTTATTTTGTCACATATGAAAGGTCTGAAGCTGCAGACTAATTTGATATCAATCTGATAGGGGATCTGTAATTACATGCCTCATCTAACACCTCTACTCCTCTAATCCTTACCCTATTACCAGGAGCTAGTCTGAAAAATACAAACTCTCTTTTATTCTTAAAGATTCTTTCACATGGAATATAAGGTCCATGGTCTGGATGACAATTTATTAAAAAAAAGAGATCCACTTGAAAAAATGATCTTGGAAGATTTGAAAATTTGGAATCAACATAAAATACTCCTCTTTTCTTTTTTTCATCACTTGATATTTATAGCATTGCAGTAGTATTCTAAAGAGAATACCGGTAGTGATTTTCTTTTTAAAAACTTTTATGTACATGCAGTGTACATGTAGATTTACCAGTTGATTTTTTTTTACAGAAAATAAAATTTGAAATATTTGAGGCTTTTAGCAGAACCATTACTGCCACAACTACAGTACTCACTATTTCTGTCATTTTCTTTGGTTGTAAATTTCATCATGAACAAAAACCTTCCTCACACATGCAGCCAGTATCTCTTGCAGGGTCTGTTGTTATAGACTAGCATCTCCTTAGTTATGGTTCAAAAAGCACTCTGGTTTTATCTGTGGTAGTGATGTTATCTGAAGTGACTGATGTTCCCATAAATTATGCTGTTGAGAAGAAGGAAACAAAAATATTGAATAAAGAGCCAAAGTAATCAGGTCACAATACATCACCCCTTCAATGACTTATTTTTTTAATTCTAAATTTTGAACAAAAAGTGTGATTATGTGAGGTTCATAATATGGCTGCATTTAAAAGCAAAATTTATCAAATTTGCTCCCATTCCGAAAGCTGATAAACTTCCAGCAAACAAGACAAAAAACCCAAATTGAAAAATCTGAATGAGCAAATACTAATGGTTTTGTATGATTTTGTAAATGGCAGTTCAAACAAATTGATGATTTTTCAAAATGGTGTTTGGGTTGTGTAAATAGGCCTGGGCCCCGTTTCACAAAGCCTTTTTTCAATGACAAATTACAAAAATCAGTGACAAATCTGCTGATAACCAATCAGAAGTAAGGATTTCAGTAGCTTATAACAAAAACTGTCATGTGACACCAGTGGCGTAGACAGGTTCGTACACCTGGGGGGGATGACTCAGGGGCGGATCTAGCTTTTTGCTAAGGGGGGGTTGACCAAAATAATGACGATGCGGAGCATCGTCCACGAGCCGCGAAGCGGCGAGCCGATTTTTTGGGGGGTGTTTATTTGGACCCCGTAAGTGATGTTTTCCTGGCATCTATTAACACAATGGAGACCATAAAAAGCAGTGCATGATAACGTCTTTTTAAATCAAGTAACAGTTAAATACACAGTTATATCCAGAGTTATCATGTGTTTGGTTAAGTTACCAGATGAGTTGAATATCTTCTCACAATATTTGCACTTGAAAGGGTTTCTCTCCAGCGTGCGTTCTTTTTTCTTTCTTTTTTTCTTTTTTTTTCTTCTTTTTTTTTTCCTTTCTTTTTTTTTTTTTTGGGGGGGGGGGGGGGGGCGCCCAAGGGGGGGGGGGTTTAAACCCCCTTAACCCCCCCCCCCCCGTAGATCCGCGCCTGTTTAATCTTGTGGTTATCTTGTGGTTTCCAAACCACAAGATAACCACAAAATACTTGTAAGATTTTCTTTTTTTTACCGTCTGAATTGGCTTTCACCGTGTGAATGCGGCTAATAACAATAAACACAATTACAATAATGATGAGGATTATTATTATCATCATCATAATTATTATTATTATTAATATTATAATAATTATCATTATTATTATTACTATTATTATCATCATTATGACTTATTAAGTAAGCAAATATCATTCCCAAAAACCTGGGGGGGATGATTGTACATGCCATCCCCCCCACCTTGTGAGGTGGGGGGGATGCATCCCCCTCATCCCCCCCGTTGTCTACGCCCCTGTGTGACACTGATGACAAGTTTTGTGAAATGCCCCCCTGATGTGGAAATTTGTTAGAAGTGTTTTATGCTCATCAATTGATACTTTAATTGGTAAATTGAACACAAATAGTAGGCCTATCTCTTTTGTTTATATCCTGTGTGTTCCCCATGTAGGGACCTTACCATAATAAGTGAAGTACGGAGATAAAACAAAATCAAGGAGCATGAGAAGGATCGAGGAGCATGAGGAGGATCGAGGAGGAGGGATAGAAGAATTTCAATGGCTCATCTCAGGCCAAATAAACAGAGAAGGGGGGAGAGGATGTTTGCCCAATAACCTAAACATTGCGGGCAGGAAAGCTGACTTGAGAATGTTTGTTTATGAGCTGTGTGGGGTTATTATGTCCATCAGACAAGCAGGTTTAGGATAAATGATTGGTGAACATACATCCTGTGTCCCTGTATGGAAAGTGATATGAAATATTGCATTATTAGGACAAAAATAGATACATTTTATTGAAAGTTGAAGTTAATTTTAGAATCAAGTCAAACTTGTATACATGTATCTTGGCATTGTAAATGAGCAAGAAAATATGCATATATTACAGTTAAAGGCCAAGTCCACTCCAGAAATAACTTACTTTCAAGAGAAGCAGAAAAATCAGACAAACCAATCAAAATAAGTTTAAGTTACAAGGACTTCCCCTTTAACAACTAAATTATTCATAGTTTTCATATCCCTTGTAAAATTGACCCCCCCCCCCTTCTTTTGGTGGTGTTTTTCATAACTCAGGAAATGAAGGTTGAATTAGTTGAATTAGGTCCTGTGGTTGAATACTTTTAGATGTAAGCTTTATTATGTCACATTCTCAAGAAACATAAATCGGAACAAATTAATTTCTTGCATAACATTACAAAACTTGGTAACCAGGGTATGAATTATTTATTTGTTAACTGTGTGTACAGGTGTAGGGGTAGTTGGTACTACCTCAAACCTTTTTTGCCAGTATCCAAAATACTATTACCCCTAAGTCTTGGCAGCATTCACATTTCATTTTTAATCTTGCATTTATCAATGCAAAAGGTGATGAGAGTGGATTAGGAAATACGTCAGCAGCCGTATTGGAAATTAGGAAGGAAGCAATTCCTACATGTAAAACCTACATCCATGTCATAATTTGTTGAATTTGGGTGCAGTTAAAAGCAAAATTATCACGTAAACACTTTTGATAAAATGTAAAACTGTAACAAGACCTCAAAACCTTGGCATTTTCAAACAGTCAATAGTGATGATATGCAAAGAGAGCTTATAATAGTTATTCTCAAAATGAATGAATTTTGGGCTGAGCAAAGAGACATCTGGCAGCGAAACTCCGAAAAATGGAGTTGTCTTATATTTTGCAATTTCAGTTTTCAAAACTAGGCTTTTTGCATTGATATATTTGTTGTTATGTTATTGAAATAGCCCTAATCAAGTAGTTCTATTAGATATCCAGTCAGTAATTTATTACAGTTTAATTATTTTTTAGATGTGTCACATCTTATTTATTGGTCAAATTCCTCTTGGAAGTAGAGAGGAAAATTTTCTGCTCTTCCTAATGAAATTAGTTTTATAAATTGTAGTATCATGTATCTTTCATTGTTCATTTTTAATAGATTTTCCTAGTCTAGATGTTACATAAGCTTTTGGATTTTTTTAAAATCAGGATCGGCTATAGGCAAAGTGTTTGATCCATTGTAGAATAGTTAGTGTAGGATATTGACCTCGGAAACAGTTGTCACTGTCCCATGTATAGAACTCAACTCATTCGACCTTTGAACCCATTTCTGGTCATTCTCTTTGATGTAATTGTAGTAGAGACCACATAGGACGGGAGCAACGTGAATGTGCCCTCACATAACAGTTGCTTTCATCTCACATGACAGGTGTAATAACACAGGAGGGTTGTTACTCTTTACCAATTACATCTACCCCTCCCCTTCTTAGTCTATGTTTGCAGTCACAGACTCTTATTTGATACTTTACCATAACTCTTTGAGCCTTGAGCAGAGCCTAGCTCTGTGAATCTCAAGGCTGTTAGCAGCTAATGTTCAGAGCCTGTACTACAAAAAATTGCATTATGCTGTCAGCATAGTCTCATAGTGTAGACAACTAGACATCATTGCGCTGTACTAACAGTGACTGACATTGGTTTGTGCCCGCAAACTATCCCTTCCCTGCACTGCATGCTTCTCTTCTCCTGGATGAAGTGGTAACTCCATGAAATCGTCAAACCTAGGATCAAGATGTTTATAATTCCTTGAAAACATTCTTGCTGGAGGTCTTCCTTTTTAATGACAATATCATTAAAATGTATCAGAGAAATGTTGAAGGAGAATTGCATCATTTTTGTTTCATTTTCTTGAGGAGAGGTCTCCTTTGATATTGTTGCCTTTCTCTGGACAAGTTACACTGTTAGAACAAGTATTACAATTTTTAATCAAGTTGGTTAAAATTTTAATCAACCACGGATTACCAGGTGAATCACACAATCGTTGGTTAAACTTTAACCAACAGCCTGTTGATTAAAATTTAACCTGTGGTTGATTACAATTTTTAATCAATTATTGGTTAAAAAAATGTGCTCAATGTTGGTTAAAATGGTGTTGATTAAACTTTAACCATTTGTTGATTAAAACTTTAATCTTTTGTTGGTTATTTATGCTTTGTTCGGGGCTGATTCACATGTTGTTGGTTAAACTTACATGGGTCGTTGGTTAAAATTGTAACCATTGTAGGTTAATTCTTTTTTGATTCACACGATGTTGGTTAAACTTTAGTGGGTTGTTGGTTACAGTTATAACCCCTGTTGGTTAAACTTACGGGGGTTTGGAGGTCTTATCCTCGTGTTTGCAGGTAAGAAATTGTTTAATATGATTATCATCAATGCTAAGATTGGAAGGAAGAAGTGAAATAAGGTTCTTGCTCAAATTAAAAACGCTTTGGCCCGAATTCACAAAGCAAGGTTTGAGGTCAAACCTCCTTTTGTTTCGCCAAACCTCCTTTTGTTATTTACAAACCTGGTTTGTAAATAACAAAAGGAGGTTTGAGCTCAAACCCGGTCTGAGCTCAAACCTTGCTTTGTGAATTCGGGCCATAGTGTCCCGGCCCGTAGGTTGTAGCTCAGCCAGTAAGTGTAACGGATGACCTACCCAAATTGCATGCATGAAGACGTTTCACTTTATGATGACATCTTATTTTATATTTAATTGTTTTAAACAATTAGATACAATTAGATTTTAAAAATAAGATTATTATTCATGCATGCAATTTGGGTAGGTGATCCGTAATAGGCCTACACTTCTCCTTCTTTAATTGGGTCTGCCGTCTCCGGCGGTTGAAGATTCTTGCAGACTGATGAGTGTGTGTGTGCTTACGTTATTAGCCAGGTGCACGGTGCAAGTAAAATGTTACTTATTGGTTGAGCTACGTACAGCGTAGGGGACACAAATCGTTTTTGATTTGAGCAAGAACCTTATTTCACTTCTTCCTTACAATCTTAGAATTGATGACGATAATATTAAAATAATTTCTTACCTGAAAACACGGAGATAAGACCGTCCAAACCCCCATTTCCTCAGCGTCCTCGCGACAACCTCCATTGTTAATTTTGTCGCACGCGTAAACTGCATGTACTTTGCATGTACTTTATTTGTATGTCGAGCGATCGCTAACTACGCGCTTCGATATCGTTCCGTTGGGTCACGTGACCAGTACTTTAATCAACATTGATTAAACTTTACTGTCGGAATTTTGTTTTTAATCCATGCTGGGTTACAATTTTTGCCAACGACTTAGACTTAACCAACATAGGTTAAAAGGAATAATTTTGATCAACACTGTTTTTAACCAACGCAAGATTAAAAGTAAATTAAAAGTAAATTTTAATCAACACTACATTTTTAACCATTGTTGAGCGTTTTTTAATCAACAATTTTTTAACCCGCATTTTTTTAATACTTGTTTTAACAGTGTAGTGGGTGATTATGTTCTCTAGATCCTCCCCAGTAATTACTCCCCAGTCAGCTCTTTTGTTTCCAAGTTGTGTTTTGTTTTAGTTTGATAATTCAAGGGACAGTTGAGTTTTGTTGCAGAGGGCAGGACACAATTTTTTTTGTTTGTGATATGATGAAAAACTGAGTGTCAAACTTGAAAGAACATACAATTTGAATGTTTTGTTTGATCAAAATCGGTTTAGAGATGGCTGAAATATCCATAAATATAACCATTTCTTATATTTGTTGGGCCCCACAAATATTCAATAATTTTGAACCCCTTTGAAGGTTGCTCAACTCAACTATCCCTTTTTATTAAACAAATTTTACAAAGCCTTGATTTTAGCCCAATTCATCACTAGTTGCATACATGTACATGTACAGTAGTGGACCTATGAGTTTCAGTCTACAATACATTCTTTAACTTTAGACCTTCCGCTATGTATTTAAACTGTAAAGGGTTTTTGCCTTTACCAGTTTTCTATGCAGAACTTGCATTTCTTAATCTTGTATACATGTAGATATGATCTTTCAAAGATCTTTTTTGTATAGTACATTTCACATGGGTTCTGATGGACAAGTGACTAGACAGCCATACTAAACCTGTCTGACCTGTAGGAGTACTCTAGCCACAGTATCATTTCATAAACTTGTAAGGCCTATTCATAATTTTCAACCTTTTAAGATCAGATATCTTTGTTGAACATGACTGGGGTCGTGAGAATCGGTATGGACAGGTCTCATCTTACACCACCCAGACACCCAGACAGAGTAGTCAGTATCCTGTCTACCATAACACAGAACACGAATGGAACGCCTTGAATCTCTAGAGGTGCATTTCCATTAGCCCATTCAAATCGATGGCGTTATTATAAACTGACGAATCCGTCAGATATTACTATATGGATTAGTCAGTTAAAGAAAAATGCTGCATTAGACCGATTAGCGCTCCTCAAGAAATAATTCAAAGTTTGAAGTCTTCCATCTCCAATATATTTAGGAAAAAAAACAAAAAACAAACATGTTTAGCGTCCTGTTTTTTGGCAAAATAGGAAGGAGGAGGCCCTTTTTTTTTCTTTCAAAATGGCCTCTCGGTACATTTTCCCTGACAGTCGGGCTATTTTTCAAGATGTCCACCGACTTTTTTTTAATTTTAATTTTTTAATCAGAAATAGATCCATTTTAGCAGTGTTTTTCAAAAAATTCAAAAAAAAATTCAAAAAAAATTTCAAAAAAAATAAAATAGGAGGCGGCCCCCCAAAAAGAAGCGGGTGGGGAGCTAAACATATATATTTTTGTTAATGGCCTTATCTTGTAGGTTCCTACTTCCTACAACATCTCTAAAGATGGGTCAGAGCTCTACATAAATTTGTATTTTTTATGATTATTATACCCCAAGTTTGATAGCAATCTCTGCTCGCTTTAGGAATGAGCTTGAGCTAAAAGAACATAGCCTAGGATCCTAGTACATATTTACAGAGCATTGGTCTGCACAACATATTTTTTAAATAAATATATATATCCACACTTCAGCTAATATTCCAAGCATGACATTGAAATAGTCTACCACTTCCATATTCAGTGCAAATTAACTTGAGGCGAGCTACACTGTAGTTGTGATCAAGCAATTTCCCTCGCTCATAATATCGATGGGCTATTTTGAAAACTTGGGCTAATGAGGACAGGCCTTTAATATCTCAAGTTCAACTGTTCTCTTTACTGAATTTATGAACAGATGGTTCCTACAATCTGATATGCTCGCTGAGATATGTTGGGTCTCTGAATGTTCCCGACAGGCTGAATGTAGGGGATGGCAAAGTTCAATACATATGGGAGTAGCGAGGAATAACAGTTTGTCATAGTGCCTTTGAACTGACTAATTTGGGACATTTGAACCAAAGGCATTGGACAGCAGTATATAGAGTACAGAAGCTGTGACGTCATAAAAATCAAATTTTAGAATTTCTCAATTTTTTCTTCTTTTTATGAAAGAGCATGAAAAATAATGTCCAAATGTCGAAAACCAATTGAATATATTAAGTATTGGCTGAGATATGACCATCTGAATAAATATATGTCCTATGGGAAGTCAGTGTTACATGCTCTGGCTCCTAGTGGTTAGGAGCCAGAGCATATTACACTGAGCTCCTATGGGGAGTATATTTAATCAGATGGTCATATCCCAGACAACACTGAACATATTCAATTGGTTTTCGACATTTGGACATTATTTTTCATGCTCTTTCGGAAAATGATGAAAAAATTGAGAAATTCTAAAATTAGATTTTTGATGACGTCACACTTCACCACTCTATATTGCCTGTCCTGATCACATCAGAACAGTCATTGACCAAACATGAAGATCCGCAAAATACCATTGACTTTATCATTATGAATTCAGGAGCTCTTTCACACAAACAAATTTTTAAAAAATTGTTTAATCAGAGACTCTGGTTTATTGAAGTACCAGTGACATCCATATATTTGAATGATGTAATAAGATGAATAATATAATATTGTGTAAAGATAAATCATGAAAGAAGTGTGTTTGGGAGGTTAAAACTTTCATTGTATTTTCGTGTAGGGCCTATAAAATTTTATGATCAAGTCTGTACATATATTTGATTTTGATAAGTATATATACACTATGGAGTAGCTGAAGTTCAGGCAGATATTCATGTACATGTAGCTATAAACTTAAACTCTTCTCTATCCAATGTCTGTGCAACTTCCTCATTTCAAAGTAATGATCTCATTTTCAACATTGAGCAAAATGTGGAAGTCTTCATACTAGTATTACTATTGTCTATTCATATTCCCTTCTCTGCCCACCGGTGTCTGTTAGTTTCTATAAATAATGCTCTTTGAATCAGAAGTAAATAGGGACTTTTAGATTTGCGTGGACTGCTACGTGTGACATCCTTTAAAGGCACTAAGGGCGTCACACGTAGCAGTCCACTATGCCGTCGTGCAAATCTAAAAGTCCCTAATGACACAATGAAGAGTGAGCCCATTATTTTGATCATATATCTTCAGTTTTTACCAATGTGTTTATCTCATTTCATTTATTCATTTATTTTTTTTAATTTTTGTTTGTTATTATTTTAATTTTGTGTCTTCTCCTTTTTTTCTTCAAATTTCACTATAAAGTGTATTGTAGAAGATTACCTACAAAATGATATACAGTAGTCTATCCTTCTAACACTAGACAAGCCGTTTTCCTATATTTGCTGATATCCAAAGTTTGCAAGTCTTTTGCCTCTGATCACAGCTACATTGTAGCTTTCATCACCTTTATCTGTAAACTGTAAAATTTGGCGTGACCCGCATCTTTCTATCTCCCTCTCCATATGTTTACCACTCTCATCATTCACTTACGAGACAGGTAAACAATTTCATCTTTGTTCAGCCATCCAAAAATCATCACTCTTCCCAAGCTTTCCCAAAATTGAAATAATCTTTTTGTCCAAAAATTAATAAGTTCCAGAATTTGGAACCGACTTCCTGCTTTACATTTAGAAACAAATTAGGAGTGGTTTCTGATTTCAAAAGGCTAGCCTAAGTAGTTTGCCGCCACCGAGAGGACGTTCCCCAATAGTAGATGATAGGTTTCCGCTTAGGGCAGGATGTACTTTGGTGTTGCTGAATTTAGTTCTTGATAAGAATGAAAGATTATTATACCTATAAAATTGTGTGAGATATATTATGAGTAACGACCCCCTAGGATTTAAGTGTGGGTGATAATTTATGCTTCCAAGTTCCAGGCATGTATGTTCAGTATATGGGCAAAAGTGAAGATTTGTTGTTTCAAAGTACTCTTACCCCCTGTCCACACACAACATTTTCCGTGACTAATCATGATTAGCTATACCGTTTCGCGATAGTGATACCGTTTCGCGATAGTTTTACGACCAAAATTGTAGGTGTGGACGCTCACTAACGATACGTCGTATAACGAAACTAGTCTAACGAAACGCAGGTTTGGGCATCGTTTCGAACTGAAACTCAATAAAGAATCACGCCTAATCACGGAAATGTTGTGTGTGGACAGGGGGACCCCCTGGGGGAGTGTAACTAGTGTAACTAACTGGGCGGGGCTTAACGTGACCTCGAGCGAAATGAGACCAGACCTCTTATCACTATCGCGAAACTCTATAAAGAATCACGGAAAATGTTGTGTGTGGACAGGGGGGCATTTTATACGATGATTCTTTAGTGACGACGTTTCTTGTGTGTGGACATCCTGGAATTTATACGATGATTCTTTATACGACGTATCGTTATAGAGTTTCGCGATAAATTGTTTTGTGTGTGGACACGCTGTTAGGCTCAGAAAAATGTTCTCTCTTTGTTAAAACATTTTCTGCCTCAGTCTGGGAATTCCAGAATTTGTAAACTTTAGATTACCATTTTAAGAAGAATTCAATCTATTGTTGCTACCTGTATAGGCACAATCAGGAAAATGTTGAGTATAATATGATTTCCAAGCATTTATAGGCCTATCATGTACACCGCATCATCGTCATGAACCTTTTCATCTTACAACCCACTTTTTATTTTAGTTGACAAACCTGTAACCTTAAAAAACAAGACAGATCAGTAGGAATGAATCTGTTCCATGGTGATAAGTTCGAATGTAAACTGCTGAACATAAACACCGGATACAGAAAAGTAATCAATATGGTGCACATTTTAGATAAGACATCGCGACATATATTTAGCCTCCTTCATCTTCTGTAAAGAGCCATGCAAAAGGGCATTAAAGATGAAGTTGAGTTCTGGTTTATTATGCGATTGCATTGTGAAAGAAACGGTGTGGAATCGACCAGAAAAGGTTGATCATCTAGCAAAGAATTTGTGTGTATTGCAAGGTTCTGGAATCATCAAAATGATAAGAAATTTTGCCAAGTCTTGGTAAAGTTACAAACACTGTGCACAGAAAGATGTATATGGGACTACACAAACACGTGGCGTAAAAATCCTACCCCGGAGTTTTACGATGTTACATGACATATATTTAGAATATGAAGGCATTTGAAGAGCCCTGACTTTCAGGGAACATGTCTTATCTGATGTTCTTCCACACTTGCATAATAAGAATGATAACGCTCACAAATTATTTTCACCTCTTCCCAGAACTCAACCTTCCCTTTAACTCTGTGTCAAAGGAGACGGAGACCAACAAACGAGTTACAACCTCTATCCAAATACATTTACTTGAATCTCTCTCTGTTATATAAAACATTGCCCTCTTCAATATTCAATAGGTGGGGGTGGGTTGAACTAAGGGGGGAGGGGGTAGGGTTGTGTTGAAACAGACATCATCAATATAAAGTCAGTGGCGTCTGATGTGATACTAATATCCATTAATCAGAATTTATAGTATTTATGGAAGCACTCCATCACAAGGAGGACTAAGGAATGTGATTAGTGCTCCTGTAGTCTTCTACTGAGACGCTCCCAGTGAAGCCTAACGTTGCCGTAGTTGCCAACTCAAGATTAAAGGTTTTCATAACTTCATAAGACATATTTATGGTGGCTCCTAAGGGACACGCAAACGCAAAATTGGACGTATACCTATGCAACAAATTTGTGGATTTTCACGTCAAAGACGTGAAAATCCACAAATTTGACGTATACCTTTGCAACAAATTTGTGGATTTTTACGTCAAAGACGTGAACATCCACAAATTTGACGTATACCTATGCAACAAATTTGTGGATTTTTACGTCAAAGACGTGAAAATCCACAAATTTGACGTATACCTTTGCTTGGTAATTTTTTCGTTTTTCTGTACTCAATGGCCCTGAAGGGACACGCAGACAAAAAAAAAATCTGCGTCCAATATTCATGTCTGCGTGTCCCTTTTGGGAGACGCAGACGTGTATATCGGACGCAGATTTTCATGTCTGCGTGTCCCTTCAGTGCCATTGAGAACAGAAAAACGAAAAATTTACCAAGCAAAGGTATACGTCAAATTTGTGGATGTTCACGTCTTTGACGTAAAAATCCACAAATTTGTTGCATAGGTATACGTCAAATTTGTGGATGTTCACGTCTTTGACGTGAAAATCCACAAATTTGTTGCATAGGTATACGTCAAATTTGTGGATTTTCACGTCTTTGACGTGAAAATCCACAAATTTGTTGCATAGGTATACGTCAAATTTTGCGTTTGCGTGTCCCTTAGGAGCCACCATACATATTACTTCTTGAAAAAAAAATTTTTTAAACATTCATTGGAGATGTGCAAAGTGTGTGTAGTGCAAAACTGCAAACTAGTATCTGGTGTGCAATAAATAAAAGAAAGAATAGGTTACAAAACTGTTAGAACATGATATGGATGGAAATATTGATGATCTTCCTCTTCAATGAAATGTTCTTTATTTCCTTCAAACAAAAAAGAAGAAAGAAATGAAGAATGAAGCACAAAATAGTTCATGGTTCACTTGAGTTGAAATTTTTCTCTGTTGCTATAATATTCTAATGTATTTCAAACAGGTTTCTTTATAATTGAACTTAGGTACGCTTTGAAGACAAAGTCAAACATACATGTATTCCTGACATGAATTTTCCTGGTACATCGTTTATTCTTCTAAATGTACTGAAAACAAATGAAATATAATCATATTTTGCAACACATACACTGTATCTTTCGTCAGTGTGTAGACTCAAAATAGAACATTATATTCCCCTGGTGCGGCTTTATCCTAGAAACGTCCAAACAAAATCTGATCTGCTTCCAACGCCTTCGGTGCATGTGGCGTTATATCTCTCCTGAGGTTACTAAGGAAGTGTTTTGATTGTGGGTATGTGCCAGTTTTGCCAATAAAAAAAAATTGTTTTTACCGGTTGTAACACATGTATTAAAAATAACTTCCAAGTTTTGATGAAACAGATGATAACACAGAAGTGAATGTACTGTAATGACTTCCAAAAGTTTTTAACAGGGTGTACAGACAGAATTTGTACTTGTTTTCCTGAATGTAGTTGTCTGGATGGCACAATCTTTTCAGCCCCTCCCCCCTTCCCCAATTTTGTATAACATATAGTTGAACTGTTCGAAAATGTTTGAGCATTTATAGAGAAACAGAATTTCCAATGGTTAAACAAATTATCTTTCATCACATTGGCACCAGGTTCCCCCCCCCCCTCATCCATACATTCTGAAGACAAAACGAAATTTAGGGCTATAAATGACCTGCATGGTCTAGAGAAAATCCAAACAATATTGTTTATAACAAGTATTTTACACTCTGCTCTACATACTCCGACATGTCAATTTTCAACTTGGAGCCTGGTCAATTTCAAAATAACTTTGTCAAAATTTGTCAAACAGGATCACACTGAACTTGTGGAAAACCCCTTGGGAGTGATTATAGTGTTTTTAAAGTAATGACCCCAATTAATAAGTAGCCCCAGACAGATTTACTACCCAAGTACTGGTCATCTCAATATCCATATTGCAGGCTGTGAAGATGCAATCAGACTGACCACAAATTATCCATAATATTATGTCAACAATTTCTTGATATTTTTTGTGAGTTCCTTGGGGTTAGCTTCAACTTTTGGAATATAAAGAACTTTGAGGGGGGCATAATAATAATACTTTGAGACTCCAGAATGACACCCGCCGGGGTTTGCCCATCAATATTAAGTAGGGTATGAAATGACTGCCATATGTCCGAGATTCAATAAAGTACCTTTTTTTAATTTCCCAAATAAAACGATTGGGGGAAAGGACAGTCTAAAGCAGAACATTTACCCCCTGTCCACACACAACATTTTCCGTGATTAGGCGTGATTAGTTATACTGTTTCGCAATAGTGATACCGTTTCGCGATAGTTTTACGATGAAATTGTGTGTGTGGACGCTCACTAACAATACGTCGTATAACGAAACTAGTCTAACGAAACGCAGGTTTGGGCATCGTTTCGAACTGAAACTCAATAAAGAATCACGCCTAATCACGAAAAATGTTGTGTATGGACAGGGGGAGTGTAACTAGTGTAACTAACTGGGCGGGGCTTAACGTGACCTCGAGCGAAAGGAGACCAGACCTCTTATACGACGTATCGTTAGTGAGCGTCCACACACACAATTTCATCGTAAAACTATCGCGAAACGGTATCACCATCGCGAAACGGTATAACCAATCACGCCTAATCACGGAAAATGTTGTGTGTGGACAGGGGGTTAGACATTCTTTGTAGGAGATTTAGATTGAATTTACCACTTGCAGTGAAAATAATATTTTTTTTCTTTCATAGTTTAGAAACTACGCAACCATTGTGTATTTGCTTCATATGAGTAAGGTGTATAAGAACTTAAAAGTAGAAGAGAATTTGTGTTGAAAAGTGATTATTCTAGTTTCCAAAATCTTTTCTTTAGATTACAATTCAAACTACATGTACATGTATGATATTGAGGGTAATATGCCCTGCGGTTACTCAAACAAGGTCAGTGTTTCCCCCTTGATATAGGTTTTCACCTGTCACACAACAGACCACTTTGTAAGTTGTATTTTCTGAGGGGGTCTTACAAGCCATATTATACAAAGTCTGCATGAAATATGAAAACCTAAATAAACTGTGTGTCAGAGAGCATTTGCAAGTTTGGTGGTACAAGCATAAAGAAGACTTATTATACCCCATGGTGATAAACCTTTTACCCTGGAGGCTTCCTAAAGTGTAATAGAGAATGAGAACAAAGTAGTCTCTTCATAATATTGCTTTATTTTGAATCCCCCCCCCCCCCCCCGGCCCTTTAAAAATAAACAAATACAACTTTTTCATCATTCATTCTGTATTGTGTTGAAATTTAAAAACTGTTTCAAAAAAAAATAAATATATATATATATATATATATATATATGTATTTTGCGGGAGGGGGGCTGGAAGGTGGGGGGGGGGGGGGCTGGGTTTCTTTATTGATTTTCCAAACTAACGTGTGTATTTTTGACATTATATTTTAAGATGATATATATCATTTTTAATAATGATGTAGGCCTACTAAATATAGCCTACATGTACATTGTACTCTAGTTGTTTAGATTCTATTCAAGTCATTATTACTTTACCTTTATCTTATTGAATATAAATTGCTTTTATAATCAATCTTTATTTTGCTCATAAAATTACATTAGTTTGGAAGCCAAGACTAATGATCTATACCCTTGCCTGCCATACATTGGTCCATTTTGTTGAAGGTTAGGGAAAAAATCTGGAATATTAAAACAATCTCCCCATTCATAAAAACCCTGCCCTTGTTTTTTGTGTGGCCACCTTTGGGGTGGCAATAATGACCCAATAACCATAGCTGTGTCAAGGGTACCATAGCTCAAGCAGTGCCTATGAGGATCCAGGCCTTAAATTTCAACATTTTTAGGGCAAGGCCACTTTTCTGTAGGGCACATTCCTATATTACAGCACCAATGGGAAGAATTGGAAAGGGCACAAAAAATCTCCAAGGCCAATGAGAGGGGCATTGAGGCCAATCAAAGGGGCATCCAAGGCCTGGCCTTGGATGGCCTTGGATTAATTTAAGCCCTGAGGATCATTTACACTAGAAGATATGTATGCAAAACTTGTATAAAGAAACGTATAAACAGTCATCATTATGTGGAAGGGGTGTACACAAACAAAGAAAAATAAAGAAAACATTATGTGTGGAGGGGGGGGGGGGGGTAGGGGAATCATTTTTGACCATATGTTTATTTCAAGCTTATAAAATGAGCATTCGCTTGCTGCTCGTTATCAGCCCATGCTTGAACAATGAATGATCCCAAGGAATATCATTTTCATGCAATTTAACATTTACTAGAAGGGAACCCCATTTTCTATTAATTTCTGTTTAAATCGATGCTCAAACCTCTGTCTTCTTTAAGGACTACTCAATGTATTTTCAGACCGGAGAAAAGGGAAATTGATCATTTATTCTATAGCTATACAATTTTTTGTACAGCTGTACAATAAATTGTGCAAGTCTGAACAGGAATGTCTGTTTATGCCCCCAGTCTTATGTCCACAAACATTGGGGGACAAGTTTATAGTACTAGTTGAGACATTTGGAAGTATTTGAAGTTGTGAAATATTTGATGTTTTTGGAACTTTGGGGATGAGAGGTCGTTTCCACAAAAACTATTTACTTAAAAGAAGTAGAAAGTTTGTGAATACAGGAAAGTGAGGAAACCAAACTACTTTCTAGTAATGATATGATACTCCCCCTCCCCTCTGATAGAAATGAAAGATAATTTATAATGAATTAAATGCGATTTAATACATTTTACATATTTAGTAATTGTCCCTACTGAGGTGAAATTTGCAGCTTTTTCAAGATGTGAATATACCTATAAATTATGACTTCTATATAGCTTTTCATAAATTGAAAATGCTTAGAAAATGTGACAAATTTGACTTTGGGGTCCTATGAATGGACTTCACTTGTGGTCTGGAGTTTAATATCACATTGGACACAGTGACCTAGTTTGAGTGACAGGTTATGAGTTTATGAAATTGATTCATAATTCTCTGTAAGACACAGACAAAATTGAGCCCTTGTTCTGTGAGTGCACCCAGGAACAAGCCTAGAGGGAACTATAAACTTTCCTTCAAAGATCAATAGATCCGTACAACAATGAAAAGTCTGTGTGGTTTTCGGTTAAGGAGTAGGTGAAGTGCATTCAAAGTGCACCCCCTGATCTGCAACCCTACCATGGACCTACTTCAATTTTTTGTGTAATCGTTGTATGTTTCTGTATATTCCTTGATGTCAATGTCTTGCTGTTTTTTCTTTATTTTGTCATTGTCTTACACTCACTCCTCTTTCTTTGCATATTTTCTTTCTCTGCCAGTCCTTATTTGCGTCTGGTCATTCTATATTTTGTTTATCTATCTGTCCCTTTCACCTAGCACCCCCCCCCCCACCCCCCTCCTTCTCTATATATATCTCTCTCTCTTTTTCTTTCTTTCCCTCCCTCCCTCCCTCCCTCCCTCTGCCAGGCATGTTTTGCAGTCCTGAACAGCCCTCCCTCTCTCCATCCTTTTAATATTATTTTTTAATTTTTAGGGGGGTGTATGGGCGGCCAAGAAGGCCAGAACTAATAAAATAAAATAAACAAACAATGACAGAAATAAACAAAGATTCAGAAATAGACATGAAGATAATGCAAAAATAAAGACAACATCACAATTTAAGCCTCACTACAAAAATAAAACAACTATCGAAATAAATATAACTCAGGAATAAAGACAACCACAGAATTAAAGATGAATGCGGAAATAAAGACTAACCACAGAAATAAAGACAACCACAGAAATAAATATAACTCAGGAATAAAGACAACCACAGAATTAAAGATAAATGCAGAAATAAAGACAAAACCACAGAAATAAAGACAACCACAGAAATAAAGACAACCACAGAAATAAAGACAGCCACAGAAATAAAGACAACCACAGAAATAAAGACAACCACAGAAATAAAGACAACCACAGAAAATAAAGACAACCACAGAAATAAAGACAACCACAGAAATAAAGACAACCACAGAAATAAAGACAGCCACAGAAATAAAGACAACCACAGAAATAAAGACAACCACAGAAATAAAGACAACCACAGAAAATAAAGACAACCACGGAAATAAAGACAACCACAGAAATAAAGACAAGCACAGAAATAAAGACAACCACAGAATTAAAGACAAGCACAGAAATAAAGACAACCACAGAAATAAAGACAAGCACAGAAATAAAGACAACCACAGAAATAAAGACAACCACAGAATCAAATATATCTGCAGAAATAAAGATAACCACAGAATTAAAGACAACTGCAGAAATAAGGATGACCACGGATTTGAAGAAAGCTTCGGAGACAAAGACAACCACAGAACGGAAGTTTAGAGAGGTAGGCCTATATAACGACTGAAATTAAGTCTACTATAAAAACGATATGCCCGCTCCGAAAATTAAACTATCAAGTAGAAATATACGATCAAAAACGCAAACAAACTGACAATAAGAGGACAAGAGAGGGTGTCCTAACGCAAAAATTAACGGAGCGGGCGCACATGCACACGGCTAGCTAGCTGTACGCAGACTATGCCTCTAATCTATCCATGTACAGCGCTATGAAGTCGGATGGATATTCGACATTCATATGCTAGCCCCACATGTCTCGTACGGTCAGCCTGCAACCCAAAATACTTCGCTTGCCCTGGCCCATGGGGATTAAGGGTGTGCAATTCAATACTATTCACGGGCAAGGAATTCCCCAAAACATGAAATATACTCCACGAGTATAGAGAAGTGGCGGATACAGGGGGTTGGGGGGGGGGGGAGGGTGGCCGGGGGGCCCGCCACCCCCTGTTTTTTTTGAGAAAAAAGGTTTTCCTTTCCCACTTCTATAACAGAGAAACAACATTTTAAGATAATTCTAATGTTAACGTTAATTTTTGTTTTTGAAATGTAGAGTACAGCCCTTGGCCTTAGGCCTATTTTAGGTCGTAACTGAAAATCGAAAGTAAAATTAGACGGTTTTCACGGTTAGACCAATTAATTGAGAAAAACATGTTTACCAGTCACTCAAACAAGGTAAAGCAATCTTCTAGATCCATTATTAAGGACTAACGTTAGTATATAATAGGTTGATGCAGGCGCGAGCGGGCCTTGCCCGCCCCCCCCCCTCCCCCCTCCGCAAAAAAAGGATAGAGAGAGTGAGGGAGAGAGAGAGAGAGAGAAGGAAAAGAAGGGAAAGGGAAAGAGGAGAGAGAGGGAAAGAAAGAAGAGGAAGAAGAAAAGAAAAGGGGGAAGAAGGAGATGGGGGGGGGCGAAAGGGCTTTGCCTCCCTCTAATAAAAAAAATAAGAGAGAAGGAAGGAAATGGAAAGAAAAAGGAAAAGAGGAGATAAAGGGAAGGAAAATTGAGGAAGCAGAAGAAAAGAAGGGGGATATCAGTTGCAATTTTCCCGCCAACAAGTTGCTGATCGAGATGGGGGTGGTGCAAAAGGCCCTTGCCTCCCCCGCCCCTGTTAACAAAAGAGAGAGAAGGAAGGAAAAGGAGAGCTAAAAGGGACCAAAAAAGAGGAAGAAGAAAGGTAGGGAGATCAGTTGCCACAAAGTGTAGATCGGACAGGGGGGCACTGGCGTACTGATCAGGGAGGGGGCTCGGGGGAAATAAAATTCAAACGTGGTTTATTTCTAATTCCATAACGGTGGTTTACACATAATGCTGAAATGACATAATTTTCCGAGATTTTTAGTAAATTATACTTTTTTATGCGTTTGTTGTAAAATGACAAATTCCTAAATGAACAGCCAGGCAGAAAATGCTTCTTGAGATGCCTACATGTCAGGCCCTGCGGAACGACGGGGATCGGGAGCCTCGAGCTCCCTCCCCCCTCCGCTTTTTTTGAAAAAGTATATTAATGAGAGCAAGAAAGAAAAAAAAGTTAACTGCCAGAGTGTCACAACAAAAAAAAGTATCAACAAATATGATTACAAATCTTCCACGCTTCGCGGAGGAGATGGGGGAACTGAATTTAGACAAGGATTCAAGTCGAGAACGGTACAACGAATCGTCTTCTTTCTCCATGATTTAATGAAATGTAAAAGCTTCGGTTGCCCGAATATTACTTGACCCTTTGGGCTAGCTGCCTGCCCTGTTAAAGCCTTGAGCCATTTTCTATAGCCCTCTATACAATTGGAGTATATTTCAATTGTTTTTAATTGCTTGCCCATGAATAGCCTAGATTTTGACATCCTATTATGGGCCAGGACAAGCGAAGTATTTCTTGGTTGCCCGGATTGTACTTGACCCTTTTGGTTAGCTGCCTGCCCCGCTAAAGAAATGAGGCATTTCCTATAGCCCTCTATACATTACTCATGGAGTATATTTCTTTCTTTTTGTAATTCCTTGCCCGTGAATAGTCTTGAATTGCACACCCTTAAACCCCATGGGCCAGGGCAGCGAAGTAGTTTGGGTTGCCCTGACCGTGTTAGACCTTTGAAATAGCTGCCTGCCCCGCTAAAGCCGTCAGACTATTTGAATAACAAATATCGAATTTCTCGAATATGCATGTCGAATATCCAACCAACTTCGCAAGTTGAATGTGAATATGAATATCCGAACTTCACAGCGCTGTACATGGATAGATTACAGGCATAGTCTGTGTACATGCGAGCTATACGTGAATCGAACACTGGCCTCTATAGAGGTCAGTGGAATCGAACAGCTAGCTAGCCGTGTGCATGTGCGCGCGCTCCGTTAATTGTTGCGTTAGGACACCCTCTCTTGTCCTCTTATTGTCAGTTTGTTTGCGTTTTTGATCGTATATTTCTACTTGATAGTTTAATTTTCGGAGCGGGCATATCGTTTTTATAGTAGACTTAATTTCAGTCGTTATATAGGCCTACCTTTCTAAACTTCTGTTCTGTGGTTGTCTTTGTCTCCGAAGCTTTCTTCAATTCCGTGGTCGTCCTTATTTCTGCAGTTGTCTTTAATTCTGTGGTTATCTTTATTTCTGCAGATATATTTGATTCTGTGGTTGTCTTTATTTCTGTGGTTGTCTTTATTTCTGTGCTTGTCTTTATTTCTGTGGTTGTCTTTATTTCCGTGGTTGTCTTTATTTTCTGTGGTTGTCTTTATTTCTGTGGTTGTCTTTATTTCTGTGGTTGTCTTTATTTCTGTGGCTGTCTTTATTTCCGTGGTTGTCCTTATTTCTGTGGTTTTGTCTTTATTTCTGCATTTATCTTTAATTTTGTGGTTGTCTTTATTCCTGAGTTATATTTATTTCTGTGGTTGTCTTTATTTCTGTGGTTAGTCTTTATTTCCGCATTCATCTTTAATTCTGTGGTTGTCTTTATTCCTGAGTTATATTTATTTCGATAGTTGTTTTATTTTTGTAGTGAGGCTTAAATTGTGATGTTGTCTTTATTTTTGCATTATCTTCATGTCTATTTCTGAATCTTTGTTTATTTCTGTCATTGTTTGTTTTTATTTTATTAGTTCTGGCCTTCTTGGCCGCCCATAGGGGTGGGGGTTGGGAAACTTCAAGTCTGCATTGCTTGAATTTTCATTGACATTGTAAGGCAAAGTGTTCAAAGTAACCATTGAATACTGAGCCCAAGTTAACTTAACCTGTTTACTACTGAATGTTGGTTCCAGTAGGCAACAGGTTAAATGGTTAGTCATAATATAATTGTCTCCAACCGCTTTAAAAAAAATGTACCCCCCAGTTTGTGGTGTTCAAAGGGTCTGTACAAAGTCAAATACATCATAACACACATAAGATGTGTTTGTTTTGAAATAAAAAGCATTCCAACACCATAGAAGGATTGGAGGTGATGGGTGAATAGCATTTGGGATGATTGAGAGTGATGTTTAAGTGTAAAATCAGTAATGGCCAGACATCATAAACATAACCCACAAATTTTATGTTCCTGTTTACACATGTCCTGATCAATGTAGGGTTGATTTAAAGTGACAGCTAAGAGAATGTTAGGAGCAAAATAACTTAGCCTTTTTTATCGTAAACTTCTTGATGAGGATGTTTTCAAACATCTTGACACAGTTCTGGAGATGAGGTGCTAAATTTAGTTTGTGGAGTAGGTGGAAACAGGATTTGAAGCTAAATGTGAAGGATGTTTCTCGTTGAAGTTGAGATGGGTTCAAAATGATAAACATTTCCTCTAGTTCTACTCTCTCTCTCTCTCTCTCTCTATCTCTATCTCTCTCTCTCTCTCTCTCTCTATCTCTATCTATCTCTCTCTCTTTCTATGTCTCTCTTCATCTCTCTCTCTCTCTCTCTTTCTCTTCATCTCTCTCATCTCTCTCATCTCACCTTCTTTCCACATAGTACCTCCCCCTATTTATCTTGCCATTTTATAAGGTTATGTTTCCCATTCTAACCCCCCCCCCAATCCCTCCCCCTCTCTCTCTCCCCCTCTCTCTCCCTCCCTCTCTCCCCCTCCCCCTCTCTCCCCCCCTCTCTTTGTCCTCCTGTACCTCCTTTTCTCCTCTCCTCCCACAAATTTGTCCTCTCTTCCACTCCCCTTTCCTTCATAGAATGAGTATCATCCTAATGCAACCAAACCCACTGGTAATGGCCCATGCTAAAGGACATCTCCCCTATTAATAGCTTGACATGATGAATTCCTCATAGCTGTAAATTAATATTGGCTTTATTCCAATACCATCTGTGCATCACTGAACCTGTGGACTTTATGGATGTATCTTCAATAGCATGCCTCATTTGCACTAGAGTAGACTAGACCCATTTGAAGACAATGTGTTCTAGGGCTTCACAGACGCAGCTTCAGTGGCATGCCCCATTCACATTAGAATTTTAACCCACTGGAGACAATAATACTTTATTTGACATGCATTTCCAACATGGTTTCATCCCGATTATCTACGGCATAGTATGCAGCAGATCGAATCACCTAAAACCATGTAAACATTTGGACATTTATTGTAAATAGTTTCTTTTTTTATTGCTAGAAAATTTTGTATATCTATGTAGCTTAAATCAGATACAACTTTTTGCTTTTTTTTAGAAGAAAAAACACTTTTTGATACAAAAAATACCTATTTTCACTTCATCCCAAATGTGTAAATAGTTCACAAGAAAGCGAAAGTTACAAATGTTTTTTTTTCTGTGCAGGAGTAAAATGCTTAGATAATCCTGGTATTAAGTTACCATTATTGCATAAATATTTCCAAGATATTTTAAACTAATATACAGCACAAAACACTGGGATATTAGCATGACACAACAGAATATGCTAAACGTTGGGGGATGGTTATAGGATAGAAATTTTAGGGGTTGAATATTTAGAGATGTGGAAAAAATGGCCGTTGTATACCAGACAGGCCCCTTTTCATGTCAAGCCCTATTTATAAATAGGATCTCAAGACTTACATAAGTTTGTGCACATGGGACTGGTCCTTATGACAGGAGCTGATAATGACATACCCAGCAGACAGTCTGTTGCCTTGCTATGACCGTATGACGTCAAAGAATGATCATGATGAATATCAGCATCTTGAAGAGATCCATCCTCTTGTGTAAGCACTGGTGGAGGATATATTTTGAAAGTCAGATTTGAGGGAAAACTATTTCTAGTGGTGCCTGTTTTATTGGTGAAAGATTCTTGGCTGTTATCATATTATCTAGTATGTATTTAACCCCTTCTGGGCTGCAATGTGGACATTTTTTTTCTTCAAGCAAACTTTTAAAGGTGAAATTTTAACTTGAAATGCTGAAGTACATTCATAAAGAGGGCATACAATATCTTTCATGGATATCAAATTCATGACAGAGGTACATACAATGTATGTAACTGTTTCTGTTTTTCAGCTCAGACGAAGACTGTTATTATTAGCAGCTACTGTAGGTAATTTGCTTGAATATTTAACCAAAATTTCTTGTAAACTTAAATAGGCTTTAATGTATCAATAATGTCTTTCAATTTCTTTAAATCTTAAAAAATGTTTATTTAAAGAAGTTCCAAAGGGTATTGTACTAAGAATCCTGTCTGTCCTCTGACACCATTAGGGGCTTGGTTTGTAAAGGGGTCCCTCCCATACCCCCCCCCCCCCTTAATCTCCAGACTCCCAAACCCATCACTCGTGCTTTCAAGAAGCCTCAACTCAAACAGAATGGTATTTTTGTTTCGGGATGATGGTGGGGGCCAAGAGGAACGCAACATCAGTAGACATGAATGATGCCATGTGATCCCCAGACAGCTGCTCTCTGCCTCGATCTTCAGAGGTTCTTTTCATGTTGTCTATACGCTTAAACCTGATAGATCATCTGTCTTCAGTCATGTCGGCCTTCTCCGGTCTTTCTCTGATATCCAGTGCATTGGTATGAATGGGAAGGATTGTTAGGATACATCTTGACAGACTTCAAAAGAATATGTATGCATTTGTATTTATCTATCTTCCCTCATATTCAATGCATTTTTTGAAAGAGCATCATAATTCTTCTCATAACAATTTAAAGCCATAGGTACGGTTTCGGGCTGCTTTCCATCAGGTATCATGCATACTTTTCTTTGTTGATTGTCACCTCAGCTTTTCAGTGAAATGAACATCAATGATTTGATACTGGAGGTGTGGTGGTATAGTGGTTCAGTCACTTGACTCTCATTCCCAGGGCTTAGGGTTTGAATCCCAACCGGCTCTTGTGTCCTTTGGCATGACATAAATCACCATTTGCCACTCTCCACCCAGGTGTAAATGGGTACCTGGCAATTGCCGGGGTAATGATAATTGCAGAGCCTGCAGGAAGAAGAGTGAACAGTCAATACTGAAGTGGCTACCTAGAGTTACAAAAAAGGACCATATCATTATTTTACTCTTTAGTTATCATCCTCTTGCCCTCTTATTGTTTTACCTGTGCTACTTTTTGTATCTACCACAAGTATCAGTTGCAGACAGCTACAGTAAAAACATTTTTAGTGGGGGGGGGGGGGCTAGTTGTTACTCTCTTCAAGATGGATGTCCCTCATCATCTCAAACAGTCTTGCGTCTTCTTTGACAAATCAGTTTGTATTTTTTGTACGTTGATATGTTGATGTTTCTCTTAGCTTATTCCCGATTTGAAAGTACACCCCAACCAATGTACTGTAATTGTAAAACACCCTGATTTTTCTGAATCCCACCTACATCTAGTTCATCTGTAGTTGAAACACCATCTCTCATCTCGATCGATCACTGTAGAGAAAGAAGTTTGCTTGCCATGGCCAAGGCATCCAAACTATTTAACCAGTTGTAAGTTTCACTCGTCAGTTGCGTCTCAATAGGTCTAATTGGTGGAGATGATGGGTTTTCATGATGCTTAGCTTGGTGTTGAAGTAGGAAAGGTCACTAGGCCCAAATAAAATGCCGAAGGAGGAGAAGACGTGAGCATCCTGACATGTTCTAGATGCTTTGATTAATCTTGTAAATCAAATTGATTTCTATGTTCCATATTCCTCCTGCAAGAGTTTGTTTTCCCTTTCTACCTTTTCCTTCTCATTTGCTATTGCTCCCTCAATCCTTTCTTCCCCTATCTCCCTCCTTACCCCCATTATTACCCTTTCTCTCCATTCCTCCCCCTCTTCCTCCCCTCTCTCTATCACCTCATCCTCTTTCCCCTATCCCCTCAACCCTGTCTCTCTCTCTCTTTATCACTCTTTTCATCTCTCCCTCCCTTTCTCCCTTTCTCCCTGCCTCCCACTCTCACTCACTCATTCTATTACTCTGTGCATGGACCCATCGAATGCTCCGTGTTACCAATCTCAGTTCTTATTTTTTCTGTTGCAATTATTTCTTTACTTTCTTAACTACAAGTGTGACCGCACTGTCCCTAGCTACAAGATAACATCAACGTTTAAAACGATGACCTAAATTTAAAGTTATTTAAACGGACTGTCACGTGAACCTAACCATTAAAATCAGTTTTCAAACAGGCAACTGCTCCCATTCAATAAATCTGTCCTATACAAGGATCTGGACCTGAATGTCTGCATACTTTGGAATGATTGGGAACACACTCTCAAGTACAGCATGGTCAGCAATCAGGCAGCGAGTTCACATTAATATCAAACTTCAGACTAGTCCAAACATATTTCACTTCAAAGGAAACTCTTGAGCTATATATGCCTGCTTGAACACATTGTGCCCTTTAATTATGTAGGTATACAACTACACATATATGTATGCTGATATGGTGCTTTAATTAGACATAAAACTCATCATATCAGTCCGAAATGTTTGAAATGCTGTTATAATCGAAAGTAAAATGTATAATTTGTACAAATAGAAATACATGGATGACACAACATTAGTCAAAATGCTATTCTTACTTGCCAATCCCTGGGAAAACAATACATTAAAAATGAAATGAAACGTGTCATTTCTTTTGAATTTGTAAAAGTAAGCCAGAGAGAGAGAGGATGGGGTACTGTTGATGCAGGCAAAACATATTACTTTCATATGAATTAAACAATTGTAATTTGTTTGAATCTTTGCAAGTAGTCTTCAATTTTAATACAAAATGTTCCCAAGAAGTTGTGGGTTAAATCATAACACCAGGATTGATATTCATAGGAATTGGTGTGATCACCTCCTTCATGTACTCTCCACTTTTTCATTGCCACAGACATCATTAAAACAACACATAGCAGGTCATTCACCTTCTCTGAACCACAAATATGCATTTATGGCATCATAAAACTGTAATTCAGAGATAATTGTTCTTTCAAGGTTTCTTAAAGGCAGAGAGAAGAAAATAATTGTAGTTCTTGTTTTGGACTTCAAAAGAATAGCGCTAATTTCTTTTGACAGCCATTGTTTTTTATTGTCCATTAATGCAACCTGGATCACCGAAACAACATAAAAAGAGTACATGTACATTATTATGAAGATTTAAAAGATGGAATGTCGAATTTTATTATTTTGTTGTTGGTGATAGTTTGATGAAGTAAAAAAAATTATAAAAGGGTAATTGCTTTATTTAATAAACCTGTATACTGCAAAATGTTTATTTGCAGAGTTTAGGAAATGCATTGATATAAAATATTATACAGCAAAAAAGGGCACAAGACTCTTTCAATCCTCTTGATGATGATGATAGTATCTCTTAAAATTAATTAGAAAATAGCAGAAATCATTTAATTTTGTTTCATTTTTATGATAGCAGTTGGATACAGACCTACATGTAGGCCTTCTCATATAAGATTCACCATCCGACCTTGATCATGTATCCAGTATTGAAAGACAACCCATGTCGGGATTTGCAATCATTTGGCTAAATGCGGCTTGATGCCATGCCCGATCATAAGGTATCATCGTTATGGTAATGGAAGATGACCCAACCTGTCTTCACAGATACAGAGCTACATGTATCTGGTAGCCCTTAATCCCCATCCACACCAGCATCATTTACTGATGAATTATTCTAGTCTGAATGTCATAATTAAAGCTCCTCTAAAGTGTGGGTAGCCCTAAACATTTGATGGCAAAAATTCACTTCAAATTTATAATGAAGTGAAAACGAATGTCATTTTCACTGACTTCTGCAAGGATTTCTAGAATAAATGTGTTTGAAGATCTTGTTAGAGCATTGTGTCGAACAGAAACTTAACATAGACTTGCTATTGCACATGTCCATATGAAGATGATACCTGTGTCAATCATTTGGAAAAAAACGTATATGCAGGGGAGCGCACGCTGATATGACTGGTGCCCATTATTATCTTGTACCTCAGGCATTGCCCATGACTACTGCTGACACGAAACATAGGAAAGTACAGTGTAAGCTTTACTCCCCCTAAATAGTTTCTCTAAAAAAATCCTTTATGCAACATTCTTATCCTATTTAGTATATAAGCTTTTCGCTATATAATTGTTGTTCTGATGTTTCTTTGACAAACTCTATTTAAAAAACAAATTGCTGTAGTGTGAAAGGCCAGTTAGCCTTTGATCACCTGTGCCATGGTTTTGTTCACTGCTCTTCATCTCACAGAGCTTGAGCTGAGTTGCTGTCAGGTGAATGAACATTGATTTGATTATAGGTGCTTAAGTGCTCAATTAACTCATTCATTGTCATTCCATTAGGGGGTAGTTTGGTCTGAACTTTGTAGTTCATGGAGAACTTGGTCGCTTGTGGAGTACCTGTATGTTTGTATCTGCAAGGAAAATGCAGAAGGTTCATGATAAACCCATGATATGTAGGCGTGTCTGCACTATCTCGAGATTGCCAAATATCCAGCTATTTTGAACTATCCCGATCGAAACTATCCAGCTATTTGCGTCTTCATTAGACCGAAGTGGCAAATTAGCTGGATAGTTGGTCGGGATAATATCCCAAGATATCTCGGTCTAGTTTGCAAAATATCCTTCTATTTCCGAACTAGCGGGATAGTTTGCGACCGTCTTCATAAGACCGAAGTACGGAGTCAATTATCCCGATCCCATCATGCACAACGATTTCCGGTTCGCACATGCGATCTATATCGCTCAGCGCTGACCTCGCAACCACTGACCTCGAGTAAACACGGAAAACCGCAAACTAGACCGAGATATCTTGGGATATTATCCCGACCAACTATCCAGCTAATTTGCTACTTCGGTCTAATGAAGGCGCAAATAAGCTGGATAGTTTGCGATCGGGATAATTCAAATAGCTGGATATTTGGCAATCTCGAGATAGTGCAGACACGCCTTGTTTGTGTAGGTGTATGTTGATTGCTGAGAGCCAGAAGGGTATTGTATCACATACTTTACCACAGAGTCAATGTAATTCCTTTCTGCCTCCAAAGAGATTTATCCAGATGAAAGAAAATAAAAGAAATCAATGTGTTATACCTGCATGCCACACTTTTATTTTAACCAGGGCTTCAAAATTGCAGATATCCAAATTAAAAAAATAGGTTGCTCCCCAAAGGGCCTCCATTAAATGATATGCATGTATGTAGATTTAAACAAAAGGAAAAAATATATGGTCATCTTCATTGTCTTTGTGGACACATAGACACCCTCCTCGCTAAGAGCCTGCTGGAGCAGTCATGCAGTAATGGAGTGGAGAAAACATTTGAAGAAATGAAGATATAACTTTTTAAAGAATATGTTCAATGTAGATGTAGGCTGACTGGTGGATGATATGTATGTTAAAGATTGAAGTAAAGTTCTAAGCATTTCACAAAATATTTGTACATTATGGATAACTTTGATATGAAATCTTTAATTTCCTTAAGATTATATTGCTATGCTGAGAGCCCATATTTGAGATGGATGGGTACATGTAGGTGGGCATCTCTTTGAGAACTCAGGCTGAATTCACTCCATCATCTCATTTCTCATCCCCCATCTCATCTGACAGACGTGGACTGACCCATATTCCTAGGTGGGATAGATGGAACAACGTCTCTTCTGTCTTTATCCTATCCTATACCTCTCCAAAGTGCTCTCTTGGGCGGTGTGCCTGCCCTGGTTTCCTCTATCCAGATAACCAAATACCCTCACAAGATTAAAGAGAAGGTTGGGTAACTTGGGTTCTGGTAAAGATGAATTTTGATTTTTTTTTCCCCCCACCCTAATTTCTGATTTCTATACATTGTATGTCGGCGTTGAAGAGTATCAATTTGATTTTTTCCCTGTTTGCTTTTCGGATGCTTTCATATTCAAAATAAGTCTGGAAGACGACTACAAATTGCTAAAACTTTTCAGGTCAAAGGTGTGTGTAGTCCCAAAATTTTAGTGTGCAGCGCTTTGAACTATTGTAGACCTACCTGTTCAAGTAGGCTCATGTGTGCTTTCAGCAAGTATGTGCTAATTGATGTCATGTTCATTAACTTTGTTTTCAAGCTTTCCCAATAGCTGAGACTGTTTTTTTCAAAATTTAATCACAGTACTCAACTTTCTTTTTAACCCTACCACTGTCATATAGAGTTCAAATTACAAGTTCACCAACTTTCTTAGTGTCCCTGTGGCATGTTAGAGATTTAAGGAGATACAGCACTTTATTCTGCGGATGTGTACTATCTGCACTTCGACCTTGAGATGCTAAGCCTGGCGCCATTCTAATGTTAATGTTTTTATTGATCACATTTTTTTCTCTGTCTAATTCAACTCTAAATGTTTTAATTCATTAAATCATCTGTTGAGAGTGTGAAGGGCGTAGGGTGTGCATGATTTATGCTCTTCTAGTGTAGTCCCATTTTCCTATGTTAGTGTTTACACAGTCAAAAGGACACATGACTCAGAGCATTGGTTATGAAATACATGTTATATAAACCATAACATGTATTTCATAACAAATATTTAACAAATTGAAAGGGCACCAATTTATGCTAGTTTAGCAGCCCGTTGAATCAATATTTTGTTTGTTTTTATGAAAGACTAATAAAGTAATACAACAATCCACTTCCAGTTCTATATTTTCATGCAAAATTTTCAACCCACATCAAATTATACGAACATACTCTATCCCTTCACTCACATTCAGAATTGTATTCCTAGGGATTGAGTCTAATCCCTATGTGCTTCTGGGGATGGAGAATTGTTTTAGGATACTCGATCCATCCATCAATCTAGATGATCTTATTATCTCTCTTGTGGATTCTATTCATGGAGTCTGTTTCGTGTTCTGATCGACTTACAATTAATGCAGCTGTGTGCACCATCAAGAACTGTAGCTGTGTGCACCATCAAGAACTGTAATGATTTGGAATTCAGTAGTGATGCAATCCTCCTGTCAACCCATTCATCTGTTCATTCAGTATTCATCTATCTATCCCTCACTCCTCTCCTTCAGCTATCATTCTTTCTTCCTCTCTCTTTCAGCTATCATTCTTTCTTCCTCTCTCTTTCCCTCAACTCAACACCAAAGTTGCATTATGAGGTTTACACATAGGCCTACAGAAATGAATGAAATAGCTGCATAGGTTTTCAGAGGTGTTTCTTAACCCATCGACCCCTGAATTCTCGAATTTTCATAGGTTTAATACAGTGACCCGCACTTCCAGTAGGCAATGTACTTTCTAATATTTCATGACATAAATGTTACATTGCATGATTGTGTAACGTGTATCTTGCATGGGTTTTGAACATGAGTGAATGATTGAATGAATGAATGAACGTGGTGTTGTGTTTATTATTAGTTTACTTGAACATGAGCTATTGAAAATATGAATACCCTATGACAGATATCCTTGTGAAGCGGAAAGGAGAGTGAGAGGTATTAAAGATAATGGCCTGTCGCCAACCCTTCTAATTGAATCAAGCAACCAATCTCTTTAATTACTCTCCCTTTAATTGATCTACAGACACCCTCTATATAAGGCCTGTCCTCATCAGCTCGAGTTTGCCAAATAACCAGCTATTTTAACTATCCCGATCGCAAATTAACCAGTTAATTTGCGTCTTCATCAGCCCGCAGTTGTCTTAAGCGGGATATTTGGTCGAGAAATCTTGGTCTTGTTCCCAAAATATCCTGGTATTTGGGAAATAGCGGGCTAATTTGCGCCCGTCTGAGCTAGTTTGTGATGAGGGTATCGGTCTGGTAAAGACGCAATTTCGAGCTCGGGGATAATATCTCGAGTCTGAAAATAACGGGTTATTTGGCAAACTTGAGCTGATGAAGACAGGCCTTATGATACTTATTTTGAGTGGAAGAATAGATTAGGCACTTCAAATATTACTACTATTGATCAGTGTTAAGTGCTCAGCCAGGAATCATTAATGTATGTCATTTCTCATACTTACTAATGACTGGATGGCCTCTAACATCTGTTGTTATGATTTCATTAGTATGGAAAATAATTACCTCTTGCTTCGTTTGAAATGAGAAGATTTGGCTAAGTTCCCCTAGATCAATATTTAGTGAACTTTAGCGAGCAGACTTTGGGTTGAGATTATGCCATAATCATTTTCAAATCTAAAATAAGCAGAAAATTTAAACTAATTACTATATTTGACAGATTGTATTTTGAATGTATGGAAATTGCTCAAGTTATGGAATGGAATGTTTGTAAACATAAATTTCCAGTATTTTTAGCATTTCTAAAGAGTAACAGAATTAGTGATTGATTTTAGTACAAGACAAGTAGACATTGTTATTGGATCTTCATTATTATTTCAAGTAATATGAGATGAAATGATAATGTGGTATTTTAAATATATGTCTAGAATATGATCAGCATTGTATAGAATAAGAATATCAATGAATAAGCTTGATATGGATAATGAATTGTTATTGCCAGCATTTGTTTTTAATCTGGTGATCAAAAGAGGGGAGATAATCCTTTCACTTTCAAAATGAGTCTTTAATTCTTATTATTGAATGTTTTAATACTTCAATTTGAAGAGAACTGCATTCTTTCAGCCCACACCATTAACAATCTATTTGTCCTTGTCTTGACCTTGTCATTACAGCTTCACCAAGATGACCAGCAGTACATGGAAGCGTTTGATCAGTTGTTAGAATGTTGGACATCCCTGCTCCGCGATGCTAGGCACTTCCCTCCAGCCTACTTCTGCAGCCATGCAATCCAAATCTTCAACTGCTACCTCCAGAGCCACTTGGGGGCGCCAGACGGGACAAGAGATCAGGTAAGTTTGACTCTTTGCATTTTTAATTTTTTTTAAAGGCCGGCTGTACTAGTTCAGCCAGAAGGAATTAGACCACCCTGCTAGCTGGCGAGGTCACTGTGACAGGTGGCCATCTCATTAAGTAAGCTCTCAATTAACATAAGAAAAAGAGGATCATGGGGTACCAACAGGCACGGATTGGGGAAGTTTTCTATATAGAGGGAGCAAGTAGCTACAGGTAGTATAGTGTGGCTTTATATTATTTTATGAACTATGCCACACATGTCTATGTTCAAGGCATATATCAGTTGATATCATTAAATGCCTTGTTGGAAGTTGTCTCCATATCAAAGATGTATCGGGGGTAATTATCTGGAAGGTACATATAATGTTGCTACCCTAGAGGTTAGTTGTCTTGGGGGGGGGGGGGACATGTTTTCCTGGGGAATAATGGTTGGGGGTGGTTTTACGAGGGAGGCAGTTGTGTGGGGCAATGGTCGGGGATGTTTCTGAGGTTTTCTAGGCTTTTTTTATCCGTAGGAAAGGGGTGGGGGGGGGGGGGGGTTGTCACTTGATTTGTTTTTTGAGAAGTAATTGTCTTGAAATAGTTGTCATGATTAAATTAATCATTTAGAATCGTCAAATTACTTTTGTTTGTAAAGATCTCTTATTGATATGAAGAATTAGAGTGGAAATGCGAGTACAGATGAAATAATGAGTATATTCTGTTTTTAACCACGTTTGTCCATTTCTTCTTCTTTTTCCCCTTGATTTGAAGAAACAGAATGGAGATGCAAGTGAAGATGATGAGGAGGAAGAAGTCAACGAAGTAGAAGAAGACGATAGAGATTTATTTGGTGATCAGCTGATAAGTGTAGCAGCCATGGGCAGAGCAACACCACAACATAGTATACCTATATTAACAAAGTGAGTACATGTAGCAATAATGTACATACCTGTAGTGACCACCTGTCTACAATGACCACATCTTTTGTTTCCCTAGAAGACGATTTCTCATTGAAACATGTACTGTAGGCACCTGTACATAAAGACCACCTGCCTATAAAGACCACTTTTCTTGTGTCCCTTGGGTGGTCTTTATGGACAGGTTCCACTGTATAAGGTTTATTGATACTTAACAACGAGAGTACACGTACATGTAGCTATACTGTACGTACCTGTACGTACCTAATTCATAGGTATAAGTATAGGGTTTTTTTATACTGGTCTCCCCACAATAGACAGAAGACCCCATTCAAATTGGAAATTATTTCATAACAAATTCAATTAGTTTATTGAAAATATAATAATGCAAAAAAAGTACAATAGAAGAATCTAAACAAGTAAGAATGAGCAACTGAAACATAAATGAATGAATGGAAGGACAGACGTACGAGCAGTACATGTATATATAATTAAGCACATTATCCTTTGGAATATGGATTAGCAAGTACACTTCTAAATCAAATTACTCAAGCAGGTAAACTCTTGGTCATTTATATTTTCTGTTATAACAATTTTCAAACATCCAAATTATATTCACCTGTGCTTTGCTTTTTTTGTGTTTTTCAATTTTTCTGTCAGGTTTCTAGAAGATAGAGCTCTTAGATTACATAATCATCTAAATAGGCATCAGCATCAGCAGCATCATAACGTAGATCTAGATATCAAAGGACTTCATCAAATCTTTGAAGATGTACATTGGCTTACACTAATAACAGGTAAGACTACATGTCAAAACAGTGAATATATCTCACTGTCTTTTAATTAGTGAGGCTGCCTCATGGTGTAACTGAAATCTTTCAAGTGAGAACTTTGATGGTGTTTGATGTAAGCTTTTCTTCATTACAGTATATGCATCTTTTTTCATTTGTATCATTTGTCTATTTTCTATAAATGTTTTTTCTTAAATTGTTTATTTCTGCATACATTGTATTTTTTAAGGGTCGTGATATAAATGAATTTGAATTCAAATTCTTCCTGCACTGCAAATACATGCTTACTTAATTATATACAATGGAAATCGCACACTTCGTGGTGGCCAAACTAGTGCTGATGGGCTTAAACATCAAAGCTAATTGCACTCCCAATCTCATCTGAAAACCAGCCTTACACCCTTGCCATAACCCTGTAACTTTGAACCCCCCAAAATAAATAAAATCTTGGAGAAAATATTGCAGGTGCAAATTGGGGTCATCATCTTACACCCTTCCCCCTCCACTATCCCCCATTGTAGCACCATTACATCGTAATACTGTGCATCACAATTCCTGTAACATCTTACATATAAAATTGTCCTAAATATTGAGAATACACCATTCACTACTCATACTGTTATTCCTTACTTCTGAAGGTCACCTTCTAGCCGATGACTTCCGCGGTGAGACACCTGTCATTCCAGAGCAGCTTATACGATACTCACAGCTAGAATCTCAACATGTCAATACAGACATCACTCTGAAGGTTCTAGGTTCAATACACGACGACCCCTCTTCAATACCGGGTCATGAAAAAGCTGATAAAGTCATTAGGTGAGAAACAGCCAAAGGAAGTTATTGTAATTACAAAATTGCAAATACCCGTTTTTACTTGTGACAAGTTTCAAACGATAAAACCTTATCTGCAATCCTTTTAACCATACATATGTGATGCCATATTAAATGTATTCTAGACTAATTATCATTCAATTTGTCATTGTTCATCTTAACATACACAAACAGTGGTCCATGATCATTAATAATAATAATAATAATAGCTAGATTTTATATAGCGCTTTTCAGGACCGAAGGCCCTCTCAAAGCCCTTTACAGATATATTTATTATTACCCCGGTCAAAACATCAGGTATCAGTCGTATGGATCCCACAGACAGGAAAGCTTGTAAAGCAGCCATTATTCAAGGAAATGAAATGTCCAACCCCACAAAGTGGGACAAATGGACTCTAAACGCTGATGATGATGATACCCCGGTCATTAAGCCTGTTCTGAATTTCAATATTTAAGATGAAGTATTTATGGATATTTTAGAACTGTCATGCCTGGACTTATATACTCTTATGCTTCTGTCTTATAACTTCAGGTTATCAGCAGCTGTTTTCCGTATCTCTGAGATTGAGAGGCGGGCCGTCCAGTCCCAACTCGGCGATCTTTGGAGCCCTCAAGTAGGTAGTACTGTGGTCTGGTTTCTACGACGATGGCTATCATCATACCTCATGCTCAACGAATCCTACTATCAAGAGGTACAGTCTCTTCTTCCATTCATTCATTCATTCATTCATTCATTCATTCATTTATTCATTCCATTTTCATTCATTCATTCCATTTTCATTCATTTTCATTCATTCATTCAATTATTCATTCAATCATTCATTCAATCATTCATTCCATTTTCATTCATTTTCATTCATTCATTCATTCATTCATCCATTCATTCATTCTTCCATTCATTCATTCATTCATTCTTCCATCCATTCATTCATTCATCCATTCATTCATTCTTCCATTCATTCATTCATTCATTCATTCTTCCATTCTTTCATCCATTCATTTAATTAATTCATTCAATAATTCATTCATTCATTCATTTATTAATTAATTAATTCATTCATTCATTCATTTATTTTTCATTCATTCATTTATTCATTCATTTATTCATTCATACATCATTCATCCATTCATTTGTTTATTCATTCATTCATTTATTCGTTCATGTATTTGTTCATTCATTCTTCCATCTTTTCTCATTCATCCATCCATCTTTTCATTCATCCATCCATTCATTCACCCATTCATTCATTCATTCATTCATTCATTCATTCATTCATTCATTCATTCTTCCATTCATTCATTTATTCATTTATTCATCATTTCTTCATTCATTCATTCAATTCATTCATTCATTCAATTCATAGGCAAATTGTTAGATTGCCTATACTTTGTACATTGGTCTACATATAATTATTTGTCTTTATACCAATGTTATATGCGTATGGAATTTTTAAAACTGAAGAGCACATGTACATCTTGTGCATACCATGTAGAAACCTTGCATGTTTGTCGGGACAGCTAGCATGATTCTCTTGTTCGTTTCCTACCTACTTTCTACCATTTTTTACCATTTTTTTCTACAGATTTGTTTACTACATTATAAGCAATATGTATTCATAGTATTGAACATTCAGTGTTGGTTTTATTATAGATTATGTAAGAATTTATTCCAGTCACTACCAGAACTGGAGACTATGTTCTGAAATGCATTTTAATACACACTCACACTGTACAAGCAATAAAATGCATCTAAACATGTCTTATAATTCTTTTCATTCGATCTTTCAGATAAGTGTACCCTTAGCAGTGTGTTTTGGTAAGGGTACTGAGGGGAGTAACTGGCTGACTAGTTTCCTACTTGATAAGTGCCTGTCAAATCTATCAGTGTGGAGTGGAGAACATGAGCTAGCCAACGACACGGTCGACCTTCTAGTAGCACTGGTGGAGAAAAAAGAGAGGTAAGGATATGGTTCCAAGATCATCTTTTCAACAAAGATTTTCTTTCATCCATGATTTTTAGCGTGTCGAGCAAAATTTGCTTATATCACATCTTATTTATAAAAATAAATTCTTGTTGTGCATATAAAATTTCACAAGATAATCAAATGTGACAATTTAGAGCTGCCATTTTATAGCATGGTATGAATAAAGATCCCTACTGGCAGGTTTCCATTTTTTCCATTTTAGTATGGATTTAGAGCTTTCCTGATTATAACGATATTAACATGATTGCTAAGACTTTGAAGACATATATATCGCCTTTGAAAACTATGACTTTTCAATAGCTGAGCGCTGCCGGTTGAAATTATTACAAAATGATCCAATCAATTACATTCTTTACACAAGAAAAAAACAGTTTGTTATTTCATATTGCCCTAGTCGAGCTATCTCCTGAAAATCTTTGCAGTCACATTTAATCTTAAACCGGATGATTCAAATATGTTTAGTAATGATCTAACCTTGTGTCTTTATCTCTAGATGTATACCAGCGCTGCAATGTGAGAGCTTCTGGACCTTAGCCAAGCAGCATGCAAGCAGTTCTCCGCCCTTAGACCTGCTTCCTCTGGACATCAAGTCAAACCTGATGAAGGCCTTGGTTCTGGCGGGATCCCTAGCCAATAACTCAGAGATCAAAGACAGATTCATGCAAGAGGTACATGTACTACAAGATCCATAGCCCCATTTGAAGTCAATATTGTTTCTTTATTTATAAATGCCTCAATAACAACAAATAGAAGACGCAAGAGTAATAATAATAATAATGGTTCGTTCTTATATAGCGCATTTCAGGATCGCAGGCCCTCTCAAAGCGCTTTACAGATATATTATTAACCCGGTCATCGGATTCAGGCTTACCCGCACACATTGTATGCACATTTTCCACTCCCTGGGGAGCATCACAGCCAGTAAGCAAACTCTAACCTGAAGAAGGCCTTGGTCCTGGCTGGATCCTAAGCAAATAATCTTGAAATCGAGGTAAGGTTTATGCAAGAGGTACTAACAGATCCAGAACGCCTTTTAAAGTCATTATTATTTACTTGAAACGGGAAGAAAATTAAATAATTTTAAATTCATCAAGTGAACAATGCATAAAACAGAAATATGTATTCCACATTTAATAATTCAGATGAAACTCTGGTGAGAAAATGTGAGAGAAAAGATGAATCAATGAATAGAGTATTATGAAAGAGTGGTATTATGAATGAATAATGGTAAGATGCTCTGTTGTGCAATCAAATCTGTTTCTCTATATACACCCCCTGTATCTCTCTCTCTCTCTCTCTCTCTCTCTCTCTCTCTCTCTCTCTCTCTCATCTGCTCTCATTCATTCTTTCTATCTTTCTCTCAAGAAAGATAAATTTCTTTATGCTCCCTCAGACTTGTTTATGTTGGTATTACACATACGGTAGTTTCCAAGAAGTGTCTGATCCACCAACTATCCGCTTCTCCTTTCCCGCAGGTTCTTCTCCCAGTTCAGAACCGCTTCAAAGGTTTGGTCCAGCAGGAGGACTTTGTCAGGAAGTCCCAGGACGACTCTCTCAGGGCCACCCTCTGCATGCTCCTCAGTCACATCCGGGGCATCGTCATGGGAACCCGTTTCAACTCTGCCGATGAGCTCTTCCTCTTCACCTTGCCCCTTGCCATGGAGTCGGTCTCGCTCGTCAGGACCTACCATAATTGTCCCGAGGTCGTGGAGATGGTGTTGGAGATGTTCCTGGAGATGGGCAGGAGACAGCTGACGTACCTCAATAAGGTGAGTTTGTGATGATGATGATGGAGATGGTGGTTGGGATAGTGTGGAGGAGGACAGTGATGATTGCAATGATGATGACGATGGTGATGCTGGTGTGGTTGATGATGATCATGATGATGTTGATGATGAGAATGGTGATGCTGGCATGGATGATGATGGCAATTATGATTGTGATGACAATGATGGTGATGGTGATGGTGATGATGACGATGATGGTGATGGTGATGGTGATGGTGATGATGATGATGATGGTGTAGATCATGATCATGATGATGATGATGGTGTGGATGAGGACGGTGATATTTTGAACAAATGACTGATAATGTGTGTTAAATAAAAACCCTTTTTTTTATTTTGATTAATTACTTCTGGTTAATACCAAATGTCCTATTCTGATTAAGAAATAAGTTTGGTGCTTGAGGTGCCCTCGGAATGGGTATTGAAATATTGTGTGTTTTAAGATCAACTGTAATACCTGAGATAGGAGATCAATGATAACATTTGACTGATGGCTGTAGTCTAAACCTTTGACTTATCTCAATGTTCAACTCTCCTCCCAGGCGAACTCCTTCAAGCTTTACGAGATCTCACTATCCCTCCTGGAGACTTACAAGCAGTGCAATCTTGGTAAACTGAGGCAGGACGTCTTGGCCGAAGAGGAACAGTACCATGATATATCCATCATGATTGAAATGCTCACAGAGATCATCTCAAAGGACATGACTGATTTTCTCCAGGATAGTAAGGATTAACCCACAACTGTCTTTGTCTTTTAGCAAATCTCAAAGATGTTCATGCATGGGTATATAGTCGTTTGTGAAGATGGCAACTTGGCAATCACTACATAACACTGAGCCAACGGGTATTACACTCATGTGCGTACGTCTGTATGCTGCCCTCTATATACCCATGAATGAGCAACTTTAAAGTGTACCAATCACCATAAATATTTTGTTCTGTGCTATAGGGCCTCAATATGGCTCTACTATATAAAAAAATATGAGCTTCAAATGTTACCTCTACAAAGAGTTACCCAATGTTTAAATACACTCTCGATGAATATAAAAGTGTGTGTGTGTAGGGTCTTTACAGACGTGTATCAATCAGATATGATTATTTACATCTGGGGACCGACCTTTAACGTCACCATCCGAAAGACGTGACTCAAGATCAGGGTCGCCTGAGTCGGTTTGTAGGCAAAGGCAGAGAGCTGACCAAGTGAATATGCTGCTAGACCAACTCACATCTTCCTCACACCTTGGGCAGTCTTTATATCCAAATTTCACTGTATTTTGTTTTCCTATTTGTCTGTACAGGTGAGCCTAGTCCAGCAAGCAATGTCTCTGCTCCTGATGTGGTCTTGTATGGCTTCAACCTTCTTCTACCTCTCATCAATCAAGAACTTCTCAGGGTAAGAATTAGTGCTCTATCAACAGGATGAATCGTAACGATAGAAAATGAATAAGTCAAATAAAATAGATGATTGTTGCGCCCAAAAGAACATTTTAGCTGCAGAAATATTAGTTTTTTTGTTGTTTTTGTTTTCTTTCTTACTTCTGATGAGATAATTATACTGCCAAATGTGCTTTACCTAGCTTGTATATTTTCACTGTAAGGCCTAAAAAAAAGATGTTGTATTGCCCTTTAAGTGCCAAAACATGGGTCGGTCGGTTGGAAATCTTTTCTTTCTTTTTTTAATTCTTTTTTTTCTCCCTCTTTGGGCTGTTATTTCTCAGTTTTGATTACTTTAATATTTTTTTTCTCTAACAAACAGTAAAAAAAAAAAAAGCCGACCATAGATTTCAAGATATTGGGTCGGTCGCAAAGGGCAATACAACATCTTTTTTTTTAGGCCTAATAGTCATACATGTACTTAATTATTTTTAACAATTTGAAGATGTGATGATGATGCTAGTGATAGAAATGGTTATATCATTCACACAATTGTGCTATTAAATACGGAATGTACTTCTAGAATTACATCATTCTATCTTGCAAGTGGTCTTATGTGTTTCAAGAAGACATCAGCACCACCCAATAATCTTTTATTTTAACGATACATTTTTTTGTTTTTTTTAGTTCCCAACCCTATGTCAGCAGTACTTCCGTCTCATCACGTCCATCGGTGAGCTGTACCCTGAGCGTCTGGTCCGCATCCCGGCAGCGCTCTTCCAGAACCTGATGGCGTCCATAGAGGCGGGACTGACCGAGTTTGGTGGCGAGGTGTCTAGCATGACCCTGGACGCCCTCACATCCATGGCCGAACACTGCGCTAAGAATCGCCAAGAGGTGGCGGGCTCTCAGCTCGATCATGCCATGGAGCACTTTCTAAGGGTAGGAAAATTGAAGGGATTCATTTGCTAGCCATGTGAATGTTTTGCCTCACACATTTTGCCCATTTTCACAAATCTGGAATTTTCATTGGTGATTGTATAACATCAATCTATTAAGAGTCTAAAGTTAAATGTTTGTTAATTTCAATTTATTTTGAGTTTAATTGATGTAGATAAAAATTAATTAATATATATCCAAATATAAACGTAATTGTGGCTGCACACTTCATGCACACATATTGATGTGCAATTCTTGTACATCAGTGGTATGGTAGCTTAGGCAAAATCAATGACAAGCTAAAAAAAAGCTCCCATAAGAATGTTTATGGGTGACAACTCAGATTTTTTTATCACTAAATTTGATAGATGAAGTAGTCCTCTAAAAGTATATTTATATTATCAGCATTGAAACAGCTATGTGGTTAAGTAATTGATGCAGTATTGTTTTGTGGTACAACATTTGTAGAATAAATTAGTTGATAATTTACATATATACCTGATATCAGCCATGCAGAAATTACAGTTGTAGATTTGTGTAAAATCATAAACATGAACTTTCTGATTATTTGCTTACATTCCTGTAGGTCCTATTTGATAGCATCATTAAGCAGAGCTTTGATTTGGATATCATACCAGAAGCAGGAGCGGCTTTCTACACTCTCATATGCAGTCATCATGTAAGTCTTTCTCTTTTGTATTTGGTTCTTTTGTATCCATTTCCTGTATACTCCAGACTCCAGGGGAGTGTTTCACAAAGACTAAGATCGACTTTAAGTTTGACTTAACTATGGCAGGCCATTTATGCCACTGTTTGCTCTTACCGTTTACTGGCATTGGTCTCTCAAGGGACGTACAAATTATGGTCACAAATCTACAGAATTTACATTTTTGTTGAAGGAAAAAATATTATCTAAATATCATAATGGAGAGACTAATAAGGAGAGCAACCAGCGGCATGATTGGCCTGCCATAGTTCAGTCCAACTTAATTTGAATCTTAAACTATGTGAAACACTCCCCAGATGTTTGAACAGTAAAGAAAAAACAAAATAAAAAAACTGAGGGGGGGGGGGGGGTACAATTGTTCTTGTTTGAAAATCTAAAATGTGATACATTAATTTGGAGATGTCTTGATGGGTCTTTGGCTGTAAGATCTCCTGAACAATCGTATCTTTTCTTCACCATATCCAGGAGAAGTACACTGAGCTAGTCAACGGCATCCTCCGTCGCCAACCCAACCCTTCCAACTACCAGAGACTAGCGACGGCATTCCGTCAGCTCACGCCCAACGATGCGATCTTCTGTCTGGACCGCGCCCATCGCATCAAGTTCCAGGCCCAGCTTGAGAGCTTCCTAGGCAATGTCAGATCATTGCTCATCGTCAAGTGATGATCTTGCCTTGAGAGAAGTTGAAAGCACCCTCAATGTACAACGTACCAGAACTGACTCTAGAGGAATATTCCTCCTTGTCAAGTAATGACTTGGCATTCAAAAACTGTTTTGTCAAGTTATGACTTGGCGTTCAAAGACTGTTTTGTGAAGTAATGACTTGGCGTTCAAAAACTGTTTTGTCAAGTAATGACTTGTTGTTCAAAGACTGTTTTGTCAAATAATGATTTGTCGTTCAAAAACTGTTTTGTCGAGTAATGACTTGTCGTTCCAAGACTGTTTTGTCAAGTAATGACTTGTCGTTCAAAGACTGTTTTGTCAAGTAATGATTTGTCGTTCAAAGACTGTTTTGTCAAGTAGTGACTTGTTGTTCAAAGAATGTCTCCATGACTGTGTTAGACTTGCCCTACATGACGTGTCTGAACCACTGTGAGAGCTTCTGTGTCAAGGTCGGACCCTTCCTCACCCTCAAGTGATGCCCCAGTCTCTAAACATCTAATGCCAGGAAACATCAAAAGTAGCCTCAATGTTAAGCTCCAGAACTGGCTACAGTTTCTCATCATGAAGTAATGACTCTTTTTTTTCTTCAGAAATCGTACTGTCAATGTACGTAGAGAAAACGCTGCCTTCCCCTGTTAATGTAAGCCCTGTTATTTGTACATGTATGAACATATACAATGCTTTTAATAGCAGTGTGTTCAGAGGGAGTCTTTAATCTGTGCTGGAACACAGTTCATCCATGTCACTGTACGTCCCATGGTTGTAAGAACATACCCTATATGTTGAATATAAATATGAGTGTGTTCAGAGGGACTCTTTAATCTGTGCCAGAACATGGTCTTTCCCTGTCACAGTAAGTCCTATGGTTGTATGAACATGCCCTATGCTGATAGTAGGAATGTGTTCAGTAGGATAGTTTAATCTGAGTTGGAACAGTCTTTCAATGTCACTTCACGTGAAGCCGTATAGCTGTATGAACAGCCCTTCTAGTGATAATAAGCTGGATCTATCACCATGAAAAATTTGACTTGCTGAAGAAAATAAGGTTGTGTTGTAAACTTTATGAGAGCAAAGAGATGCTTTGATAAAGAACAGTGATAAGACTTGAGAAGAAAACTCTTGCTCAAACTGTGTGTGAATAATAAAATGATGTATTTTTGTACAATGTATGAATAGTTTGTTATATGCTTCTTCATTGGGCATTTATTAGGATCATTTTAAGTGATTTAATAAAGAGACAATCCTCATTCTATATTTTCTTTTGTTTATTCTCGTTTTGCCTTCCTGTTCATTCGCCCGTCAGATGCACAATGAATGTGTAATAGAAATTATTGAAGGTATAATCTTGTGATAAGCAAAATATTTTACTCATTTGCATTTTGGTTTATTGTACATGTAGATACAGTTTCAAGTAGAATTCTGAATGAGGAACGATAACATGTGTATCAAATGTGCAAAATGCACAGATCATTTTAGGTGCACTTTATTTATGTAAATTCTTACTGCACATCATCATTCCATGAAAAGAAATGATCCTGACAACATGTAGAAAGAAATGTCTGTATGAAAAATGCTTGTGAGTTCAGGTTGTGTAAAGCTATTTTCTATATCAAGATACATGTATATTTTTTCCATTTTCCTGTTCAAAAGACTGTGTTTATGATACTTATCTACTTGCCAGTGTAACAATCTACAGTTTGATACAGTAGAAAATGGGACAGAAAGATGTCTTCCCCTTCTCCCTACCAAAGTTTGAGAATCATTCCTATATAGGTACATATGCATGTTATAGATTCCTCCATAACAAAGTATTAAAGCTTCCGTGAAAGGATATACAATTGGCATTGCCTGATCCAGGTATTGTCTTTATGAATGAATACAAAAGTACACTTTCTGTCTTTTATTTTAGGTTGGGGGGGGGGGGGGAGATAAAAGATAAAGACCAGTTCTGGTCATGCGATTGCATTGTGAAAGAAATGTTGTGGAATCGATCAGAAAAGGTTGATCATCTAGCATATAAGTATTGGTGTGTACTGCAAGGTTCTGGAATCATCAAAATGATAAGAAATTTGGCCAAGTCTTTGTAAAGTTACAAGCACTGTACACAGAAAGATGTATATAGGACTACGCACACGTGTGCGACACGTGCGTATTATCTATTTGGTCCCAATAGATAAACTAATTTACCAAATATATCAATTAGTAGGCGGTTTCCCCTGCAAATTTTTTATCATCATGCATTAGTCAAAACATATTATATCAAATGATTGGTAATAAGAGCTTCCATTTCATTTTTTGAGAGGGGGGCATTTCCCAAACTGGTCTTTACCTTTAAGGATTTACATGTATGTTTTGTAATACAAAGATGTATGCGTCTTGTGACAATTCAGTGCCACTATCTATTGAATGACAATCACTGACATCAATAAATGATTGTTAAAAATCAACAGTCAATAATCATGCTTGTCTAAAACACCACTAAATATTAGGTCACAACTATTTTGAGCATTTGTTGTTATATTTTCTGTTCCAAACACATACACTGTACTGTATCCTGAATGTCCTATGTTCAACTAATACTCTGTTCTGCTAGATATAAGAGCATCTTTGCATGGTATTTAAAGGAAGCACAAATAAAAATTTGCAGAAGGTTTTGAAATATTGTATCCGTATCCTTGTGTGAACAAATGTAGGTACATTGAGAAGTTACCGTTTGTAGAGGTGTTGTGGTCTGTCGATCGCAAGGTCCGCAGTTCGAGTCCCGCCGCCGCACTAATGTCCTTTGGCAAGACATTGATCTACATTAGCCACACTCCACCCAGGTGAAGTAAATGGGTACCTGGTAGGGATTTATTGCTTGAAATGCTAGAGCGCCGTATGGCACTGGCCGTGCTAAAGCCAGGGTAATAATCGGAAGCGCCAGGAGGGTCAAATCTGACTGACATGAGCGCTATACAAGAACCCACTATTATTATTATTATTATAAGCCCAGTTAACAAATACTATCGGGTTATGATTGTATGCAATATTTGCAAAGAAATAGGAACAGATTGTTGAGGGATAGTCAAACGTACCTGCATACTTCCTGCAGTAAGCTGTGTATTTCTCTGCATATCTACATGTATAAAACCGATTGCAGTCCATAAATATGCAAATTATGATGCAACACACTGCCGCTAGTTCCATAATAAGAATGTATAAAGGAGACCAAACAATTTACCGGTAATAGAATTATATCATTACTTATTAGTGCATGTTAGATATCGTACAAATTTGAATACTTCCTTTCCTTTATAGAAATAATGCTTTATAGTGCACAATTTTAAAGAACAAACTATATTAAAAAAGATTAGTTTCTCATCTTGAAATTATGATTGTGTGATACTTCTGCATGTAGCTTTCCCATGCATTGAAATTGTATTTTAAATTGTTAGCCTTTCTGACAGAAAAGTATCAAACTAATTGTTTTCCTAATCTTTAAGAAAAAGTTGGCAGTGTGCATTTGTCCATATGATTATGTCAGTTGTGAATTGGATACTGTAATGAAATGTAAACTGTACAATATGATATAAAACACTGTAAAGCAATAATGTCATAATTTCACAGTTTATACATGTATTGTTGTTTGCACAATGTACACTTTCAATAAACAATGAAACAGTACATCATGGTTTCTTTAATACACAATATGAAAGTGAATTATTATTTTTTAACTTAAATTGTCAGATTTATTTCTCTTATGTCATGTCTACAAAAATACACAGGACTCCGTATGGGTAAACCCAGTGTATCTACATGTATATTGTTATAATTTGTTTCTCTTTACTCTTTATTGCTTCTTACATAATTTGTCTTGTACTTGCTTGTGAGGAAGAAGCATTAGTGGTACTTTTTCATTTGTTTTGAGATGTATGCCTACCTACCAGGAGTATGTAAATGATTGCTAATATGAGATGTTCTTTATTTTTCACATTTTGTCTATATCAAATACTGAATTTGTGTTCATTTTGTCACATGTTTCATGAACATACCATTTATTTGTCTTCTCTCCACGGATGCCTTCTTCTTTATTTATTTTAAAGTGTAAATAAACTGAAAGCAATACTCTGCTTTCGTAAAAATGAGACTTGTGTTATAGCATTTTAATCTTTTGCTGTCGGTGTTTAGCATACAAATGCATGGAGAAATAAAGTTAAATAATACATGCTCCAGTTACTATTGTTCCATGTTCGATATCCTATACTGACCAAATTCTTGACTTTCATTTTAAATCAAACACCATACCTAACCCTTCATCTTTGACAAAATAATTGATATTACAACCACTCAGAATTTGTTTTCACTTTTATTTTCCCTTGGATCTTTTGGGATGCAAGTGCAGGGTACATGCATATATCACACCTTTAATTTTCTTACATGAGGTCGTGTCTGTTTAATAACTTCGTAATGTAAGATATTGCTCACAAGTCCTTGAACATCAAGGCAATTCAGCAGAGACCTGTGGAAATGCCATGCATACTATCTGCTGCCTGTTAACCATGCCTCCGAACAGTCTAACAGTATTGATGATCAAAAAGACTCACACATACCCTTCAACTGACTAGAATACTTCCAAAGATCAGTTATTATCAGTCCTAAGTAACAATACCAGTCTATACCATTTATCGGTATTAGCCCGTTCTCCCATAAAGATTTCTGCCAGACTGGTAAATATTCATGATTTGACTGGAATACTGCAGCCATATATCAGTAATCATTTGTCCAAAGAAATGGCATCAGTCTCGTGTCTGTATTACTTTTTACCCTCTCTTCTTTTCATATTTATGTCAGAGTGATAAATATTCATCATTTGACTAGAATACTGCCGACATAAGTCGGCTATCATTTGTCAAAAGAAATAGCATCAGTCTGTATTGCCATTTGTCCTCTCTTCCTTTAAAGATTCTGCCAGACTGGTAAACACCCATTAATTTACTAGAATACTGCAGCCATAGAGCAGTAACTACCGGTAGTCCAATGCCATCAGTGTATATCACAACTTGCTCTCTTCTCCTCTAAAGTTTGTGCCAGACTGGTAATACCCATCACTTGGCTAGAATACTGTCATAGATCAGTAATGATTAGTCCAAAGAAATTGCATCAGTCTGAATCACTATTTGTCCTCTCATCCTTTAAGATTTCTTCTTTGAACCTTGCGATGATGACCTCTTCTGGTTCTGTCTCGTTCCTTCTGATTGCAGGTGCTACAGATTGGAACTTCGTCTTCAATTCCTCTACCTGAAAAATGAGAGAGAAAAGAAACCTCTAAATGGTACCAATTGCTAAAACATTTTTCGTATATACAGCTAACATTTACAAAACCAGCCTCACAAAATTCACCTGGCATTCTACATATATTATTTGCAGGTAAGAAGTACCGGTAGCATAATACCCCACGCACAGAACCCAAGCCTGGATTTGGTTTCTTCCAAGTCCTATTCTGTACGTTTGAATACAGGTGCATTAACTTATTATCTACTCACCTGTCCCTTTTCTGTTTACCCGGTAGTAAAAACGTATTTACACTTGTGATATCTCTTTAAAGAAGTAATATTTGAAGGTCATGTTTTGAATACAGTATAGTGAAATGGTACCTCTAATAAACAGAGCAATTTTTATCTATCTGACTGGTATACCCATGAAGTAATACTTTAAGCTAACGATTTCTACTCTAATCACTGTCAATATCAAACAATGAAAACATAAAGAGTTTTATCCTACTTGATATTACCTAAATGCATGTAGTATAAGATGCTTTGATACAAAATATTAAATACTTCAGAAGAAATAGAAGAAGGAAGGAAATGAAAGGCTGAAAGAATAACAAGAAGAGAGAAGGGGCAGATATTGAAAAGGGCACTGCAGGTAGGAAAGGGTAGTAAGAAACTAAGAATTACAAAGAAAGAAGGGAAAAGGGAGAAGAGAAGGGAGGAAGAAAGAGGGAAAGAAAGGAAAGAAATAAAAACAAAATGAAAGAAATAAAAAGAAAGAGGGAACATATAGAAGGAAGAAGGCAAGGATAAAGGATTTGTTCATGCACAAGAAAGAGATTGATTTTTTAAAACTTTACCCTTTTCACTCTGGTTTGACACTTACATTCTTGACCCCCAGGGCTTTGCAGAATAGAAAGGTGAATGACCCCACCCCAACTATTGACCAGACTGTGCCCCACCCAAGGGCTCTCATGCCCAATGATGCACCGCTCTCATGCAGCTCAACAGATGGATCTGGTACTATTCCCTGTTAATAAAAAGGTTATCAAAAAACAGAAAATTAGAAATGGTAACACAGTATAAAATCACTAGTGTTGAAATACATATTTCATTGAAACATCAATGCATGTATAATGTACGTGAATACAGCTTACATTTGCACGATTTGAAATTTACAACATCCACAAAAATTCAAAAATCAGTATGTACAATATATGCAATAGTTTTCAGTTTTTCCTTCAAATATTAGCAAGTTTCATTTAATAAACATAAGGTTAAAAATACAATCTTATTCATAGGGGTTACTTTTAAACCAAACTACTTTGTAATTCGTAGCTATAATTACAATGCAATGACAGAAATTCAATTGACCGATGGCTCTTTTTTTATTCTTTTTTTTCCTCCTAGATCATAGGGCATAATTGCTCTTAGCCCATCCCCCCCCCCCCCCCCAATATTTTTTTTCCTGCAAAATAAGTTGATTGTTTTCATTTTTCCATCATATGCTACAGATCTAAAACTGTATTTGATTAAATGGAATGCAGAGGAAATTTTTCTTTAGGAAAATGATTAATACGTTAAGATACCAACCTTCGAGAATGAACTGGGGTGTCTCCTTTTGGTCTTGGCTAAAGTCATACCAAAACCTCCAAGCATAGCCATTCCACTGACTGCAACCATAAAAGCAATTTCTGGAAAAATAAAGAGAGATTAAAAATACAAGTAAAGACAAAAATATATGTAGAATATATGAATAACAAAATATGGCTAGATCAACCTGTGACAACATTTATCCGAGACACAGGGATGAGACAGAGAAATTCTCCAAAAGGAGGAAGATTAAATGGCAGTCAGGGGGGAACGCCTCTGGAGGGGTTAAGGGAGCAGTGCTCTCTTATGGCGGTAAGAGGGGCTGCGCCCCTTTCTGCAGATGCAGAAAACTTTATGATATTGATAATATTACTCATATTAGGTCTAGATCTAGTCATAAAGACATAATACCATAATCAAATTTAGTCTACAAAAACTATTTTTTTTTTTTTTTGCCCGTGTTAAAATCTCGAAATCGGCGGATATCTGCTTTTATCGGCGGGGAAATCTCATCCCTGCATCGGAGACATGAGTCAAGATTTCATGAAAATTGAAATTTAATATTCAATATATTTTAATACTATGTTATCAGATCTACGTTGATATTGAAATTTGAATATTATTTGCTGTCGCTTAGCCTAACACCAAACATAAGCTGTGGGACTATTATAAAGACTTTAAATCTAAAGCAAATGATTTGATTAGAGATTTCTGTTTTGAATGGCCAATTATACAGTCCATATAATAATAATTTTAAGAGATAGCAACTCACTTTTAATATTCGTTGATCCCGATTGATCCGATTTGCCATGTAAGTCATTTTGTGAATCAATTTTACTTGAAGGTGATTCATTTTTTGAACCTATGGGCGCAGCCATCTTGGATATCTTGAATTTTATGAGTTAAAAATTGGTGAGAATAAGTTGTATCTAAAACTTATTTGAAATTAAAATTTCAAATACAAAAATAAAGGAAACTCTTATTAATTTTTTTAATCTATATATTAAACCAGCATTATAATTATGAAATATACTCAGATTAATTCTCTTCAAATATTTTACGGCTATTTTTTTTGTTTTGTAATGTTTATGATATCGATATCAACTTACATCGAGAAATTGCTATCGTTTTACAGGACCTGTGTAAATACGGAACGTATACTTCGGTCAAGAATGTCGCAGAAATTTTGATTTTGGGTGATTTATTTGGAAAGGTAATATAAACGTTATATTCTTTGTGAGTTTTGCTTCGGCTAGATGAAGTTTTATGTAATAATGATGTTATTCTGAAGCGTGCGAAGGGCCCGCCTGTGTTGAGTGCTGTGTTGTCGCAACGGGACCTGCCCGTCGCGTCTCCGTGGCGGGGGATGCTTGAGGAAGCTCTTGCTCGATTTTCCTTGAGCTGCACTGCCACTTCCCCTCCACTACACTAACTTAGATCCGTAAACAACAACAAAAGAAATCATTGAATCTCCTTAAAACTAGTAGATCTACCATTGGATAAGGCATAACAAATACATCTAAAATATCACCAAGATCATCACCCAAAACAAATACGAAATCTAACAAATTTAATGTTTAAAAAAACACCCATTTTTTGGTGGCGCTTGTTCAGAAACCTATCCAAAATTTGACCCGTAACTCCGGCGTGGCTATCCTCATTACGCCTTGGCTTTACGGTAGATAACTTCACACAGGTGCGCGCCCGCCCACAACCCACCATCAGTATGCAATTGAAAAAGTGTATAGACTATAGACTAGTCTATCATTCATTGTTTTCCCGAAAAATACTCCAAAAATAACAAGAAAATTGACACGAAACAGGTAATAAACATAAAATAAACGACTTTTAACTGATGATCTTAATTTGGACATTTAATGAATATTCTACTTCATTTTGGGTATGTTTTAGTAGGGTATCTCCACGCCGGAGTTACGGGTCAAATTTTGGATAGGTTTCTGAACAAGCGCCTTTTTGGTCCCCCCTTAACCACACAAGTCAATATGGAGGGTTGTGTGACTGTGACCTTTTTTTAACCCGCATTGGCAAGCAGCAAGATGCGCAGCTGGCAGCTTCAATACACAACGCCAGCACAGCCCCATGAAAAATTGCCACTATGCGTGAAAGTGTTGCGGCCAAAGTTTCTGAGCTGAAAAACATTGTTTCGACAGTTTCGGTAATCAAATCACCTACCGTAGATATTTCATATGCAGGTAAATTCTACCAAGAGATATATAATTCGAAAACGTACTTAAGTTCCTCTATTGAAATCCAATGCTTTGAATATTTAGTCAATATCGATTGCTCGTATCATTGCATGAAAAAAAATTGAAGAACATTACAAAGTGGAAAGTCGATCGATACCGTATTCATGATGTACATTACATGAAAGCGCTTCTGATCTTCTGAATGGAATCCGGACATCGCTAGAAATCAGCACTATTGTCCAGAGCTGGTCTGTCTGTCGTGCATTTTAGTTCAGCTTTAAGAGGTCTTTATTATATTGATTTTTAAAGGCTACGTGTGTATTTGAGTTTTTGGTTGGGAAGGGTACGTTGTTCCAATCTTTGAGTGTGTGAGGAAGGAAGCTGTTGAGGTATGCTTTAGTTCGGCATTGGAGTATGGATCAGGATCTCCTCTTATGGGTCGTGTTGACTGTTTTACGTATGATGGGATATTGACTGCCGTTTCTTGATGAATAGCTTTAGATTATGGAGAGTCTGCTAACTTTCCTCTGCTCTTGAAGAGGGGGCAAGTTCAGTGAGTTAACATGGTCTGTCACTCCTATAATTCGGCGGTAGTCAATGACGACAAACCTTGCCATCCCATACAGATGCAGCATATTCCAGTTTGGGGCGGACTAGGGCTTTGTAGGCAGCTGCTTTCACTTCAGTATTGCATCTCTCTGTATGAAGCGCTAAAAATAGCAGTGCTATAGCGATTTGAATATAGCCCTGTTGGTGCACTCGAAATCGATCGTGAATTAAGAGCGCGGTGCCAAATCGATGCACCGTGGATACTGTAGTCACGTACCTACAATGTACATCGTGTACATGTGAGTGTCGCAGCAAAAAAACATTGTTGGAAATCAAATCACCTAGATATTGAATATGGAAACATAATATATGAACTCGCCTCGCGTTCCTTCGTTAAAATCTGACACATTGAATATCTTTGGTTGCCCGTGGCTCTCGGGGTCTGGGAGCGCGGGTGTGAAAGGGCCAGGGAGGGATCGGAGCCGAGCACATGAAATCATACAAAGGGAGACATTTACGTGCACTGTACATTGTAGCAGATTGACTGTATTTGACTTTACCATGATGTAAAATGCTGCATTTGAGCTGCAGTACATTGAGAAAATACAATTTAGTTAAAGATAAACTCCAGTACCGGTAAAAAAAAAGAAATTAATTCTCACAGAATCAAACGAAACTTACACTGAATGTTCAAGATTACAAATAAATGACATGTGCCAAACAATTTTGGAAGAAAATGTATACTGGCTGAGTAATGAGCATAGAAAGACAAGGAAACCAAGGTAGTACCATCAGGGCTCGAAATTAGCGGTTGCCCGGGTGCCATTGACCACCTAAAACGCCACCGGGCAACCTAAAAGTCCTGTCTTGGCTGCCCGGCTGGCAACCAAAAAAATAGGGCAAGATCAAAAATGGAAATGATCTCAAATCACCCCCGTAACGATTACGAGCAGCCAGCGCGAGCGGCCACTCTCTTCAAGCTTTGTATTTATTGTGCGCGCGCTGAATCTCCGTGTAAAATTGTATACACAAAAATTCGGTCGTAAAAAACTCGATCTACCTGGCTTACCATTGTCGCACGCACGTGTACGCGAAAACATGTAAATTTTCGCTGTTGCGAGACGGAGCGTAGGGATCGAGTTTTTGGTGGTCGATTTTGTTTTGATAGATCATATTAGCTGAACCTAGACCATTTGATATTAAATTAACATCGCGAAACTGCAATCAATTTCCATCATGATTGCCGCAATTTTATATAGTTTTCGTGAAGAGAGGTATGAAATCAAACCTTATTTTGTGATTTTTCTCGCCATCTTAACTGAATTTTGATAATCATTTTTCAAAGTAAAGTTTTCACAAGAAAATCTGAGAAAATGATTGTGACAATACAGTGCACTGCACTGCAGCTGCTGTGTGAGCTGAGCTAGACTGGAGACTAATTGACAACACTTAGAAATTGCTATCTGTTTGCATCATTATTGCCGCGATTTCAATATAGTTTTGTGAATAGAGGTATGAAACCTGAGCCCAGAACTAGTAAAAGTATTACTAATGTCTTTGTTTTTAAATGATTGTTTGATTTTCTTGTGAAAATTGTACTTTGAAAAATTATTATCGAAATTCAGTAGAACTTAGATCTGAACATGGCCAGAATAATCGATCACTTTATAGATCTATTGTTACAGTTCTTGCATCAAATTAATGCATTAAAACTTAGTTTTTTAACTAGATAAATGCTTTCTTTTTTAATAGGTAATTATGAAGCAGGAAGCCCGAAACCTTAGTCTACTATTAAACAAAATCTCAACAAACTATCCTTTTATGAATGAATGAAAAAGTAGCCCCAGAAAAAAGAGCCCTCGAAATGAAAAAAAGCCAATGGAAGTTGAAAAAGTAGCCCCAAAAAATTTACCAAAAAGTCGAAATGGAAAACTTAATTTTTTCCCTGACTGGTGTACCGGGCACTGAGTTAATTATGATTTTTGTATACCAGTAGTTTATTTTAATTCAAGATTTCAAGTAGCGCCCCTTATACAAAAAAGTACCATTGTAACCATGGTTTTTTAAATCAAAATTACCACCCACCACGGTTACCACGGTATCAAACAATGAAAAACATATTAAGTCATCGAACAATGTATTTCATTGTTTGGTACTATGATTACCATGGTTACCATTGTAGATAGATGGACGGCGCGACAGACACGATGGCATCCTCACTGTGACCACCTAAACCTGCCATTTGGCAACCTAAAAAACTGTATAGGATGCCCGGCTGGCAACCAAGAAAAAAAGTTAAGTGAGAGCCCTGACACCATGTGTGTTGTCCCATATATAGCTTTCTATGTGAGTGTTTGTTACTTTACCAAGACTCGGTCAAATTTATTATGATTTTGATGACTCCAGAACCTTGCAGTGCACACCAATACTTACATGCTCCATGATCAACTGTTTCTGATCCTTTCACACCTTTTCTTTCACAATGCAATCGCATTACCAGTACTAAAGTTTATCTTTAAGTGTTTAATAGTGACAGGGAAAAAAATACACGGGGCTCAGGGCGAATTAGCCCTCAAAATGCCAAAAAGAGCCCCCTAAAATTGATTAGAGTTCAATGCAAAACAAAATAAAGAGTGTTATTTTCATGGAAGCAAGCTTGATTGAAAAGTAGCCCCCAAAATGTTTCCCCCTGGTTAGTGAGCAACATATCCCCCCACCCCTCCCCCTTTTACAGCTATGGAAATCATGTGTAGGGCAGCTATAAGACCTTCAGGCAGTAAATTAACTTGTGATCTTGTTTCCTATCTTTGCAAAACTGTTCAGTTCCTCTCCAGAAGGGCTTGATGGTTTCACCCAGTTCTCTGGCTGCCGCGAACAACCAGACACGACTGCTGGATGATTCCTCCCCCACCCTCAACCAGAACCAAGCCCAGGACAGCGACAACGTTGTGGACATAAATCTGGAATCGCGTAACAAAGTGGTGCCGGGGAGCACGAACTCAAGGATGACCTCGCCCACCATGGCAACGACGACTGACATGCGGAAAAAATGGCAAGTCTTGCCAGGAAGAAACACATATTTCTGCGATGGCCGGATTTTGATGGCTAAACAGAAGGGGATATTCTACTTGACCACTTTCTTGATTCTTATGGTCAGCACAATGTTTTTCGCTTTTGAGTAAGTACATGTATCATAATTTATGAATTCCTTTGTTTTTTTTAGAACCAACTTACCAAGTAAAAGTAAAGATCATGTTTTGTGTTTGGTACAAGTTATACCAAATACCCACCGACGCTATACTCTGATCTGATGAAACCATTTGAAACATCATCCCAACAATAATGTTTGTATCCAGTTTAAAGGTACTACATGTACATGCATGTATGTCCCATTTGCAGGTCAAAAAAATGAAAAGGTTAAATTCCAACAGCATTTGAAAGATAATACTAATTTAGAACTTCCCTAAAAAAGGTGGGGCTTGAAAATGTCTTCAATTGGGAAAATAACGACTATTAGTTGTCAAATCTACTTAGGAGCTATAGAGCCAATGAGTAATGGTCTTGATTTTCAGACCATTGTACCGAAGGATGATACGTTTTATGCTGCGCAAAGATTAAATCAGTTTAATTTTGGCCATCACAAGAAGTTGGTTATGGATGTACATGTAGATAAATGCTCATGTACCCTTTACAGCTCATTTTATGTAATACCAAAGAAGAAAAAAAGCCAGTAAAGTCTAGCGACTAAACTGGTTCCCTTGCATAATTTGAATATTAGGACACTGCTAACGTTCAAATTTCACAGATTGGACATACATGACATATTCATAATTCCTGCAAAGTTCTACAGAATTTGAGGTTGGCTGCAAAAGGGACATACACTGTAGTACCTTTAAATGCACAAAATACATGAATACATTTGTGCATTTAAATGTACACAGAGTGTTGATTACTTTAGTGAAAATCATTTGTTCGTTAAGTCCTCCTTTTTCTTTTTAATGGTAATCAGATTTCCTTAGGCAAGTGCATTCAGAGCTACACAATTCATGTTTGAATCACTTGTTTCTACTGTGCTTTTTCTACCCCCCCCCCTCGAAATTATTCATTTTTGTTTTTTAAAATTGTACAGGTACCGTACATGTACACTTTACATTCCACACTTGTTAAACCACATGTGCATAATTTGTTTAACCTTGTTTTTTCAATTACTCTATTTAATGAAATATTCTAAAGCCTACAGTACATATTGTTGAAAAGAAATCCTGATTTTACACATTTCCGTCAAGGCTACACATGCAGATGCATTCAGTCTTTAAAGCAATAGTAGCATAGTTAGTAGAGAGTCAAGCACACACCCGTTTTCCTCTTTCTTATCTACATTCAACAACCTACAGTACTTGTAGTTTCAGTGCTCCAGTTTACTAGAGATCGTATTTAGAGATTGTCAATAGTTAGAGATCTCTTATTCATTTTTTTCTTCTTCTTCTGCATGTACTGTATACATGTACATGTACATGTATGCTTGTAAAATGAACTCGCATTGCGAAATTTATATCTGATATTGTCCTGAATACTTTATTGCAATATTCTTTTTTCTCCGCTGTGGGGTCACCTTATTTATAATTTGTTTTCCGAAAAATTACTTTGTCAACACAAGATTTGTTTTACTCTAGGCAAAATATTAAAAAGACATTTTTTGATAAAAGAAAATAATAGAGAAAAAAACAGGTATTTGGTAAAAATTAAAACCATATTAGTATTGCATGAAATAATACAGCTCTGTACATGTATATCAAAAAATGCTTTCATTTTAATTATTTTTAGCCCGATATTTGATCACAGTAACATTTTACACTGTTTTAGTATGGTTCCATTATCTTTAACATACAGGGTTGCCATTTTACCTTTCTATCTAGCCAAGTTTCCCTTCCTGAATGTCAAGTTAGAAATAGGAGTTGTTAATCAGGCATTTCCTTCCCGTATAATGCTTCTATAAATGATTTTGGAAAATATTGCCTTGACCAATGAAAGGATTAATCTATGGCAGCCTTGGATTAGCATATTGAAGCTACGTTAATCCAGGCATGATGTCAAACTTTGATGGAATTAATTATCAGAAGAAAACTTAATTGTTAATTGTAGAAACATACTGTTCATGTACATGTACATGGAGACCTACAGATGTGTACACAAGTATGCAGGTACATACTGTACATGACTGACTTTTAATTCATTCATAAGCCAAGGCTAAGTTGTTAAAATGTTAAGCATAATTTCCTGTGCAGTCATGACTGCATACTAAAGTCTAATGATTAAGAAATGTACAGTATTTATTACATACTGTACAGTACATGGCAGGGCTTAAATTAATCCAAGGCCATCCAAGGCCAGGCCTTGGATGCCCCTTTGATTGGCCTCAATGCCCCTCTCATTGGCCTTGGAGATTTTTTGTGCCCTTTCCAATTCTTCCCATTGGTGCTGTAATATAGGAATGTGCCCTACAGAAAAGTGGCCTTGCCCTAAAAATGTTGAAATTTAAGGCCTGACATGGAGTTGGTATAATTCCTTGTGCACAATTATTGGGTTGATAAAATGTTGCCCTGTGAGTCGATGCTTGTAATTTATGGGTTTGTTACAGTTTGTATAGTATGGGGCAATCGTATTTGTGCCCATTCATCTATTATGAAAATTCAACAGAACCATTGAATAGCTGAACATTTGTTTACATTGTTAAAGATAAAGACCAGTTATGGTCATGCGATTGCATTGTGAAAGAATTTAGAAACGTTGTGGAATCGATCAGAAAAGGTTGATCATCTAGCATAAGTATTGGTGTGTACTGCAAGGTTCTGGAATCATCAAAATTATAAGAAATTTGGCCCAGTCTTGGTAAAGTTACAAGCACTGTAGACTACGAGACATGTGTGCGGCACAAGCATTATATCTATCAGGTCCAAATAGATATAATAATGTACCAAATATATCAATTAGTAGGCGGTTTCTCGGCAAAATTTGTATGATCACGTATTAGTCAAAACATATTCTATCACATGATTGGTAATAAGAGCTTCCATTTCATTTTTTGAGAGGGGGGCGTTTCCAAAACTGGTCTTTACCTTTAATGCATGATTTGTTTCCTGTTTAATAGTACTAAATGGCACATTTCAGTTGATTGCTCTTAGCTTGTCTGTACATGTGTAATGTGCGATGCTTCCTGAAATGTTGGCTACACACTACTGTTTATATCACCATGCCAAATATTGTTTCCTACATGTACAGTACATGTAAATGAAGGCACTGAAACCTAGAAGGAGTTTTTACCGAGCAGCACTCCTCTGCATTAAATGTGAGAACTGCATAGAACACATTTTTAGTTCTGCATTCTCTGTTCTGAGCCACCGTTCATGGACACAGTTCCACAGTTTCATTATCTTCAAGAGAATAGTAAACGGTTCCACAACAACTGTCCTCATGGATTCAATGTTAGCAAACAAGATTGTACGTTTGATTGGACCTGATTACACATCATAGTTATTTATAGCACACTAAAAGGATAATGACAAAGCTAAATACACCGACATATACATGTATATACCGGTATGTACATTTGTACATGTCCTGTACAGTAGTATGTTGTAGAATGTACATGTAGTCCTGTAAAAAGTAAAAATATTTGTTTTGGATAAATTTGGATGTTTGTGGAAAGAGCCTAAACTTGACTTGATACTGCTTTTTACATATCGGCCGCTCTGTATTCAGCATAGAATCACAAGCGACATGTTATTACATGTATGTCTCTACTTAAACGAAAATGTAGGTTACATGTACATGACTTACATTGTACAATGAACATGTGTATAAACATTAGATGTACTGTACATAATTTTTTATACAGTGTACAAAATTAATGTAAAATCAATTTGATAATGGACTGTACTGTAAGTGTAGAGATAGGCATGCCCACACAGGGAGTCGCATCATATGTAAATATTTTTGTCATTGTGGTATTTCCCTTTTGTCACTTTTTTTGCACTGTCATACATACAGCAATGAGAAGACCATTGAACCATAGCGCCACTCTTTTATTTCCTACCTGTGAATAAAGACAGTATTTTTCCAAGTAGTAATATTTACATGGAGGTCTATTCACACACAAGAAAGAGAGAGAGAAAGGGAGGTGTTCTTAATTCTATAAATCTTATTATTTATTCTTTTAGGCCAAGTCCACTCCAAAAATAAGTTACTTTCAATAGAAGCAGAAAAATCAGACAAACCAATCAAAAAAAGTTTGAGCAGAATCGGATAACTAATAAGAAAGTTATGAATTTTTAATGACATGAAAACTTTGAAAATCACAAGACAAATTGGCAACTCACTCATGAATCTGTGACATCATGTCCTCACTATCCACTAATTATTTTCTTTATATTGATAATATAAATTTCCTATTTTCTCCCTAAGAATCTTATTTCTACACAGCAGCATTCAAGTTACATGTAGATTGATGTACATGTAATATATTTGTGTGTGGATTAATATAGTGTAATTTTTCAGGTAAATCATGAAAAATGTGAGTTTTGATAAACTATTTATAATTTTATATAAAAATCAATAATTATGAATATACAATATTCAGAAAAAATGATATATTCTTCAAAGTTTATAAAATTTTGTGAAATGTCAGGCATGCAATATGATACAAATCATTCAGTATAACCTGGGCAAAGGCATGGGGAAATCCAGTTTTGGGGGATAAAAAGGGAAATTAATGGGATTAAACTACATGTACATGTACATGTAGATAAATAGTGAGGTCACAAACTGATATTAACCATAAATATGGGACCTTTAATTTCATGGATTGGGCGAGTTAAGATTTGCATGTTTTGATATTACAAACACTCCTAACTTTTTATTTTTGGTCCGATTTATCTCAAAATTTTGCCATTCTGTTTCTCTTTAAAACTTTTCTGCTTTCATAATAAATGGACTCATTCAACGGGTTAGATTGCCCTGTAAAGAACAAATGAAGTGTTTAAGATCCATGAATTGGGTCATTAAAAAAAGAAAAAATGTTTTAATAGCCCTTTTTTCTTTTGGCACCGTTTCCCTGACAATCGGGCTATTTTTCAAGATGGCCACCATTGTTTTATTTTTTTTGAGCTGTATGTTTTTATTCATTTTTTGTCTCGCCTGCGTAGCAAAAAAGCGAGACATACGTGTAGGCGCTGCTTTTCCGGTGGCGGCGGCGGCGGCGATGACTTTTATTATCAAGGAGATTTCATGTTCTTGATGTGGAATTTATGAAAAGTCTAAAATACTTCAATTTTTGCTTTTGAATATATTTTATTACAACGCTACAAATGGCTCTCCATAACATTCGTCTTAGAATCTTTGTGAAACACCCCCCTGGTCTCAAAGTCAAGGTCAAAGGTCATTTCTGGTCAACAGATTTGGACTATGTTGCGGCATCATCATCGAAAACTTAACCTAAGGTTAAGTTTTTGAATTTTAGGTATAATTTTAAAAGTATAAATCCTTAGTCAATGAAACTTGGACTATAGTGTTATCAAGTATCCCCAATCATGTGAGTTGAATTTCAGGTCACAAAGTCAAGGTCAAAGGTCATTTCAGGTCAACAGACTTAGACTATGTTGTGGCATCATTATCAAAAACTTACATTTGTAACCTAAGGTTAAGTTTTTGAACTTTTAATATAATTTTGAAAGTATAAGTTCTCAGTCAATGAAACTTTGACTATAGGGTAATCAAGTATCCCCAATCATGTGAGTAGAATTTAGGTCACTAAGTTAAGGTCAAAGGTAATTTTAGGTCAACAAACTTGGACTTTTTGGGGGCATCAACATCAAGATTTTGAATTTTTAGCATATTTTCAAAAGTGTTTGTTCAAATTCCATGAAACTTGTACCCAAGAGTTATCAAGTATCACAAGTGATATGACACAAATTCCAGGTCACAAGGTCAAAGGTCATTTTAGGTCAGTAGATTTGGATTATATTTTCACAACTTAATATGAGAATAAATTTGTCTTATTTGTTCATGATTCTTAATCAATATTCACTTCAAAATGCTGATTACATACACAGTACATGTACATTTGTGTACATGTATATTCAGAGGATTTCATTTTATGGGGCCTGCTAATGGGCCACCCTGTCGATAAATAATGTTCCAACCTCAATTTTTCATCATATCGAATTGCGTAATGCAGGCGAGACCGTTGAGAGGGTTTCCCTTGTTTTTTTTTAAAGTTTAAAACAAGGAGGCGGCCCCAATAAAGGAAGCGGGTGGAGACGCTAAACATTTTTTTTTTTTTAATGGCCTTATACTGTACAGGTACAACATTAAATCTATGGAATGGTTCAAAGTACCTGTACTCAGAAGATTCCATGTATTTTGTCTAACCTCTCCACATGAATTCTTTGTGAAGGACGTGCATTAGCCAACAATTGGGGAATTGAAAGCCGTCCGTCAAAGTGCCAGATCTGGTAGTGCCTGCAGGCAAACCGTGTGATCCCATTCTGAATGCAGAAAATCTGAAATCTGAATTTAAAAGCCCAATTCAATTACCATTGATTTTTTCTCTACATGTACCTCTTCCAGACTTGACTTTGTATTGTATTTCTCCTTATTGAATTGTGTGCCTTTTTCTGCTCTCTTCCTCCCCCATCCACCCACACTTATCTCCTTTTCTCTCAAAACAAGATTCATTTTCACTTTTCCTCTCCATTTAGACTATCCTCTGTCCTGTTTCCCTCTTTACAATTTCCTTTCTTTCTGCCTGCGTTTGAAACCTTGTTCCACTTTTTCTTCCATAAAAAGGATTTGGTCTTAAAGAGAAGGTTGAGTTCTGGGAAGGGGTAAAAATAATTTGTGAGCGTTATCATTGTTATTATGCAAGGGTGGAAGAACATCAGATTAAACATGTTCCCTGAAAAGCATGCCTCTTCAAATGCCTTCATATTCTAAATATGACATAAAATACGTAAAAATCGGGGGGTAGGTTTTTTATGCCTCCGTTACGAAGTAGCCGGAGGCATTATGTTTTCGGGTTGTCCGTCCGTCCGTACGTACGTACGTACTGTACGTACGTCTGTACGTACGTCCGTACGTCCCGTTCTCGTGATCGCGTTATCTGAAGAACCGATTGATGGATTCCTGCCAAACTTTGGTCATGTATGTATCTTACAGAGCCGGTGAACTGATTAGATTTTGGGGTCACGAGGTCAAAGGTCAAAGGTCCCAGGGCTCATTATGTATGCAAAAACAGCTCGTGATCGCGTTATCTGAAGAACCGATTGATGGATTCCTGCCAAACTTTGGTCATGTATGTATCTTACAGAGCCGATGAACTGATTAGATTTTGGGGTCACGAGGTCAAAGGTCAAAGGTCACAGGGCTCATTATGTATGCAAAAATAGCTTGTGATCGCGTTATCTAAAGAACCGATTGATGGATTCCTGCCAAACTTAGGTCATGTATGTTACTTGCAGAGCCGATGAACTGATTAGATTTTGGGGTCATGAGGTCAAGGTCAAAGTTCATGCGGCTCATTATGTATGCAAAAACAGCTTGTGATCGCATTATCATTAGAACAGATTGATGGATTCCTGCCAAACTTAGATCATGTATGTATCTTGCAGAGCCAATGAACTGAGTCGATTCTTGGGTCATGAGGTCATAGGTCAAAGGTCATGGGCTCATTATGTATGCAAAAATAGCTTGTGAACGCATTCTCATTAGAACTGACAGATTGATTACTATTTAACTCTGGACATCTTGCAGAGCCAATGAACTGAGTAGATTTTAGGGTCATGAGGTCAAAGATCAAAGGGTCATATATGTACATGAGAAATTGCTTGTAATCAGGATATTCTGAGAACCCATTAATGGATTACAATTGAACTTGAATTTGAAAAATTTCTTCTGTTTTGGTTTGTAAAATTGCTCTATGACGGAGGCATCATTTCGACTGCGCGCAGTTGAAGTTCCATCTAGTTTCGCCATGTGCTCGTGTAGTCCCATGTACATCATTCTGTGTACAGTGCTTGTAACTTTGCCAAGCTTTGGCCAAATGTCTCATCTTTTTGATTATTCCAGAACCTTGCAATACACACGAATACTTAAACAATAGATTGTCAACCTTTTCGGATAGATTCCACACCGTTTCTTTCACAATGCAATCACATGACCAGAACTCAACTTTATCTTTAACTCTTTCCATGTATTTTGTCTCCATTTCCCAATAAGTCCCTAGTTTTATTTCGGCATAGTATTAAAGGAAAACTCACCCCGAGAAATAACTTTACAACTGTAGTTATTTTGAGAGATTCATTGTATTCTTGCCCAATGAGTATTTTAGTATAATTTGTAAATAAATGAGTAGCAATTGTTCCTGTGTTATATATTTTTCACCAAATATTATGTTTAACTTCTCAGCTATAATTTTCCTTCATTGAAAAGTAAAGGTTTTTTTTGATGCATTAGAAAGTATATCCAACTAAAGCTGGTACACTTCCAAGTTCACCGAGTACATACTGTACATGTACATGTACGTCATATTATCAAGAAAATGGCTTCACCTAGATGTCATGCTAAAAGTCATTACTTCATGCCAGGATTATCTTCATTTACATATCTCTTGTACATTTATGTAAGGAACATTGTACATGTACATGTACATGTACATAAAAAAAGCAGGAATACATCTCATCTTTCAGCATACAGTACATGTACACTAAATCTTTGGGGTGAGGTTTCCTTTAATTCATGAGATACATTCACTTATTAAAAGTTATTTCTAATTTGCTATTTTTGTATTTAAATGTAACCTGATAAGGATAATGATATTTCAGTAGACAGAATCCGAACTGCATACATTATTTGTAGCTAGGTTGGACAAACATTATGGCTTGTGGATTGCCCTACCTAGCAACACTTACACTTAATATGCAGTTTGCATTCTGACTATTAAAATACTATTATTCTTATCAGGTGAATGGAATAATTTGTATTTAGGCACTTCACAAAGACTTCAATCTAAAGTTTGGTTACAATAACGAAAATGGCCTATAATCTGCCGGCCCTCATGGTTAATCTCTTTCCATTGCCCACTTCCAAAGTTATGCCACTTTCCTCCTCATTGATTCATTAGGTGTTCTGAATGTTTTAATGCCTATTCAAATATCTGAAGCTGGTGGTATTCAAATACTTGAGCCATAGCATACCGAACAAGTGCATACATGTACATGTACATGGGCATTGATCATGGTACAATGTAATGTACACCTTTAGCAAGGCACATATAATACAGATGCCTGCATATCCAGTGGAATGTGAACATTATTGTGGTTTAAATTAGCATAAGAATTAAGGTGGCTAACACTGCAAGGATAAATGCTGTAGAATACAATCAACAAGGTAACATTGCAATGATTGCACTGTAAAATGCTTTGTTCAGTATCACTTGGAAAAAGAAAAAAAAATCTACATGTATATAAAGCTTAGAAAACAATAAGCGAGTTCATAGTTGCAGTCTGAGCATGAGCAGATAAAGGTCATTGCAGACCAAATAGGCCATTTTCGTAATGTAACCAAATTTAATGCATACGTCTTTGTGAAGTGCCTCAATACAAATTATTTCATTCACCTGATAAGAATAATAGTAATTCAATAGTTAGAATGCAAACTGCATATATCAAGTGTTGCTAGGTAGGTCAAGCCATAATGTTTGTCCAACCTAACAACAACTAATGTATGCAGTTTGGATTCTGTCTATTGAAATACTATTATTCTTACCAGGTGAATGAAATAATTTGTATTGAGGCACTTCACAAAGACTTATGCATTAAATTTGGTTACATTACGAAAATGGCCTATTGTGAAATACACGGAGACAAAATACTGGATACTGTACAGTACGTGCTCATGAAAGTTATGTAAACATTATTCATTTATGCACAAGTAGTGCATTCTTTGAAATGGGGAAACAAAGGCTATTTCTGTAGCATCTCTATCGCTGTAGGAGTGATTTAATATTTCAAAATGTACAAAGTGGGACTTCTTCATGTTTTGAAGATCTGCTAACATATTTGGGATCATTTTTGACATGTCCTAACCGTGATCTGGTCTATTATCATTAATGTTATTATACTCTTCTTCCTTCCCTTCATCATTCCCCCTTCGTGCCACAGCTCTCCATACTTGGCGAAGAGAGTGACGATCGCCATCCCCCTCATCGCAGCTGTAATGGTCGTCTTCTGCCTGGCCACTCTATTCAGAACCAGCTTCACAGACCCGGGCATACTGCCTAGAGGAACGGCCGCAGAGCTAGCAGACCTAGAAAGACAGATAGGTAAGGATTATATTATCATGTGGCTAATGACAAGATGGACAGACAGACGGACAAAGAGAGAACACATTGATGGAGAGGGAGAAAGAGAGAGAGAAAGAAAAAGAAAGAGGGGGGAGGGGCGGGGTGAGAGAGTGGGATGTACACTGAAAATGTACTTTATTGAATGGATTTTTTAAAAATGAATCATGGTTATTGTTTTCTACCCCAAAATTTGCAAGAATAGAAAAAGATTATCAACTCTAACGTAATTATATTATTTATTGGTAAATACAATAAAACGATTGAATTCTTTTGGTGAACAACAACTAAAAGTAGAGAAAATTAGAAAGATGTCATGACAAGAATTGTACATAGCAATAAAAACAACAGCAAAATTCACTGCCTGAGAATGTGAGATTGAAATTAAAATCCTGTAGACTCAGGGAAATATCTCCAAGAGAAAGGGAAAGGAGATAGAGGAGGAGGGAAAGAGAGAGAGAGAGAGAGCAGAAGCTAGATTTTATAAAGAGATGACATACTGTAGATTTCAAATCTATAAAGCTTTTGCTAGTGTACTGCATGCAGCTAGTATTAAAGAGATACAGAGTACCAGTAGTTTGACATTTTGCGGTAGAAAGCCAGCAGTCACTTGCCGTACCAGCCAGTTAGGAAGTTAATCTGATGATTAATTTTCAGGCCATTCTTAAAATGAAATGACATCCACAGGGCATAAGGAGCGTGTGTGCGTGCATCCAAATTGACAGGCTGTCCACTGAGATGTAATGCAAGCGCAGACGGCATAATAATGATGTTTTTGAGGATAAGGATTTTTGCATTTCATCCTTGCGGACCCATTATGAGGATTCATGATACTTGCTCATGTACAATGTATGTTGTCTTACAATACATTAATGGGCAGGTCCAAGCTATTTGCTTTGTGACGTACGGGACATTCAGAGACTTTAAACAAGAAATAACAATGGATGACATTATTTATATGGCTATCTTTTGGTATGAGTCTGTGGCTATTATGGGCTAGTTCATTTGTGGAAAGTTTTAGTTCTGACCAATTCATAAATTAATTTTAAATGTAATTAATGTGCTGCGTGACGTACGGGACCAGAGAATTTCTGACTTTTTCAAAAATAAGTTCATCATAAAAGTTCTCTGAATTTATTAAGTTATGAGATTTATGGTAATGATATCTTAATTCATTATGGAATCAAGCATTAATCACAACTATTACCATATTTTTCTGACCTTTTGTTGTTATGTAATATACCAAAACATAAATGTGTGTATGTGACGTACGGGACATGTGACGTACGGGACAACTTTTCCCTATGGGAAAATGCATTGAAATGAAGAATTTTCGTCAAAATGTGTTAAATGTGAACAATTTTAACTTAAATCAGTGACAATTAGAGTGTTTTAGAACCCAATTAGATCCTCTGACCATCACTTAATATCCTCTGTGTTAATTTATGGGGTAAATCAATACAAATATTACTTTAACAAAGAAAACAAATTGAATTAATATATTCATACACACTACAGAGATGCCAACCCTCCCGATTTTATCGGGAGGCTCCCGATAATTCACCCCCACTCCCGACCTTACGATCACCATCCCTATCCTCCCGATTTATTAAAACAAAAAAAAATATTTTTTTTTTTTTTTTTTTTTTAAATTTTTTTTTTTTTTTATTATTTTTTTTTAAATTTTTGTGTGGCGCTTATCAGTACATATATCTGTGAATTGAATGAGAAATATCGTCTGTTAACTTTAGCATGTAGTAATTCCACTATGTTAAAAGACAAATTAAGAGTAGCGAAAGATTGTTTCAGCATATGGATCGCCGTAACCAATGCGTGGATATTTTTGACACAGAATCCAAATGGCAGAAAATCAGCAAAAGAAGACCAAGAAATGGTCTCAGAAGTATAAGACCGAATACAGTATCAAGTACCCGTATATTCGGAAGTCTGAAAGGAATTCATCATGCATTTTGAACAATTTGTATGTTATTAAAAAAAAAAGTGGGAATTATTTAACTAAATTAACATGTAAAATGCTGCAAAATAAGGCTCAGATTGCACCAGAGAGCATCTAGAACCCCAGAGCTTCCAGGGCCCTAAGGCGGGCCCTGGATCCCGGCCGCATGGGTCGGGCGCTACGCGCTCGAGATGTGCGCTACGCGCACATTATTTGGTGTCAATTACAAATCCTCCCTATTTCAGTTTTCCAAAAGTTGGCATCTCTGCACACTATATTACCATGTTTATTCCATGATTTACCCATCTATCATGTGCAGTCATGCTTCTTTTCTCATTTCTTTTATCCATTCCACTCAACATTGCAAAATGTTTTTAAATAATAATTAATGAAGAAGATGAACTTGAACTTGAAAACTTTTATTTAAACTTGTTTGAAACACAGAGGCACACTCGGCACATCATATTTAGTCAAAGAACATTTCTTATGCTCTAAGTGTTTGTGAACAAAGATACATTAAAAATATGAAGTCTTTTCTTCATAGCTTGTTTGAATTACTTGATGGTAATATCATATAATTTTGAAGGAATTCAAAGATAATGCTGAACATATTGTCTTTTTTTAATCTTTTTATCACAGATTAGAACATGTATATGTTGCTGTCATATATTCAAGAATTTTGATGTACATTAATGTACATGTTTGTGAAAGATGGATACAAAAATATAAATCTTGAATGTATTTTGTATTGATTAAAGACATCTTATTAACACCACCAGATATAAGAAATTAAAACCCTAAAGGTTTGTGTTACCTTTTCCACAATTCAAAAGAGTGATGAAAATCTTAAGTGGGTGAGAGTGTGAAATACTCAAAAAGGCTATCCTTCCTTTATGATTTAGTTTTTAGGAGATCAGAATTCCCGAGTTGGCTCCATAACATGTACAGTGTAAGCTGTAATCCTTTACCATCATACATGTATATGACATTTAAATAGAATATCAAAAAACAACCTCACATGGAGAGCTTGATACCATGTCCTATTCTTACCTGCAGCATCTATGAGTTGTAAAAGCCAGCTTCTGGTGCATCTACTACCATATAATTTCATTAGACTCATTCCAGGAACTAGTACACTATTATGATTTACATATTTAGTATCCTGCCAATGTTGGGGACATCAACTGGCAAAATACCAAAGTTGATAATACCAGGGGTCTGGCTTGAAGACTAATTACATCAAATTCAGTACAAACAAGTAAATTCCTAGAAGGGACCCAGTTGGAATGTTCATATATCCCTGTATACAACAAGTTTCCTAACACAGTATATATTCTCCTTTTGGTCATTTCCTTTTTCACATCTTGCATTGGTTTTATATGGGGTTGTCCCGTACGTCACACACTTGTCCCGTACGTCACATTTCTTAATTTGATTATGTAATCAACATAGAATTTTTGTAATTTTTGTTAAACCTATTTTTTGTTAGGTATTCATCTAAATTAGAACTTCCTAGAATATCTTTTGAAAAAAAAATTATTTTCATAATTAAAATTAAACAAATTATGATCAAATTGTGACGTACGGGACATCACACTTTGGAACCTACCTCATTTGCATAATTAATTAATTTTGAAAGTTTTTATATTTTTTTCCTATTTTCTAGCATGATGGTCTACAATTCCTGAGATATTTAATTTTAAACAAATAATTCAAACGAGATACAAAAATAAAAATGTAATGTCCCGTACGTCACGCTAATTAATAAAAATCGAAGTTCGTGACCTTGGCACTCTTCGTGTTTTGATTTTTTTAATTTTTTTTTATCAGATTCATAAAATTCATAGTTTCAGCTTTAAAATGAGGTATAGTTTGTTAAATATATATAAAGATGAAATTTGACCCCCAGAGGGGACAATAGCTTGGACCTGCCCTAATGTTAATTGTTTTATAGGCCTATAGAGTGGTGAAGTGTGACGTCATCAAAAATCTATTTTGAGAATTTCTCAAATTTTTCTTCATTTTCCAAAAGAGCATCAAAAGTAATGTCCAAATGTCGAAAACCAATTGAATATGTTAAGTATTGGCTGAGATATAACCATCTGAATATATATGTCCTATTAAAATTCAGTGTTACATGTAAATGAAGACAAAATTGAGAAATTCTGAAAATAGATTTTTATGACGTCACAGCTTCAGTACTCTATAGATTTGACGTTTCAAGAAACATGATGTACATTTTGAACCTTGTTACAAAATATGACTTCAAGTTCACATACATGTGTACATGTACATGATCAACCTTCAAGGGATTGGGTATCCTTGCCTCAGATTCTAAACAAAATCCTGGATTTAGCTCATGCTGCAATCATAATTATAAACCTTTAGGTCAGTCAGGATTCCCACCACTTTTACATGTTTTGCATGTTTGATTATTCCAGATTCAAGATAAATATGATTGGAATTTAAAATTTCAAAACCGTTTTCCCAACGTTTTTTTATAACACTAGTTACATTCTATTGTGGAAAATGAGAATGGTAAAACCGGTCACTTGATTTATATTATATTGAAGCATGAATTTTTTAGGCCTTTAATATTACACCATTTCACAGACAGCAATAACATGACACTGTACATGTACATGTAGGACCATGCATCTCAGATTTGTAAAACTGGAAACATTGTTCAATGCCTTTAACCTCTTCCATGTCTTTGAAAGCAAATCTAATGAAGATGATATAAACAAAAACCTGAAACAAAAACCTAAACTAGAAACGGTACTACATGTAGTGCAGTTTGTACCCATGGAAGATCCATTTAAAAACAACATACGATTTACCGGTATGCGTTCAAGATTTATTACCCCCAAATTTAAAGTTTAAATGCTGATGTACTTTATGTACTTGTAGATGTATGAGGCATGTAATTTTTCTATACACATTCGCTGCAGTGGCACAAAAGGGGTTAAGTATCTGTGCATGTGAATTTTATTAAAACTGATCAAATGTTGCAGATCAATGCCAGATGTTTTAACGTGTAGGCCTTAACCATAATGATGTAAACCGTGTGCAGATTATAACACTAATACATAGCTCGTATTTTCATTTTCTAACCATCGTCTGACTCTTGAGCTCACCGTCTGTCACTCATTAAAGACATCATGTCACATGGGTAACGGGTCATTTAAATGAGCATGTCACTATATGCACTCCAAACTGCAATCTAAGGAGCTACTTAAACTGCATGCTAATTGGAGGCCGGCCGGCCATCCGGCCTGCACTTTTCTTGGGTGCAATCTGAGATGCGCCCGAGCTCTTAAAAGTTAAAGTTGTTTACTGAACACAAGCTTGGCAGAATTTCCCGATAGCATGATGGGCATGTGCAGCTCAGAAACGTAGAGTACTGAAGTATGACGTCGCAGTGTCATGTTGTCCATGTTGTAGATTTTAAAGGTAGGATGACTCTGGCAGTGGTCACTTAATATCATACAGTACAGGAATGAATACATGTACATGTACATGTACCTCCTTATTATACTACAGTAATAGAAATAGTAATGGTTTGTTGAAAGAATTATTTTGTGACCAACTGGCCGAAAGGTAGAATTTTGTTTAAATAGTATTAAAAAAACCCATTGTAAATCATAAATTTTACAGTATACACATGTACATGTATGTACATTACCGTATATTTTAATATACATGTATATGCAAACTGAACTGAAATAATAATTCATCAAATTACAGGTCAATAATAAAATGGAATAAATTGACCAGGCAATCACTTGAAAGTTTCAAGTTTCAAGTTTTATTTCAATTCAAAGCCCCCAAAAAGTATGAAAGTATAAAATACAGATTATATACAATATAGAAAACGGAGAACACACACAAAATGGAAGCATGTCTACAAATATACCGGAATTGTACAAAGTTTAATCAATAGAAATAAAACTGTATGGTTCTGTCAAGGCAGTTATTAAAAGATTCCAAGTTCCAACAATTACCTACAGGTGTGTATAAAAGTATCCGTAGAACTTTCAAAATTTAAAGGGGAAAAAAAAAGAAATGGTAATGATATATCCAACAATGCAGAGGATATGAAGAATACTCCCCCACCCCTCTCCAACCCCACTCACACCCCACTCCCACCCCTCTCCCACCCCTCTCCCACCCCTCTCCCACCCCTCTCCCACACCTCTCCCACCCCTCTCCCACCCCTCCACCACCCCTCTCCCACCCCTCTCCCACCCCTCTCCCACCCCTCTCCCACCCCTCTCCCACCCCTCTCCCACCCCTCTCCCACCCCACACCTCTCCCACCCCACTCCCACCCCTCTCCCACCCCTCTCCCACCCCTCTCCCATCCCTCTCCCACCCCTCTCCCATCCCTCTCCCACCCCTCCCCCACCCCTCCACCACCCCTCTCCAGTGGGAACAAAAAAAAGAGGAAAAAAAAGTACTTCTCATTGAAGTGAATTATTCCAGGAGCACATGCATTGGGTATGATAATGCTCAGAGAATGCTCTTGGTCAAGGCAGAGGATGCTCTGTATACATGTACACTGTCTATTTCAATATGTCTCCTTCATTTCCTGAATAGAAACCTTCCCTCCAAAAAACCACACACACACACACAAAAAAAAAAATATTTAGAAAGCACATAGACATCAGGAATGTAATATGTTTATTTTCATGTAGACCTACAATACATAATTATGCACTTTGAAGTTTGCATACGTACCGAGTTGGACTGTATTTTACGGGTCTTTACCGAATAGTTATATTTTCAGGACATGCATTCCACTTTTTGTGGTTTGGCTCAGTAACTTTTGACTCAGAGCCCTATGAAATACATGTTTTGTTTTGTTTTCAAAGACATTTTAATTTAATAGAACAGTGTACATAACATTAAAAGAAGAATATTTTAATGCCAATTTGAAAAACATTTAATTCATGTCATCAATAAGCCCTAGAAAAGAATCCCCTCCTTGAAAGGGTTATCATTGTAAATGACATCTGTATCATATTCTTTATTTGTACCAATGATTATGAACATCTTCTCATCTTATAATCTCATATTGATGAAACTTTGTGTTTATCTTTTTATCCAAATGTCAAATCTAAGAAACTCTTCCAATACCAATTGATCCTATTTTGTTGGTTGAATAGAATGCTGTTGAAAGACGATGACATTCCCTCTATTTTCTCTACAGTTCGTAGAGAACATGGCAAAATGCTACTGAGTACATTGTACATACAGTTGTACATGTACATGTACGTGTATTCACGGTAGTACATGTTTCTTGTAAACTCAAACTGGCATATCATCTGTACTGAATGTTATACATGTATGCCTTCTCTTTAATGGGGCAATTAAATATAAATGAGGTTATTACTGAAATCCCTGGAGAGGGAAACATGTTTGCTTTACCTGCTCTGATTGAGTTGGGACCTCAATAGTAAAGTTCACATGACAGGACCGTGTGGATGCACTCGTGGTTATGAAACATTATTTAACTTGAAGTTACAAACCACCACAGATCTTGAGGTTAGCGCACAAACTGGGAGGATCTGGGAGTTCTCACTCAAAGTTAAAGGTAAAGACCAGTTATGGTCATGCGATTGCATTGTGAAAGAAACGTTGTGAAATCGATCAGAATAGGTTGATCATCTAGCATAGATGTACTGCAAGGTTCTAGAATCATCAAAATGATAAGAAATTTGGCCCAGTCTTCGTAAAGTTACAAGCACTGTACACAGAAAGATGTATATGGGACTACGCACACCAATAGATAAACTACCGTAAATCTCCGTGTATAAGGCGCACCTGTGTATAAGGCGCACCCTTATTTTGGGGAGGGGAAAAAAGAAGGAAAAACCACGCGAGGAAGGACCTTCATTTAACATCGAGGTGCAGTTAAAGGCGCTGATTTGTGCTTGTAAACTTGTCACAAATAATAGTAACAATATCGTTTTTAGAAGAATGTGTAAGATCATTAATGTAAATTAAAAACAATAGAGAACCTAGGTCCTAGGATAGAACCTTATGGTACACCATTTGTTATATACAGTATATACAAAAAAATTGAGGAATTATTATTATAAACTACATATTGAGATCTATTAGAAAGATTACTTTCAAACCAAGATGACGGACAAATTTTAGTGTTGTTGTAGTTTCCGAGTGGTGAGTCAACACACTGATTACTGAGCTGGGAGACATTGCCAGGCATAGCGCCATAAATCGAAACTAAAAAAAAAAAAAAAAACTGTGTACATGTATAAGGTGCACCCCCGACTTTCAATTTTTTTAAGCGGCAAAAAAGTGCGCCTTATACACAGAGATTTACGGTAATTTACCAAATATATCAATTAGTAGGCGGTTTCCCGGCAAAATTTTATCATCATGTATTAGTCAAAACATATTCTTTCACATGATTGGTAATAAGAGCTTCTATTTAATTTTTTGAAATAAGGGCGTTTCCAATACTGGTCTTTACCTTTAACTTGAATTTACAAATCTCCACAGATCTTGAGGTTAGCGCAATAACTGGGAGGATCTGGGAGTCCTTGCTCAAAGTTGGCTGTCGTGTGAGGATGCAATTAACTTTGAAATTAAGCCAGCTTTCCCCTACTTTGAATACTTGTTGTTTCAGTCCCGTCCGATGTGTAAACCCTTGTCGTTGTCAGTGGAAAGTTGTTTATAACTGGAGGTTTCGCAAACTTTAAGTTTATAACTACGACGATACCATGTGAACGTACATGTAGCTAATGTTACTTGTACAATGCAATATTACCTGTAAAATCTAGATTCTGCACGTGCGAGTCATTATCACCACACTACCAGTACGTTATTTCATAGAAGTTTCCTTGGTGTCGGTATAATCAAAAGCAAAGTACAACAAAAAAGTGCAAAAGAGCTTTAGCATTTAATGTATAGATGAAAATATGAAATAATACAACTTATATGTATGCATAAAATGTAGGCCTCCATCCCTTCTAGGAACATATTGTGCTCTGTTTGTTCTTTCTTCACCATCAAATTTTCTGTTATTTCCTAGTAGCAGGAAAAGTTCTAGCGAAGAAAAAAGCAGACACACTCTGTTCATAAAATAGCTCAAAAATGATTGGTGCATAAAGTTTGAAGCAATTTCATAGGTGTCCTAAAAGAAAAATGTAGGCTACTAATTGTAGTTTATAGTACAGTGTATACCATCCAAAATGTGTAACTGAGGGAATTTAAAAACAAAATGGCATTGATTTATTTTGAACATTGAATTGTATGTTGGATTAATTTTATGGCATTTTTGCACTGCATCATATGAAATGCATGCAGTGAATATTAATACAATGTAGTGAGGGGGAGGGGGTAGGGGAAGGGGGGGGGGGGGACCGGTGCCAGTATTAAAGCCTAGTCTCACAATGCAGAGACTAATGCGTACATCAACTGGCAAGAGTTTGTGCCTGCAAGCGAAAAAACAAGTACTGTACGTCACTGCGAAAATTATTTTTATAGAATGTAAGAAAATCCACAAATGTCAGCTTTACCTGCCTGCCAGGAAGCCAGGCATGGATTTAAATCTGCGGTCCAGATTTGAAGATTGATTGCTTTGATATTAATATTTTATTCACATTCTATATTTGAAATCTCTGGTCATTTCCTTCTACTGATACAGCACTCCTTGCACAGGTGTTTTCAGGTGCTTTAGAATCACCGACCACTTTTTTTTCTTCCCAATCGTATCAATGACATCAAAAAGTTGGCCCAAGGGAGTGAGATTTGATAAATATCCTTATCTGTACAGCACATGCATAATCTATGAAACGGCGGTATTTCACCTGAAATTTGTTTCTCTTGCTCCAGTTCCTGATACCCTTGCATACCAAATGATGAAAATAAAAAATCTTGAGTTTTACATTACACTGAGGTCAACAGGGGCAAGTCGATAATGCCAGTTTTTAAGGATAATATACTGTAGACGGCAGGTTTTTCTTGAGGGGGGGGGGGGGTTCTTTTACTATTCAGCTGAATGGTTTGTAGCTCATGCCAAGATTTTTTTCTTCAAGCAAACGTTGTGATGATTAAAATTTATGAGGTACACTGTAATTAGAAGAGAAAGTCTTATAGTTTTGTTGAAAGGCAGAGTGTTAGGGTGAGTGAATGCTTGATGTTGACAGACAAACAGACAGACATACACTGTACAGACAGACAATCAGAAGATACATGTACATGTACATCACAAGTGCAGTTTCATTTTAATTACTTTACAGATAAACAATTTTTTGTAATTTTTCTAGAAATCTCATGTTATCCCCATTGCTATGAATTTTTCTGCGGGGCAAAAAATAAGTACTATTTATTTGTTGGTATATGAATAATTTGTGGGGTATCTACATGTATATACACACGTTTTATATTACATTTCAGTATCTGTTTTTTTGTTGTAGAACCTCCAAATCCTGATAACCCACAGTACAGACCACCGCCAAGAACGAGAGAAGTGACGATTCGAGGCCAAACTGTCATCTTGAAGTACTGTTTCAGTTGTAAACTCTTCCGTCCCCCGAGGACGTCGCATTGCAGCATGTGTGATAATTGTGTTGGTAAGTTTGGTCCTCTCTTTATACTCCTCTTTTCTTTTTTTTACTTCTCATAACCCAGTCACACTATTAAAGGCTTATACAGATATGAGGCTTTTATGATTTGTTAGTGTGTTAATGAATGCCAACTGCATGCAGTAGAGGTCCTGCACGTGTTCACTGAGCTCTAGTTATAAGAATGTACCGGTATATAAAATGTGAAACGCATTTTAATGAAAAACATATCTGAAGAATGCTTAGTGAGACCAACACCAAACTGACTACAGACTGAACAAATAACTGAATTGTCTTGAATGACCAAGAATCTGTGAGTTCATAGTCAGTGAGTAGGCCTGTCCTTATCAGCTTGCGTTTGCGAAATAGCCCGCTATTTCCGAATCAGGAAATTAGCCCGAAGTTACAAATCGCATCTTCTTCAGCTCGAGTCTTCGGGCTGGTGAAAACGGACTGGACAAATAGCGGGCGATTTTGCAAACTCGAGCTGATGAAGACATGCCTAGTGTGAAGTTTGGAGTCAAGTTAGTGGTATGACAGGTATCGGTTTCACATCTCATTCTGCAAAGTATCCTTTCCCCCCTCCCCTTCCTCTCCCACTCATCCATTCACTCCCTCTTCCCTTAAAGATAAACTTTAGTACTGGTAATGCGACTGCATTGTGAAAGAAAAGGTGTGGAAAGGATCAGAAACAGTTGATCATGTAGCATGTAAGTATTGGTGTGCACTGCAAGGTTCTGGAGTCATCAAAATCATAATAAATTTGACCGAGTCTTGGTAAAGTAACAAACACTCACATAGAAAGCTATATATGGGACAACACACATGGTGTCGGGGATGGTACTACCTTGGTTTCCTTGTCTTTCTATGCTCATTACTCAGCCAGTATACATTTTCTTCCAAAATTGTTTGGCACATGTCATTTATTTGTAATCTTGAACATTCAGTGTAAGTTTCGTTTGATTCTGTGAGAATTAATTTCCTTTTTTTTACCAGTACTGGAGTTTATCTTTAACCCCTTCTCCAGTCTTCTTCACCCCTTCCCTCCACCCTTCCCTCTTCCCTTACTCCTCCCGCTTGCTCTTACTACCCTGCTTCCCTTCTCTCCCCCTCCCCTTCCCCTCCCTCTTCCCTTCCCTCTTCCCTTCCCTCTTCCCTTCTCATCTTTTACCCCCTCCCCCCCCCCCATCTACTTCTCCCACAGTTTCAATTCCCCTTGCCTCTCATCCCTCTCCACGGTTACCAAGATATCAGACATCAAAGGAAAAATAACTGCAAAAAACTATCTGTACAGTGTAAATCAATATGTTTTTCTGACATTTAAACACAGCTTCGTGCGCAGTTTGACTATTAAAATAAGGCTCCTCCAAATAGAAAAAATAGCAAGAATAACTCAAGAATTGGATGTCTTGTAACATTGAAATTCCCTAAAATACAAGAAACTCTTGACCACTCTAAAGAGTGTAGCTTGGTTTAACATGGAGCAATTTTAACCAGACTTAAAATTTCCTTTTTTTTGTTGTTGTCATTTTTAAGCATTTTTGAGTAACCAATAAACCATAGCACTTTATTTTGATACAGTTGAGCTGAGTGTACAAGTACAGTATACTGTAGCATGTGTGCTTGCTTATCAATCAGATATTATATTGTATACGTGTACCTGTTACAGTGTCAATAGATGATTTAGTTTGATTAAAGCACTCTTACTAGTCATAAGTAGTTCAATGATGCTTTACTCAGTCATGGCCATTAAGGGGCCCCCTCTTCATACATGTAAATGTTAATGCCCCTTCCCTTGTCACCTGTCTTTAATTTCTATCCTTTTAACCATCTGGATTGTGTAAATTTATTACCCAATGTAGTATTACAATATTTATGACTTTTCTTTATATTTATATATGTTACATTTTGTTTTTGCTGTTATTGTTGAGACTATAAACAGATAATTTTGTCCAGTTAACCCAAAACTCACTGTATACAATTGAGAGAAATTGACTTAAAATATGGATACCGTGAGTCATTAAAATCATTTTTTTATTTCAATACATTCATGTGCATTATGTAGTCATTTGAATTGTAACAATGTACACTGTATACACAATAAGCACTAATGTTTTGTAAGCTTCTTAATAAGTAAGACCCAAATATGCTTCAAAATAGAGACATTTTTCATAAATTGGCCTGACTTTGTACATGTATTGTTTCCAAAATATCATTAAGTATTGCCACCTCTCTTTAAAAGGTTCATGATATTACAAAACTCTGTATGCCCAGTCATTGTTACATGTACGTCAACAAGAACTACACTCAGGAAAGAAGAAAAAAAAGGAAATTGGACACCATTTATGATTATTATTTTGAAAGAAATATAATAAACCCTATATAAAAATAAACACAAACTTAAATCTTCTTATGATATGCAAATGGAATCATACCTTTCACACATGAGTGAGCATAGCCATTTTGCAAAATATGAGTCTGAAAGAAAATTACAATAATGGGATATCTGACACATGTTCCTTAACATTCAAATGTCTGCTTGCCTTATTTACGCAGTTCTTAATCGGACCTTCTAATGGTTATTTGATGTGCTCATTCAAGTGTGAAACTTGATCATACAGTACCGTAATTGATGTTGTTTTATAGAAAGTTTATACCTGTATGAACATTTTGAATAATAAAGATTAAAAAGTGTCCACTACCGGTGTCTTCCTTTTCTTTCTTTTATTTTGCTTAAGTGTATTTGACCATCCTATTATTCAATGGGTCATCTTGATTACTGCTTTCCCTCCAGCTTTGTTGTCAAATTTTGGCTTTTTGGCAGTAGGCTTTTTGAAGACTGCTCATGTGGAAGTAAAAAGTAGGGTCGCATACATGTACATGTACAATATCCATCATGTGATTTAAAATTGTATATTGTTGATGTCTTTTTTCAAAGTTTGTATTCTATTTTATGTGTCCTTTCTTTCATTTTTCTTCTGCAGAAAATTTTGACCACCATTGTCCATGGGTGGGAAACTGCGTTGGCAAGAGGAATTACCGCTATTTCTATCTCTTCTTGGTCTCAACGTGTATATTGTTGATGTCTTTTTTCAAAGTTTGTATTCTATTTTATGTGTCCTTTCTTTCATTTTTCTTCTGCAGAAAATTTTGACCACCATTGTCCATGGGTGGGAAACTGCGTTGGCAAGAGGAATTACCGCTATTTCTATCTCTTCTTGGTCTCAACGTGTATATTATCTATGTTTGTCTTTGCCTGCAATATTACAACACTTGTACTAGGTAAGTGGCAGCTCAATATTTCTATTTCTCAAGTATCCCTAATATAAATCTAAAACACAAACGTGAGATGGTGAGAGTCATCTTTGGTATTCCTAGGAGAAATGAAAGACTATATTTCTAAAAATAAAAAAACAAACAAATTGGCCTTTTTCTTCTTCTCCTCTTCTTCTTCTTTTACTACTACTATACTTCTTCTTTTTCTTTTCATTCTTCTTCTCATTCTTCTTCTTCTTCTTCTTCACCTTCTCCCCCTCCTCCTCCTCCTCCTCCTTCTCGTACTCCTTCTTCTTCTTCTGCTACTTCTACTTCTACTACTTCTATTTCAATTTACCCAGGTGCTGTTCTGTCATAGGGCCCTGCAATTATTATTATTATCATGTCATACTGTACATGTGAACATTTTCTGAAGAAAGTGTCATGGGTTTTGTAATTTTGGTTTGCATTGAATGTTTTTTATTTCTCCTGACGATCCATTGTGTCCCAATTATAATAAGTGAAAATTTTGCCTGGATTGTAGGAACTATAATGTAGAATTGCCTGAATGATTAATTAGTCTGTTTCCTGTTCCTCAACCACTGGCTGTGTTTAATTGTGTGTCCTGTGGGAGTTTCTTTCATTGAAATATGCTCTCCTGGGCGCGCAATTTCCCGAACAACATGAAAACTGTCGGTCGACTAGTGGATGTGTTTTAGTGTTTCTTGTCTTGTGGGGTCGTTGCTGTTGAATATGCTCACACTCGTTCACACACACAAACCAACAAAAAACGTTTTCTACCCATTTTATTGCATGTTCTGTGAGGTTTGTGCTGTTATATTAAACATGCCCACACAATCAGAAAGAAATTTTCTATAAAGTATTGGCTATATTTTGATTTTGTGTCTTGTCTTGTTGGTTTTGCTCAAACTTATTTACAACCATTTAGAAAAAAATGATTTTGAACTAGTGGCTGTCATTCATTGGTTTATCTGTTAAAGTATTCTCAGGACCTTTTTACTGATGAACTGTCTCTCTCATTTTGTTATGCTTTTATCACATTGCACACCAACTCGATGTCAATGTTAGGGGATTTCCCCTCCATGTTTATTTGCCCTTTAATGTTTTTATGCATGTATCAGAAACTGCAATCAGACATACAGTACCGTATGTACATAGGCTTTACCAATAGCATCAATAGGGAACGTAAATGAGATATGACAAATGGGTACCTACACTATTTACTTGTCAAATTTATATGCTGACTGGCTTGTGTAATGGTACACTGAACATTTTGTGAAAATACTGCTCATTGTCCAATTCCAGTCATGCAGAAGTTTATAAAAACAGTGACTTAACATTAGAAACTTTGAATGTCTATGAATGGGGGATATTTTGATACAATAACCATGCTTCGTGCCCACTTTCTGGCATAACATATACATGTACAGAGAATTTCATTGAATAGGCTCCAAGAAAGATGATGTGTACAGTGTACAGTACATCATACATGTACATGTACTGTAGGTGTTTACATGCACATGTACATGTATACATGTATGTACATGTGTGTTCTGTAACTTAAAAATAAAAATGATGGTAATTTTCAAGACAAGGTCTGTTCATGACAACTGTGCTATTAATTATATGGTGGGGCCTATAGATTATCAAGCATTTTGGAAAATCACCAACAATTCCTTCGGTTGTGCATGCATGGGCCTATTCTGACAAAAATAAACATCTTTGGATAAAAATAGAATTATTATTCCCAGCATTTGATCTCATAGCCCTACTAACATTGTGCAAGGAATCAAGGATACCGGTATATAGAATGATTAATGCAGATGAAGCGGTTTAATTGGGAGAAAAAGTGACACTGTGAGCTACATTTATTGATAAAACAACTTTATAAAATAACAAAAAATCTTCATTCTTGTCAGACATGAAGAAATCATGTTCTTGAATGATTAAACATGAGTTGTCATAGAACATGTGGCAAATATAACTTGTTTTGTTTTTTTTGCTTCGGTTTTCAGATTTCTGGAAGCATTTGTTTTGAAAGGCTCATATGTTCCGAACATCACATAAAATGTTCCATTCAAATCAGGCCTCAAATTGGCCATTAATTAGGGCAGCGTCTTTAATTTGTCTGCCTTTTTTTCTTTCCCCTGCTTTTAATTCTTTTCCCCTCTTTTTCCTTTCTTTCTTTCTTTTTGTTTCTTTTGTTATTCTCTACCAGTGTACATTTAAAATGTGCATCATTTTGTGTCACATTTTCAAAGAAGACGACAATTCCAGGCACAATAAAATCCCTTGAATGTGAGCCAGGTTAACTTCACATTTTCGCAGGTATTCACTGAGCCATCTCATTGTCAATGTCCATAACATTAGACATTCCATTACATGTAATGTAGGATCTTCATGTTGAACAGAACATTATCCCTTTTTTCAAAGCCGGAAGAGAATGAATTCAATGTTAAAGTACTTTATATGAGTTAGCGTCATTCTAGCAAGGACAATATATAGATAATATTAAATAATAGTGAACATTTATAATGCGCCATGTCTGTCAAAAATGACACTCCTGGCGCAGTTGTGTGGAAGTTGTATAATTGTGGGCAAGAATTCAAGAAAGAAAGTAAAATACACATAAGTTACAGTTTAACATACTTCAGGACATAATTTGCAATAATACAATACAAACCATATTACAGTAAATCAAGTTATATAAGGGTAGTACAATGTAAGACATAATTAAACAAACTAATATGTTGAGAACAGAAACGCTTTTAACAAAGACTTGAACTGTGAGTAGGAGTTCTCATTACGGAGGTGAGGAGGGAGTGAGTTCCACAGATGTACACAAAGTTAATGCCTTGTTGGCTCTAAACGAATGATATACATGTACTGCTAAGAATGCTGTTTTTCAAGCTTCTAGAAGCTAGCCTTTGGCCATCTCTATTGGTATGGCTGTGTGATATGATATATCCTTTTTTCCATAAATTTCTATGAAATTAATTTATGTAGATGTCTTTGTACGTGTACAAATTTGTTTTATTGTATATTTCTATGATATCCTTTGTTAATTTCTATGATGAGCTTACAGTGTATGTATGTCATGGCATGGCATCCATCGTCCGTCCGTCCCTCCATCCGTCCACATTTTTCAAAATGCTTCTTCTTCGTTATTTTTCAACCGATTTCGATTTTTTTTTTTTTGGCTTCATATGATAGGGCTAGGAGGGGGATTTAAAACTTCTACACAGAATCGTGAAATTCATTATCTACCAGTATGCTATTTTATGCGAATTTATTCAAAATCACAAAAAATGCTTCTTCTCCTTCATTTCTCGACCGATTTTGATTTGGTTTGCTTTATCTGGTAGAGCTAACTTTGGTTCACTATAAGTCTACACCGAATTTTGAAATTGTTCTCCATTAATTAATTATGGTAATTTATGCAAATTTATTCCAAAAATAACAAAACTTGCTTCTTCTCCCTCATTTCTTGACCGATTTTGATTTGGTTTGCCTCATCTGGTAGAGCTAAATTTGGAACACTAAACTTCTACACAGAATTTTGAGATTTTGCTCCATTGATTATTTACATGTATGGTACGTTATGCAAATTTATTCCAAAAATGATAAAAAAATCACAAGAAATGCTTTTTCTCCTTCATATTTTGACCGATTTTGATTTGATTTGCTTTATATCATAGAGCTAACTTTGGTACACTATAACTCTACGCAGAATTTTGAAATTTTTCTCCATTAATTAATTATGGTAATTTATGCAAATTTATTCCAGAAAAAACAAAAATTGCTTCTTCTCCCTCATTTCTTGACCGATTTTGATTTGGTTTGTTTTTATCTGGTGAGCTAAATTTGGTTTACTAAAATTCTACGTAGAATTTTGAGATTTTGCTCCATTGATTAATTATGGTAATTTATTCAAATTTATTCCAAAAATAACAAAAAAATGCATCAAATTTTTATCCCTTCCAGGGCATCAAATTTTATTTTTTGACCAGTTCAAAAGTGTACCACATAAAATTTACGATATTTGTTGTTGCGAGATGCGGATGACCGCTACGTCATTGACGTTGTGGTTTATTTGTAGATTCCTACATATTCTTTGGAGATTTCTGTGCCATTGTTCACATGTCAGGCAGTGTGATAGTGTTCTACACTATCTGCTTGAAAATTGTGAACGTCAATGCAAAAAGGAGTGCGCCTGCACACTGCGCAGTATGTTTGAAAGTGTCCTGTAATTTTCTTGGTTTTATTTAATTGGTTTGAAACTATGAGTTAGTTCTTGAAGAAGATCTTTCAAAACGATGGGCCTAGCCTCTGTTTCATTGAACCTGCTTGCTAGAATGCTCTAACAACTCATCTTATACACCAACAGCTACAGTAGATGCGATGTTTTCAGGAGCTTATATCAGTCATTGTAACTTGTTATTCAAACTTGTTACATCTATTTGAACTTGTTATTGGAACTGGATACGGATGACGAGCCTTTTGAAGGAGGTGTAGTTAGAAAACCTTGGGTACTCTATATTACTCTTTTTACCTTGATGAAGGAGGTTTGAAGATGTCCATTGTGTCCTGTTGAATGTCGGTAGGCCTGTCTTCATCAGCTTGAGTTTGCCAAATAACCCGCTATTTTAACTATCCCGATCACAAATTATCCAGCTAATTTGCGTCTTCATCAGCCCACAGTTGCAATTAGTGGGTTATCTGGTCGAGAAAATATCCAGAGAAATCTTGGTCTTGTTTCGTAAATATCCCGCTATTTGGGAAATGGTGGACTAATTTGCGCTTGTCGGAGCTACTTTGTGATGGGCCTGTCGGTCTGGTGGAGACGCAACTTCGAGCTTCGGGATAATATATCAGCTCGAGTTTGCAATAAGCAGGATATTTGGTCGAGAAAATATCCAGAGAAATCTTGGTCTTGTTTCCTAAATATCCCGCTATTTGGGAAATAGTGGACTAATTTGCGCCTGTCCGAGCTAGTTTGTGATGAGCGTATCAGTCTGGTGGAGATGCAATTTCGAACTACGGGATAATATCCCGAGTCTGAAAATAGCAGGTTATTTGGCAAACTCAGGTTGATGAAGACAGGCCTAGTGTATACAAAAAACACTGTATACTTTGTATGCCAATGTTCCGGGAGCTCATATTACCACTCTTCAGAATATAAGAGTGTCCCATTATCATCGGATCCTGATTAAAAGTAATCATGGTACAGGGTAAGCCAACAAAAGGAAAATAAGTGATTTTGTCATACTGATTCCTTTTGGAAATATTTACCTTAGAACAGAAGTTGGGAAGAATAGTCCCCAAAATGCTTGTTCTGCAGGGCATGCATTTTCAGAATATGGCTATATACAATGGCTGTGTATCATTGTTGTGAAAGGTAGAACGATTCTATTATCTTAATCAATAGATTCAGTTCTGCCTGGCAATCAAAAATTTACAATGAATTTAAGCAGTGAGTTGGAGTTGATCAACTCCCTGATTTAAGAGTGATGTACACTGTACTTGTAGCTATGGGAGGCTAAAAGAAGAGCTATTTACATGTAGCTGCAAATACATGTATGAGATAAAATACATTGATATACATGTAGCTTCCTAGAAAATACATATTTTCTGTCTTGAAAATATTGAGAGCCTCTCAAATCTACTGAACAACTCATCCCTGTGGTATTACTCCTCTTTATATGTTAATCTAAATGTGTAGGTCTTCATCTGTAAAATTCTTTTTCATCAAATCTGCAGACATGATTCTTTAAGAAAAAATGAAATCATGTTGCTGTATTTCAAAAAACAAACAAAATCTACTCTTTTTGGAACACCATGTAGTCAATGATATATGTGATACATTCCCAGGGAAGACCTCCATTTTATACGAAGGTGATTGACCAGGAGAAAAACAAAAACTGGGGAAGAAAGTTTAAAACTGTAATGCTCTACTTTATACAAAATGCACAGTGTGTATAATTGTCGTTTGATAGGAGAAATGATATCAACAAGACAAGATGAAAAAAATGCAGGGTAACGTAAAAGGTTAAATGAACAGGAATGATGAAGAAGTCTGCTTTCTTCTATATCCTCTGTGAGACTTCTATATTCTCTGCGAGACTTCATTTTGATCCTGGTAAATGCGGCATCAATGTTTGATATCAAATTGTTATGACAGAGAAATTGATTAGACCTTTATCTTGAAGCATATTTCTGGGTTGGTTTTTTTTCTTCTTGTATTACAAAATGTCAGATCATGATGAAAAATAATCTCTGTAATAACGTTCAATCCATTTTGCTGTTGTGCAAACAGCTAGAGTATGGAAAGTCTTTTGTTTTTATTCAGAATCATTTTCTAGGCATTCAGAGCAAAACATTCAAGATCATAGTAAATTTTGACTGCAGAGAAACAGCACGGGAGTTTTAAACTCATATTGTCATCTCATATACACATAGAAACAATTTGTTGCTGGTTTTAATAGATTTTTTTGTAATGGCATTTTTGGCTCAAAATGACTTGACTTACACAAAGTATAGCAGAATTGTGTTACTCTTTTGAAAGGTTTTAAGTAATTCTACTTTAATCGAAACCTGCATTTACATGTACACTGCAAGCAAAAAATAGTTTTTTCTCACATTTTGATGTTTTTTGGAAGCAACTGCCCATAAACACAATGCAAAACCCAAATTAAAACTTGTTAGGGTTTATTTTGTTATTTTGTAATGTCTGGAAACTCTGCATTAAAGTGCTCAATCTGCATACATATCAAAACGCAGATTGTAGGAGTAGTTGAAGCATTTTTAAAGGTCAGAAAACAATTACTGCATTATTAAACCAAATGCCATTACAGAGTTGTGACATAATAGGTTGTATAATCTGTTGAGCGCATTTGCATAGATCTCTCTTAAATACCGTAAAGGCCAGAAGACATGTACATGTAGCCTACAATCCAGGCTTCCATCATTAATTTATTGATTACCGGTTTAGTAAGTTTTTTTGTGCATATTTAATACTGTGCCAATTAGTGGCAGATTCAGGATTTTTTCAAATAGAGGTACAGGGTTCCTGAAATTAGCTGACAAGCTATAGAAAAACAAGGGGAGGGAGCAACAGGTTTTTCAGTGCCTTTTAGATCTCAGACAAGGAAGAAAATAGAGGGGGGATCATCACGCTCATGACCTTTAAGGCTTGTTCTGATATGATGTGGAGAAATCATTTTTTATGATGACATAACGCGTAATGCGCTTCTTATAGTTAACACAGAGATCAGTACAGAGTAAATACACCCTTTGTTGCAGTCAGTTGCCGTTCGGTGGTGCTTTTTTTGTGGCGGTTACTGCGCTACTTCTGAACATGCCTTTAGATCCGCAATGTCCTCTCTAAACCTATAATTGTAAGATCCATCAATAGCAAGCAGAGGGAAAGGTGATATAAATATTTCCTCGTAAAGGAATTACAAACCGTTGTCATTGTGCCTCGCTGTTATAAGCTTCCTACTAAAAATCTGAAGATTGAATGTCTAGGCTCATTCCCAGGGGAGCATGCATCCGCTGATTTGCCAACAAGGTTCATCATTCATTTCAGATTCTATTCCTTGCCAGATCCATAATATTATCATTCCGCTTTCACGCCTCGCGCCAATAATATCACCTCCTACCACTGGGGAGTTGTCGTAGCATCATCGTCTTAACATCCTTGGGCAAATTTGCCTCACTGGGTCGATTGAATGCATCGGCAAGCAGCGTTGTTAGATCACGCTGGATAGAGATAAACAGCATAATTTTGTAGCAGTGGGACTATTGGGTGTCTGCCGAGCATTAGACCATCTGAAAAGATGCGATAAATCAATGCCTCTGTGTACTTAAACACATTACATGATTGGAAGGAATCAATTGAGAATTTCTTTTTCCTTTTCCTGTGCAGATGAATATTGTGCGTACAAGACATTTTTAGATGAAAATCAAGTACCTATATTTTTAAGGAAATATTGAATGTATTCAGTGAACCTGTGCCTCCATTTTTTTTTTTTTTTCTTTATCTTTTTCTTTTGACATTCAATGATTCAAATGCATTGTAAGAGAATGTGATGACTTCATGGTAAGGAAAAAGGAAGGAAGAAATTATTATAATTGGAAAATCGTTTGAAAATTTAGAACAAAATCTTCTTTTAATCGATGGGGACCCCTCCCAATAGAGGGGTTTACTAACATATTCAAATTCATGGATATTTCTTTCCTGGGGACACAGTGACGAGGTTTTCAATAACCTGTTATAAACTAATAAGGCGTGTCTGCACTATCTCGAGATTGCCAAATATCCAGCTATTTGAACTATCCCGATCGCAAACTATCCAGCTATTTGCGTCTTCATTAGACCGAAGTAGCAAATTAGCTGGATAGTTGGTCGGGATAATATCCCAAGATATCTCGGTCTAGTTTGCAAAATATCCCACTATTTCCCAACTAGCGGGATAGTTTGCGACCGTCTTCATTAGACCGAAGTACGGAGTCAAATATCCCGATCCCATCATGCACAACGACTTCCGGTTTTCCTCGCACAGTATGCGATCTAAACACTGACCTCCGCTCAGGGCCGCGCTAGTACAACTAGTAAACAAGGAAAACCGCAAACTAGACCGAGATATCTTGGGATATTATCCCGACCAACTATCCAGCTAATTTGCTACTTCGGTCTAATGAAGACGCAAATAAGCTGGATAGTTTGCGATCGGGATAATTCAAATAGCTGGATATTTGGCTATCTCGAGATAGTGCAGACACGCCTATATAGAGATATTGACTGCTTTGAGAGGCCTGGTTGTTTTATAGGCTCAAGGGAACATGCGCATATATCTTGCCATGACCCATGCCGAATTGAAACAAAAATCTACCAAGAATTCTTACCTTATCCTTTTATTGAGTAAAGATTGGTTAAAACATCACAGAAAATCTGAGAAACTGTCTGTTTATCTTTGCTGGAAAAATGACTGAAAGTTTCAATCATTTGGGAAACGCTGACAAAAAGCACTGTATGGTGTCCGCGCTCGCACAAAGAAAATTTTAACACGTAAACCAATGGGGATCTGAGCACAATTGATTTATGCGGCCTGATACCCGGAGCAAAAGACTATTGACCGGTAGGCGGGTATGAGGGCACTTTTCAAAAGACAGTTGACTGGTAGGCGGGTATGAGGGGAATGGCTAAAATCACGACTGCAATTTCGACCAATCAGATTGCTAGATTTCTAAAGAGAGGTATATAATGAACTACAATACCCAGAATCCAATACTTGGGCAAACTTTCAGGCTGTCAAGAACAAGCTTGTTTAAAAATATGCATACAAATTTGAATATGTTTGTAAACTGGTCTAATTTCAAGCTATTTTCTATTTTGGGGCAAAACCGAAAAATAAGAAACTCTGCACAGTATTGAGAGTAATTTAGCTGGAGCTGGAAAGCTCATACCACAGATAAAAGATGGGCTTTGGTATTCAGGAATGTATTCCTACCTGGTATCCATTTACCTCACCTGGGTGAAATGTGGCAAATAAAGATTAATATCCAGAAACATAAAACTAGTCACACTGACACACTGTATCCTTTTTTTTTCTTGTGACTTTAGTGGTTTAAATGTGCAAATGAGAGTTGTGATTTTTATTGAAGATGATTTCCAGCAAGTTTGTGTGAGTTTTTTTCTATTTTTCTGGTTCAAACAATCAATCCACTGCATGATAACAATCCGGAAGGAATTATAGCCATGTTCTCTGGACATGCAATTTTTAAACCAGAGCTCAAGATTATAGCTTTCAGCAGAGCCCCACCTCCTCTATTTAATGATGTAAAGAAAGGTTACTTCATTTGAGGCCTGCCTAACCTGTTACGATATCAGTGCACTTGATGTTTATCGGCTGAGATTGTCGCCTTCGAATCGAGAAGCGCCGCTGGCCATCCGCTTCTGTCGCACCGGTCGGATCGTGAGCAAGACGCACTTTCAGCTTAGGACGTGACTTGATTGGATGTATATTGCGCCCCCAGGGGTTTCATGTGATGCAATTTTTGGATGCGCTGCCCGACTTGGTTGCTAGCCGCTAGTGGGAAATTTGAGATGAGGTCTTAGCAACACCAATCGCATTCAGTGGCAGCAAAGTGTGAGGCTGTGAGGATAGGTTTTTTGTATTATAAGGAGCATTCACATTCATGGGCAATTTATTAAATATAACCTGTATTTTTTTCCATTTTATTGAATCTTGTAAATATGTGATTCTCATGTTTTGCTGTAATAAAATATACAAAGAAAATAATATACATGTATGCATGTGAAGAATGTCCATAGGCCATTCTCGTATTGTAACCAAATTTAATTCATATACGTTTTTGTGAAGTAGTGCCTCGATACAAATTGTTTCATTCACCTGTTACAAATAATATTGTATGATATATAATAATTGTACAATAATATCTCAATAATCAGAAAGTGAATTGCATACAGTATTTGTTCCTAGTTTAGGACAAAAATCATGTCTTGCCCTATACCTAACAACACATATATAGAGTTTGCGTTCTGACTATTGAAATAGTCTAGTTTCTATGTATACAGGTTTCGTTCTCATGTACATAGCTGTGTGACAATTTTGACTAGACCAATGTGAATTGTTGTCAAAGGGAATGACAGTTGTACTTGCAACATGCCTGTAATGTTAAGAATGGATTTATTCATTGCCTGTCAGAATGATTTATGTGTTGGAATCAATTTACATGATAAGATTCATAGCATGCCTTTATATTCAAGGAGACCTTTTTCTTCATGCCTGAAAAGTAATTGATGCTTCTGCTAGTGTCGCTGACATTTCACTAAGCCATTCAATCCCATACAACCATAACAAATAATATGTATTTGTTCAAAAGAAAACATACAGGTAAATCAAGGCATCAATTTAAGGCATCAATCTAAATTACTAATAGGTTGCAAGGTTAGAACCGCTTCCAACAAACTTAGGTTGTTGTCAAGAGTAACATTAATGTTGAAAGCGAGCTTAGCATATTAATGAAAACGTTACGTTTCTGTCACTCCGATTGTTTAAATGTTTAATGTCAGACTAGATGTATTATCAGCAAGATAAGATTCAAAATATGTTACAAAGGATTAATGTATTATTTTCTTGTTCCCCCTCTTTTTCTGAATTCCTTTTATTTTATCTTTACTTCTTCCTTTCTCCATCCTTTTCTTTCACTTTCATTTCTTCACTCTTCCCTCTCTGCTCTCCCACTTTTCTCCTCGCTATTCTTTTTTCACTGTTACAGTGACTACGGAGCAAGGGGGATTCTTAGAGGCGCTGAAGAACAAGCCTGCCAGATATCCTTTTCCCATCTTCCTCACACCATTAGGCAGATATCCTTTAGCTCATCTACCATCCATGTGTGTCTGTTTGTTCTTTGTTTTGTTTTTCATGAAGCAGTCTAGAGCAATCACTGCATTTTAAAATAATTGAAGCTTAGTTCTGGTCATACGATATCATCGCGGATGGAACTAGGAGCAGTTGGGAGGTGTGGGGACGGGGGTATCTAGTCCTTTAGATTTAATGTACGGTACATATATTGTGTGGTTAATCATCAAATGATGATAAATTGACTCAGTTTTGCTGGAAACCGCTTGCACTGCACACCTTTTGTAAGATAGGTGCATGCTTCAGCCATCAATTTGGATCTATATTTTTGTTTCATTCTGAATTGAATCACTGAATTTGTGTTCAAATGTTTGAACCATCTGCCATACGAACCAGCAGTGTTTTTCACATTTTATTAAGGGGGAGGGGCATTTTTAAGGGGTTTGCAGCATTTACCTTTTTGATCAAATGGCCTCCCTCTTTTTTTCTTTCTCTCTGGTGGGGACATGCTCCTTCTTAGCTATGTTCTCTATGGACAAGAGGAGAAGTCATTTGTTTTTTTAATCCTACATTTTAATCTTACATTGTATGTGCACATTATGCCCCCCTTTAATTCACCCCTCCTCCCCACCCCCTTTCCCTGTCCCATGCTTGTTTTGATATACATGTATGCTGTACGTGCTCTGCTAACTATAGATTATTCCATCGCATCTTCATCTGTCCAGCTGTTTGGATCAAGATAGAATTAGAGAGAGTATAATCTGACATTAAATCCTCTCCAGTCCCACACACTGACATCCATGAAGAGAGTAGGCAAGTAATCGATGAGCGCTGAAGACACTCGACTGATTTACGACCATTCATTATCGCTGAGCTAAGGTTATTCCTTTAAGGGACTGCAAATAATGCCATGATATTTATCATCTGTTTTGTTCAGACATTGAGAACTATTTGGTATGACTTTTTGAACTCATCTTCTGCTTTAGATGGTTCAGTTATGCCAATGGAAAATATTATATTTCAGCCTTTCATGGCCTTCAAAAAGAGGGATGCACAGTGGGGAAACTGGCAAATACACATAAATGAGTGAAAAGTATACCGGTACATGTACCTCGTTCATGTATGTACAAGAAATGCATAAATTGATTTAGTCGGTTGCAATTTATAATAAATTATTCTTTCTCTGAAAACATTTGTATGGTATCTGCATTAAAAGAGTTGTCTTCACTTCAGTTATCAAAATGGAAACTCAAAGATATTTGTCAAAAATATACAAGTATAAAGCTAAATAGATAAAAAAAGAGAAAAGTTGTACATTAATTTTGAGGGCATTTCCCCTGATGCGCATGTGTACAAGGACATGAAAGGAGATGTATCATTTTGGGTGGAAAATTGTGAAGTTTTAAATAATAATAATAATAATAATAATAACATTTCTTGTTTACCCAGGGTAGCCTCATCAGTATTCATACTGTTCTCCCTGAGGATGGAAACCTTTTATTATTTTTTTAAAACTGTCTAGCTATTTTCATAGATTGAGATTCATGCATGAGAAATGCATGACAATTGGTAATCTTCCATCTTTGTCCAAGTTGTCACACCTACATGTATCTCTTTGATGTAGCAAAGAAAGGAAAGGTTTGAAAAATGATACATATATAAGAATTATCCACAAGGAAAAATTTATCTCACTTCACTGTAGAAAATTTGCCAAATGCTCTAATAGCCAAACAGTACAGTTAAATGCCACTGATATTGTGTATGTTAAACATAAATATTAATGTTTGAATGTTGAGACAAATGTTTCCTTGACTACCTTGTACCATCGTGGAGGCGTTAATCTGTTTTATCTCGATCTGGTCAGTTTTAGGATTGGCTGGCTTCCACACGTATCTTATTGCAGCTGGTATCACAACAAATGAAGATGTGAGTATGAATACCTGTGTGGTTATCATTGGATCATCATTATTATTTAAACTTAAAGATAAAGACCAGGTATGGTCATGCGATTGCATTGTGAAAGAAACGTTGTGGAATCGATCATAAAAGGTTGATCATCTAGCATATAAGTATTGGTGTGTACTGCAAGGTTCTGGAATCATCAAAATGATAAGAAATTTGGCCCAGTCTTCGTAAAGTTACAAGCACTGAATACAGAAAGATGTATATGGGAACAGCACACGTGCGCAACACGTGCGTTATATCTCTCACACACTAATAGATAAACTAATTTACCAAATATTTCAATTAGTAGCTGTTTCCTGGCAAAAATGTTATCATCATGTATTAGTCAAAACATATTCTTTCACATAATTGGTAATAAGAGCTTCCATTTCATTTTTTGAAATTTGGGCGTTTCCAATACTGGTCTTTACCTTTAATTATTTGCATTTTCATCATCATCATTTACATCTACCTTTATCAATTTTACCATCATCACTATCATTGTCACTGTCATCATGACAACCACCATTTTCATCATCTTCATCGTCAACCCCGCCCCCACCACCATCATCTTTACCTTTACTGTTATCGATATTAGGGTTATCAATATTAGAATCATCATTATCATCTTGACCACCAACACCATCATTAGCAGCAGCATCCATCATCATTACCTTTATCATTATTAATTTAAGCATCCATCATCACTATCATCTTCATCAACGTCATCAGCAGCAGCCTCACCACCGTCATATACACCATCATCATCATCATCATTATCATTGTCATTATTATCATTAGTATCAATATTATCATTATCATTGTAATTATTATATCAGTTTGATAATCATCATCATTAAATGTCATCATCATTGCTAATATTATCAACATCCCTATTAATAATAAGCAACATCATAACAGTCATTTACATTCTTTGCATTTAAACTGTCCTTCAAATCAAGATCTTCATTATCTTACTCACCATCATCCTTCAGCATTTTTTTCTTTATCATCTTTATTATGTACATTACACATTTTTATGTGTCTTCATCCTCACCATCACCACCACAATTTTCAATGATCTGTATTGCTGTCATATGATTGTCTTATTTTCACAGTAAAATATGCAGTAAATAACATTTAATGTTTTTAGCATTAAAAATAGAAACTGTACGAAACAAGGCTAATTGGCATTACCAAAGAGGATGCGTATTAAAGTTTTGTACATGTACACTGGGACTCTCCTACTCGATCAATATAGAAAAATACATCTTAATTGTATGTCTTCTTCCTCGTTAAAGAAGCTCTAAATCAGTCACGATTTCTATGCCCGAGGTCAGTCAGGCGTCTGTCACACGGCCAAACCACCTTCACACACCGACTCCCATACCGACCAATTCTTGGCCGTTTGGGGCAGTGTTATGTTGTGATAGGTCTGTAGTCGGTCAGCGGACGGTCTCGTTGGTGTGACTGGGGCTATGATGCAGCTTCTGTTGTCATGACAAAGAAACCATATATGATTTTGACATTCTACTCTTACCAACAAAATATAAAGAAATTGAGGCTACTATTTTGTAAAACAATTCAATATGAATTGTTTTCATCACAGATGTGGCTACATGTATGCTAATTAAAAATTATTGTTATTCATTTTCTGTAAAACTAGAGACATTGCATTGTCTGAAACATTTGTTATTCTTGAACAAATCTAAAAGTTATCTGATAATTTTCCTTTTGTTGAGCTTTGCAATTCCACTCAGACTTTATTTTTGATTAGTTGTATTAAGTTCTGTGATTCTTCATTTCCATTTTGATTTTTTTTCTCCAGATAAAAGGTGCGTGGTCCAAGAAACACGACCAAGATGCCTTTAATCCCTACAGCAATGGGTCTGCTATGTCAAACTTCTGCTCAGCCTTATGTGGGCCAAATACTCCTAGGTAAGCCCTGCAAAACTGATGCACCTGGGCATGGACGAGTGGGATGAACTCTCACTATGAACATGACAGACGAAGAAAGCGGACAAAATATACAGTTCCTCATATATATTCAACAATTGCTATGGTAGACAAAGGAACATCCCTTCACTGCTATTATGTACAAATGTGTAGAACAGGTGAATATGCATGTGACACCTGTTCTACACATTTTTACCTAAAAGCAGTGAAGGGATGTTCCTTTGTCTACCATAGCAATTGTTGAGGGTAGAATGAGGAACTGTATATTTTGTCCGCTTGCTTTGTCTGTCATGTTCATAGTGTCTACTGGTTTCCCCTGGACAACAATCCCCACCTCTTCCCCCACCACCCACCTTGACAAAAACTTACCACCCCCCCCCCCCCCCCTTCCTTCTGATATTTGGTTCACATTGTAATATATCATTGTACACCTCATTGTTATGTATGACTTTGTTGTGAAGTGTTGATTGTTATTCTCAAAGAAAGCATGATGGCTAAGTTGTAGAGCAGTGGTCAAGTAACTGAGAGGTCCTGAGTTTGAAACCAAGTTGATGCACTATAGTGCCCTTTGATCCTCGTTACCTAATCCTCATTTACCAAGACCTTTTGAGAGGACTTAAAGCCGTCGGTGCCCTTCTTGCTTACTTACATGTGCAACTATGCTTTCTTAACAGTTGGGTAAATAAAAAAATAAAAACCTTCCAACCAAACCAATGGAAGAAGAATCTCTTGTAGAATAACAGAATAATGAATCCATTTCACTTTTTTTTTCTCTGATTTTTTCTTTCCCCTCAGTTTAATAGACCGGAGAGGTATTGTGACGGAAGAATACACCAAGACTCTATGCCAGAGCAACCACATGTCCCCAGCCCAGCCTTACATTCCAGTACAGAACTCCACAATCGATGGCGCTACCTATCCAAGGGTAAGAGTGACCTTTGACCCTGTCCATCACCCAGCATTGAATGTCATTGTTAAAATGAACTCTTGGGTTCATAAATCCACAATACTCAGAGACAAGTATAAATTTCTTGTGACAAAAACGATAAATTCAGGTCACTGGAACAGGGGATGGTTTTTTTAAAGTTCTTTTCAGGTTTGAATGAAGGATAAAAGCTAGGTACAAGAGAAGCCTTGAGAATTACATATACATGTACAGGGTTCTTGTTAATTTTTCTGATAGCAGGCTATTTATGATTTACAGGAGGCTACTAAAATTGCAAAAGAAAAATCTCTGTGCGCGTAGCGCACATCACCACGAGCGCGAAGCGCGAAGTCCCTTGCGGCCGGGGTCCAGGGCCCGCCCAAGGGCCCTGGAAGCTTTAGGGTTTTAGATGCTCTCTGGTGCTATCTTAGCCTTCATGTATTTTTGAAGATATGACCACACTGTATGAGCCATAGTTTAATGATAAAGATCATGAATATTTTGGCTGAATAACTTACTTTTCATATGATATACAATATGAAATGAAAATGCTCCATTATTGTTTCTGATAAATCAATCATATTTGCAGACCTGCCAACCAGTACGATTTAGTCGTATTTAGTACGGTTTTTAGAAGCAAATACGACAGTACGATTTTCCTTAATAAAATACGATTTTCAAAAAAAAAAAAAAAAAAAAATGATTTTTTTTTTTTTTTTTTTTTTTTTATGGTGCCGACAGCCGGCTACGATTGCCGTTACAGCCGGAAAAAATAGCCGGTTGCCGGCTATTAACAAGAACCCTGCATGTAGCCATGTCAGATAGGTACATGTAGAGTCAGCCTTGTATTAATTAGCAATCACCTATATAGAAAGACCATCTGAGACCATGTTTTTTGTTTCCCTTGAAATTATCGTCCCATTATAACATGTTCAAGGAAACCCACATTGAAACACCACCACCTGCCCATAAGGACTGCTTTTAGCATTTCCTGTAGGTGGTCATCGTACAGGTTTCACTGTACATTATTTTCTTTCATTTCTAAAATGAAATATTTGTGCTTGGACATTATTCTGTTCTACACACATTTGACTGCATAAATGTGGCTATTTGACCAATAAGCTCACTTTACTAGCAGTCCATATGAAGTTGTGTTGCACTGGGTATACTCTCTTTGTAGCACATACATGTACAGTACATGTACATGTGTAATCTAGTTATGTGATTTATATGTACTGTACAATTCCCCTATTATAAAGTGAAAATGAGTCTACATCTTCTGTTCCCTTTGTTGTAATACATGTACAAGTCAATGTGATTTGCTTATCCCCTTTTTGATGTAGTGAATCCTATGGAATTCATCCAATTGTTCATGTACTTATGAATGCAGGTGTAATGTTGGGCGTGAGGTAATAATCTCATATGCTTTAATACAACTAGTACGACTGAAAACTGAGCTTACAACCTTCAATCATTCATGTAGTACTTGAAATTAAGCATTTATTAGCCATTAATTTCTTTCCCCCTGGTAAAAGTTTACAAATCAATTTACATAAATATATAATTATAATCAAAGATAGATATTTTCGTAAATATGCTTTTGGGTACACCTAGGGCTCAACAATTTACAGGAGTCTGTACACATTATTTTCCACTCCATACCCCCCCCCCCCCCCAAATTAAAACTATGTGTGCTGTAATATAGAAATGTGCCCTACAGAAAAGTGGCCTTGCCCTAAAAATGTTGAAATTTAAGGCCTGCCTTGGTATGCTAACCTGCACTTTGCATGAGTAGATACATTGGAATGATGCCATGCAAGAACTGACCCAAGAAATGCCACTTACATGAACATGTATTTTGCTGCACATTGAAGAAAAAGAAGGGGGGAAAGAATCTACATTTACCGGTAGTTTAGGTTATATTTCTGTGGGATTTGAAACATTTGGTATTATTAAGATAGTTATTTAATGCTGCCATATTTTGATACATCATTTTATAATTTAAGACATAGAATGATTTGTAGCGCATCTTTTATGTAGCTTTAAATCAATGTGCAGAGAATCAGGATCAATTATTTGTTTGAAGGTGCTACTTGACATCTTTAAGTTCAATGATACAGAATAAGGCTAAAGTAGTATGGATCACAAGTTAACCAAAGACCAACTTTTAAAAAGGAGAATTTTGAGAATTTCTCCCACACCAATGAATTTGTAAATATCTGCTGCAAGTTTGCACCCAAGAATAGTCTATGAAACATTAAAAAGTGAAGATTTTGCATGAAAGTCCCTTTTCATTTTCATGCACAGTTCAACTTCACATGAGACCAGTAGCAATCTGCCATGGATCGGAACCCTGGACTGCCTCATTGTTGGTAGTATATGAAGAGTTTAATTCCAAAAGGAGCTAAATCCACAGGGTTACCAGATTTTGTACAGGCTTCTATGGAAAAATAATATTAGAAGGTGCATCTTTTCATAATTACTCCCAAAATGTAGGTAAATAATTTTGTTGAAAGACAGGTACTTAAGTGAACAATGTTCTGATATCAATAACTCAATTTTCATCAAAAGTGGATTTAGCTCCTTTTGGAATTAAGCTCTTCATATGTACACTGTATATGAGCAAAAAGGTCAACTTTGGCAGTCCAATGTTTGTTCCATTGGTCGACCAGAGCCAGTAAAGAATTAAACAATTGAATGTCTTGTTCATTATACCATCATGTCATGTGTAGTAGTCATTCCCAGATCCTAACCCGTTGATTTTTCCCCTCTTTTGTTTGCATTATTTTTTTCTGTACCTTTAGCAACCCATGCCTGCAAACTCAGAATCCACCAATGAAAAGCTGCCTACTGTAGCCTTTAACAGCCACTGACCAATCAGATACCCCGTTCCTTACCAGCATCTTATGTTCCAGTATGTATGTTTTTCCCCCCATTTGTGTATGATGACTCTGTATTGTTCTGCAGGTGGGGGCTATGTCCAATCGTATCGTCTGTTTGAAGCCAGAAGGGCTTAAACTCGTATAATTTAACACAGAGTTAACATCCTTCTGGCTCCAGACAGATGACATATCCTGTAATTCTTTAATATAAAGCACTGTCCACGTGGTATGGAATATCTTGGAGTGCTAAGAAAAGTAAGGTAACATTTCACGAAACCGTCATAAGTATAAGTTCAGCAACATCCCACTGAAATGCCTATTCAGAGATGCCAACCAGTACTAGTACTATAATATGATATTACCTCTTAAAATATGATTTTTCAACAACAACAACCCATAAAAAGAGCGGAATCGCATAGAAACATGTACAATTAAACCCCCGCAACCCCAACAAAAACTTTGCTTTACAATTTTCTCATTAAATTTTAATGAAAGAGCAAACATTTTACTTGACCATACATGTACAGGACTTACCAGTAAAACATTTTTCTGAAATTTTACTGGCCTGGGGCCGACAGGCCAGTGGTAGTGTTGAGTTTTCGTGAAAATCTGATTTTTGTGTGTGTCAAGAGGTTTGCATCTCTGCCTATTAACTGTAATACACATGTTTTAATGGGATGTTGGAGATTTTGTACTCGTGATTGTTCGTGAAATGCTGCCCAGAAGATTGTACAGTACATCTGACGCTTTTAGGGAAGCAAGATTTCATATTGTGCTGTCCACTTACGATCCCATTGTATCCCAGCTTTCACGGCACATTTCTTTGCACGCCAAGCTAACTCTCACACATAATGAATGGTAGGCATGATTCAAATCAAGCTCACTTTGAATTACAGAAAGGCATCTTAATGGGATCAAAAAGTGAAACTGCATGCTTTGTGCAGTATGTTCTTCCAGTATACTGTAGTGCACTATGAATTGCCATTTTGTCAAAAACGCTCATTTCCGTAATCATATTTTGACGGTACTGTAATTTCTCTTCTCTCATTAGGTCAAATTATTTATCGTTCATTTGAATTTGAATTCTTTTGATGTAACCGGCTTAAAAACACCCCAAAATGCTATTCAAATTGTTAAGGATTAAAGGATTTAATCATGGAAGTAAACTTGAAGGTGGTCAGTGCACTCTACATTACACCTGTCAAAATCTGTGGAACTAGGACTGTTTTTTTCAAGACCCTGACTTACTGGTGTATGTGATGTCAAAGATACAGGTATAAAATATTTTGTCAGTTCAGGGCCAGAAGGGTGTTCACTCTGTGATATAAGTTAATGCCTTTCTTGCTGCAAACAGGCACTTTATTCTTCAGCATAATTACACTTTATACATTGTATACCATTTTGATAGACCCCCCAACTCAAACCATTAGGAATCAACCGCCCTGAATGGATATAGCCCAACCCTGCAACATTGTTTGTAAAGCTCATGTATTAAGATGTTTATGATTTGTAGAGATCCTGTGCATTGTGTTTTGCTGCATGGGAGTGAAATTGCATAACAAGTGGTATGACCAGTCTGGTAATAATATACACATGTAATTTAAATGATAAGAAATTTAGAATGATAATTGATGACCTCAAAAAATGGTCAAAGATACTAGTTAGACATGGTGCAAGAGCGCAAAATCTTTTTTTTTTCTTTCTTTGACTGAAATCATGTTTCATAATATGTTTTGAAGTATACCGTGTGTACATTACAAGAGCCTGTGAATCACATTTCCTGGGGATGAAGAATGGTCATTAAGGACTTTTAGATTCGCACGAAGACAATGTGGATTGCTACGGTCGACTACCTTTTAATGCACTGCCTTGAATGGACGTCACACGTACATGTATCAGTCCACACAAAACTAAAAGTCCCTATTATTACATGTACATGTACATGTATTATAAAATTATACTGTGTGCAGTGTACAATGGAACTGCCAAAATGAGTTAATTAAAAGTTGTCTTTTGTGGAGGTGTCACTGCATTTGAATTCCATTCTCCAGCCATTTTTTAGTAACAAATATTGTTTTCACCATTGCCTGTAGCAAGCAATACCTCGGACCAGCCTTACAACCAGCTCATCTTCCGATAGTAGCACCTACGAGAGCTGTTCAGAGGACCGTCCCTTCTCCAGGCATCATCCCAGGCCGGCTCATCCAGTCTCCTTCCTCCAGCTCTCCGATCTTTCCACCACCTCCTCCTTACAGAGCAATAAAGACTCCATGATATCCCCGACGAACAGCAACGCCTCCACGCTGCGATTCTCCGCCGCGCTCAACTCGGTCAACTCCACGTCGTCGCCAACGCAGCAGCAGCAGCACGAGATGCAGCCCCTGCTGCTGGCCGGTCACAGCGAGGAGCAGTGCGATACGAGACCGGTGGACGCTGCCGGTTCCCCGCAACCGTCTCCCGGGGTGACAACGTCTAGCCATGATGCCTTCCAGACTCCCAGTCAATGTGGGATCTTGAAGTTGAGTTCGGTATAGCACCTTCTGGTTTCAACTCGTGTTTGGTTTGGTGTTTAGCAGGACTACCGTGCCATGGCTCAGAGTAGTTGAACACCGAGTTCATGTAAGGCTAACACCAAGGATTCTAGGCTTTCATCATCTTTGCAGCTTAGAAAAAATTAACTTTAATTAATTACCAATTATATGTACGTAGACATTTACACAAATGCTAACTCATTGAGTAAACCTGTGTTAAGCCTGTGGAAGAGAGAGAAAGAGAGATAATTCATTGGTCACCCGGTCAATGGGTTAACATGTAGTTATCATCAATTACCTGGTTGTTAAAGTCCCACTGTACTACTTTTAGCTACTTGCTCCCTCTATTTAGAAAACAATGCCTAATCGGTGACTATTGGTCCCCCATGATCCTCTTTTTCTTATGTTAATTGAGAGCTCATTTGATGAGATAGCCACCTGTCCTGACAACCCTGGGTGGTCTCATCCCTCCTGGTCAAACTAGTACAGATGGCCTTTAAGAGTCACAATTATAAACAGCCAACTTTTCACCATTCTTTGCACAGATGCCATTCCATCCAACCTACATGTATTGGATGAAGTATTCTATCCGTTTCTTTTTTGTTTCCATTAAAAAATGGTCAGTTGTCAGCACAACTTCTACACCGTCAGAAGTTCTTTTGGGTTTCACTCGTGTTCTAGATATACAACCAAACCAAGCACATCAATGAATATCTGATTGTCAGTAAATTTTTGCAAATATCAAATCATACAGAGAAACAAGCTAGCACTGACACCAAACTCCTATCCTTTACTTGAAATACCACAAAGTGCTTTATCTTCTGCCAAAGCAGTTCAAATCAAGAGTATTAAGCCACTACACTCAAGCTAAAAGCAAAGTACACCTGTATATCGTCGCCTGGCTGGCAGAAGGGAGTTAGCTCGAATTTCAGGTAAAAAATGAAGCGTTAAGCAGAAGAGCGTTAGCACTAAATCCCCATAAACTTTTAAAAAACTGACTTATTTCTGAGAGAAAAAATTGGGGCCATGTTCTACTATAAAATTTCAATTAGTCTTTTAAGTTTTAAACCAATTTACGGGACGGAAAGCAGTTTAAATATAAAACAAATCTTTGAAAGCGAATAATTCGAAAAGTAGTTTTCGAGTCGCTCGCGCGCTAACGCCTTTCTGCCAGCCAGCCGACGATATGTGCAAACCCATTATTGGTAACTCCCATACTGCTGCGGTCAGATTGTCATGAAAAGCCCTCTTGTGTCACTAGCTTTTATGTGAAAATCTAACCGCAGCATAATTGTGAATAATTCTTCTTTGTTTCCAATCCAATTCTTGGATAGCGCGCTATGACAGGCAAGTTCATGTATACGTTTACTAAGCCATGAACTCTGCCTTGGCCATCGATGTATTAAAATTTAGGTCATTCTAACTTGGGATTGCATCCTATGCTATATATATGGCACATATAATTTAACAGGATTATGCCCTTAATGGTAAAGCATGTTTTGTTTAGGAACAAAATGGGTTATAACTAGAAAGTACTGAGCTAAATAATGTACATTAATATTTCAAAAATGTGTGTCCTTAATATGTACTCTCAAAGAAGAATAATTTCATGTAAATATGAGAAATTTTCAAGGTTTACATTTATATATATATATATATATGTGTATATTATATACATAGGACTAGATAACAAACTATTTTGTATACAAGAGAAAGAGAAACAGAATTTACTTTTTTTTAAATCAAAATTGTTGTATTTGCACTTTTTAGAAAATGTTTCCTGTCAAACATTGTGTAATTTTGATATCATATTCAAGTAATGTAAGAAGTTGAAGCTTTCAGATTTCAGAGGGACAGTTTATTTGTTTCAAGCTGGGGAAAATATCATGCACCATTTTTGTGTGTGCATATTGTAATAAATTTGCACATGAAATGGTTGAATCATGTGGGTTTGAAAAGTGAATGAGACAAATGTGTACCCACTATGAACATGACGGACAAAGAACAGGTGTCACATGCATATTCACCCGTTCTACTTATTTTACATAATAGCAGTGAAGGCATGTTCCTTTGTCTATCACAGCAATTGTTGAGGGTAGAGTGAGGTATATGAGTATATTTTGCCCTCTTTCTTTGTCCGTCATGTTCATAGTGACCTCTAGCACAGCACATATAATGCATGGACAAGCTGCAAGAAGACCACATGTTCAAAGGCAAGTACATACGTGTACAAGGCCACCAGAAAATTGTCTGGGGTCATTGGGATGTATTTTATATTTTCAGATTTGAAAATAAGTACGAGAGGAAATTATGTTATAAAGAATGAAGTGATATCTGTCTCAACTGTGTATGCATGGGCTACCTATTCTTCAAACTATGATAGATATGTAAAAATCAATCAGTATTTCACATGTAGAAGTTTGATTACGGTAACTTTTATGTTACTTCGACAGGAAAAGTTGCTATTGGTGAACCACCATGCAGGTACCATGCACATCATGACCAAAAATATTTTCGATTTCAAAAATATTGAATTTAATTATGTGTATCTACAATTTTCATTTTTGAAAACTATGCCACCAGTTTTGTTTTTTTCTTTCACAATCTTGTTGGTATCTGTGACATTTTTTGTTGATTTTGCATCATTCATAGCCACCTGTAGATCATCTGAAAAGTCAGAAAACAAGCACTGTGATTGATTTTAACTTTATTGCTCTGCTAATGAGCAAAAGTAGTATTTATTGTGTAGAGAAGTAATCTTATGTGTATATATTGTTTCTTCTTTTTAAACGTAGGACGAAGGATATGTGTTTATACTCCAGCCTGATTTAGAAGGAAAGTTAAGCTCACCACACTTTGTAAGATCTGACTATGATCCAATTTTCAAAGAAACCACATATGGAAATTGAACAAACACAGCCTTATTGCGTTTCGAAATTCCCATTATTCCCGGTATTAGGGACTTGTAGATTTGCGTGGACTGATACGTGTGACGTCCATTCAAGGCAGTGCATTAAAAGGACGTCGATCGTAGCAATCCACGTTGTCGTTGTGCAAATCTAAAAGTCCCTATTGACAATCAAAATGTTTGCATTATACAGGCTCGATCAAAAAAAAAAAATTGGGTGCCGTATTCAATTCAAGATGCACATTAATCCAGTATTTTTGTTTAGCAAGGCAAAACACTTACCGATAAGCATCGGGACGTGGCATGGTCACTAAAAAATCCAGTGTGCCTGCCAAAAAAGTGCCAATTAAGGACTCTGGAGGGAAAAAAATGGCTTAAGTTCGCTAGGGAGCTGTCTTAAACTTCAGGTAAAATATTAAGCCCGAAGCGTGAACCGAATACCAAATTTGGCCAGCCGAAACCGAGTGAAATATTTGTGATTAAATACTGGATGTGAAGGGCATCAACTTTATATAATGATATGATTTAATGTCCTTCTGGTTCTTCAACCGTTGCTCCCATAGGCAATGAGTTAAATAAATAATGCTGTTGTCGGTATGTCCTGATAATTTGTTCACGGCATGATTGTTTCTTTTTTTGTTGGTTTTTCATCATGTTAGTTCTCCACACATTTCATCATGTTTAAAGTAAGGTGATTGTTTAATGTTTTGAAATCTGTGTAAGTTAGGGTCACACTGTCACAAAAGTTCATTTTTTTTTGGAGATAGCAAATCTATACATTTTAGAATTTGTCAGAACAGGGAGAAAAAAAACGATGTTGGCATTTGCACAAAACACTGGCATAGCAGCCATTTACCATGCATGTGGGTTTGCTGATGGTGTGCAGAACAATTTTGTTTCTAAATTGCTATTTGTACCATTATTTTGCTTCAAAGTATGTATTTAACCATTCAAAATTCCATTTCGATATTACCTTCAGGCTTTGTAGAAAAATGCTTACTGAAAATGCCTGAAATTTTTCATTGATGCAAAGCAACATTTGTACAAAAGACGGATCAATCCATCTTTTATGGCAGTCACTTTGAAGGATGGCTGCTATGCTGGTGTTTTGTGCAAATGCCAACTTTTTTGTTTAATACATGTACATTTTCTACTGATGCGATTTTCTTGAATTCTACGATCTTGTATTGAATTTGTGAAAATAAAGTGAAACTACCAAATTTATTATCTTTCTAATTCTTGGTGTGAGCGGTGATCATTTGTCTTTTTCTCCATAATTATTTTTACGTGAGTAATTAATAAACCCCTCAAAAAAAAAAGTTTGGAAACTGGAGGATCTCTTTGGCATAGGAGTGTATGATCTTTTCTTGCACCTTTCTGTAAAGAGGAATCATACTCTAGTTTCCAAACAATTCACCCCCGAACCTTTCCACTTTCTTTCTCGGTCTCTCTCTATATTGGAGCGGTATATACCCGATAATTTTCAACTCGATAAAGTTCGTTTTAAACCGCCCAAAATGGAATATAGCTTTTCAATGGTTCATTCCCCATTTTCTCCCCAAGCCATAGTCGATTTGGAGTAATCAGCAAAAAACTGAATTCCTGACTTTTGAAGAAAAACAATTATACATGCTGTCAGCCATGATATCTAATTTCTCCCGATAAAAGCACATGTTATTACAATGCTCAATTTCAAAAAATTGCAACATGGATGGATAATGCTGCCAAATTTCCATGTTTTCCATTTTGGGCTATTTTATTGAAGATGGGAAATCTTGGGTATACCGCCCCCTTATAAATCTAACATCTAACAAATTAAAGAAAACAAACCCACCAAAAAAAGGAGAATTTTTTTTTTTTAAATGCCGACATAAAAAAGTATTAAGATACAAGGGTAATGAAACAAAATACATTGTTTGGCAGGTGGAATGGCACATCATAATAGTCATGTCAAAATAGCGAATGAAATTTACTTGCAGTGTAATTGTACCCAGGAATTGAACTAACTTTTTCACATCAATATGAAATTATGATTGATATATTTTGGAATAAAAAGGTGTTAAAAATGCCACATCTAGGCCTTTAAAAAGCCCTAAAATCCACTACCTATGGTGGGCCCCTGTAACCCACCCTTGGTCGCTACGCTCCCTCGCAGCACAGTCATCAAACATACAGGTTGGCACTTCAACTTCAATTGCAACATAATTTAATACACTGCAGTTTTCTTCGGAATAATCCTCTATGAACGACATTCTGAAAAGCATTCTGAAATCCAAGTAGTGGAAAGTAGTAATAGTAATTTGTAAATAGCATGAATTTTCTAATAATTTGCCCTATATATTTGTATGTAAGTAACACATTGGTGTCAAAATGTAAATTCAATTTGCATAATATGTGAATTTTATTTGCATAATATGCAATATTTCCCCTATAAATTTGCATCCAAGTATCCAATTGAAACAAATAATGTTCAGTTCAGTGTCTTCAAAAGCAATTCAAAATGATGGACACGTTTCCAAATGAATACAATTTGCATAATGTGCGAATTAAAATTCCTTTTGTTTATATCAATAATGGTTGTAAATAAATTTGAATAATCAAGTGTGCAAGGAAAGTGAACAAGGTGGAATCGAATCAACATTAGGGTCATTCCATGTCAAATCACCCAAAAAATCTGAAAATCTTAACCCGACCATTTTTGATTTTGATGAAACTAAAGTGTACTTGTTAAGTGTGATCTCACGGTACCAAATCCAAAATTTTAGGTCAATTGGGTGAGGGGTTTGGGAGATACGGCCAACCAAATTTTGAGATATTTGCGAAAATGGGGGTGGCGGGCCTACCTTTGAACCCTTGTATCTCGGGACCTAATCATTCACAATTTGTATTGTTGGAAAGGGTATTCAATAATGATTCCAAATCTGCCGCCATTTTGAAAATTTGTACATGTTAGGGTACTTTGAACTCTTGACCTAAGATTTGACCTTGAAATTGACCTTGTGGATCACGTAACCGTGACAACATTTTTCATGAAATGCAATCTATGACATGTTCACTTTAACATAAAAGTTTCAGAGATAAATTTTTTGTTTAGGAGCAATAAGGATTGAAAGTATCCATACTTACAGATATTCACAATAAACCCTATTATAATGTATACAAAAATATGCACAGTACAACATACATCTTCCACATGCTTTTTTGTTCTAGTCATACCCATTCTAAACGTCAGCAGTACTTGAATAGAAATAAAATGACAAGTTCATATAGGCCTAAAGGGTTAACAGGATGTAAGACTTTAGGCCTCTGAGTCGGTTCTAGGATAATTACCCCCCCCCCCGAGGACAATTACCCCCCCCCCCTGTAAAATTACCCCCCAAGGATAATTACCTCCCCCCCAAAAAAATCTGCTTTGATTAAAACCCAACTTATTATCAGGATAGACTTCCCCTTTAACGAATAAGGGGGGGGGGGGTAATTGTCCGGGGGGGTAATTGTCTTAGGGTGTAATTGTCCGGGGGGTAATTGTACTCGGGGGGGGGGGGACAGATTGTCCTAGAAGGTTATTTTCTGGGGGTAATTGTCCTATGGGTGTGATAGTCCTTGGGGGGGGGGGGGACATTTCCTGGGGGTTAGTTTTCCAGGGGGGTTAATTATCCTAGAACCGACTCAGAGGCCTAAAGCCATACATCCTGTTAACCCTTTAGGCCTTTATGAACTTAGAATGGATATGCCTAGAACAAAAAAGCATGTTGAAGATGTACATGTATGTTGTACTGTGCATATTGCATGTATTGTATACATTATAATAGGGTTTATTGTGAATATCTGTAAGTACGGATACTTTCAATCCTTATTGCTCCTAAACAAAAAATACTATATCTCTGAAACTTTTATATGTTTTAGTGAACATGTCAGAGATTGCATTTCATGAAAAATGTTGTCAAGGTTACGTGATCCACAAGGTCAATTTCAAGGTCAAATCTTAGGTCAAGAGGTCAAAGTACCCCAACATGTACAAATTTTCAAAATGGCGGCAGATTTGGAATCCTTATTGAATACCCTTTCCAATAATACAAATTTTGTGAAGATTGACCCATTAGGTCCCGAAATACAAGGGTTCAAAGATAGGCCCGCCACCCCCATTTTTGAAAAAAATCTCAAAATTTGGTGGGCCGTATCTTCCAAACCCCTCACCCGATTGACCTAAAATTTGGGATTTGGTGCTGTGAGATCACACTCAACAAGTACACAAATTTTCATCAAAATCAAAAATGGTCGGGTTAAAACCATTGGGTGATTTGACATGGAATGACCCATTATGGTTAATATTTGTAAATGCAAATGAGCGTCCATCAAAGAAATATCGAAATAAATATTTTTATAATTTGCCATCTAAAATCCCAGTTGAATCAAATCAAGTAATGTGATTGATGTTGGCACTGCCACTCAACATAATGATTGCATTTTAAGATGATTGCATTTTAACTAGTAAACATTACATGATATGCAAATTAGCTTCCATCATAAAGATATCAAAGATCATCTTTTCATCTCAAATTGCATCCACGTCACTTCTTACAACGATTCAAGTTTTGAAATAATGTTTTCAAGGTAGGCGATCAATGTGGACTAAATTGTATGAACAAATATATATATTTTCATTTACATTTACTTTGCATTTTCATACCCGAAACTTTTATAACGTTTTTAGTGGATTATTCCGAAGTGCAGTGGGACAAATAATTTTGCAATAGACCGTTCTACTAACATTTAAATTTACGGATGTTTCTTTTCCGGGGACCTAGCGACGAGTTATTTCATTAACCCGTTATTAATGAATAAACTACAATAATTGGAATCCAATATGCATACATTAACATTACTTGTTGATATGTTGGGCAAGCCTCGGGCAAGCTATTGGGTTCTCAAGAACAAGAGTTATAATGTGTTGGTATACCGGTCTATTCATTTTGGATATAAAGCTAATTTTACTAGACTACAACGACACGGTCACGACAACAGTTTGGAAGAAGTTTGACCGGGTTTCTGAATGGAAATCATAATGGATACAAACGAATATGATATTGTAAGCGCTGGAGTCGGAGGAATGTCCCCAATCAGCTCAGAATAAGGCGACGTTGCGACAGTCACAAGACTTAATTATCCCAAAATCTTTTGGGAATCCGCGTTTTAGGTTTTACAGCTTGTATAGCCATTTTGATTTTAATTCGAGAATATTTCAGACGTGAACCGTCGTAAACGTGGCAGAATATAATATGACAGTTTACAAACAAATATAACAGGATACACGACAAAGAGCTTTACAAAAAAGGTTGTTCTTGAGAACCCGAAAGCTTGTTCTTTTAAAGAAATGATTTTAACAACTAAGTGCAAAGAGCGATATGACAAAGCAGACATTTGTGATTTTATAAAAGTTAGGGGCGAATTGAAGAGGGGGACAATGATTTAGTGGCGGATCCGAAGGGGAGGGGGGGGGGGGGGGGCACGGGCCCTTGGCAAAATCCAATCTACCATACTTTCATAGACCTGCACATTAAATACAAAATAATGTGCCCCACTGCCCCGGTCATAAATTTTAGCCCCCAGTTAAAAGCGCTCCAAAATTGATAACCTTCATGTTTAGTCATAATTTGTTGTATTTGCTCGTCATAGATTTGTCGGGATATTCGGGATAGACCAGATCTAGAGGGCTCTCAAAAAGCGAATGCCCCGCCGTTTAAAAACAAAACCTTACAAAACTTACCTAAAAACCCAATCATAACCTAAGGCATGTTCATATTTCTTACGCGCACGAAAGCTCATAGAGATAAGGCTCAATCACCTAATCGGGATAGCTATACTCCTTCCCCTCCCATCGCCTGGACATGCCAATGTTTTTCATTTCATGGAGAAATAATCAAAATTAGTAAAACAAAAAGTATCCTGAAAAGTTTGAACCACTGAAACTTTCATGCCACATGTATGTAGTCCTTTTATTTCAATTTTTCCGGAAGTAAATCTGATTTCCAGCAATTTCTCTTTCATTTTGACCTTTTAAAGACCTGACAATATTCATATGTACTACTTAATCAATCATTCTCATAGCTTCGCATGGCCAATAGACAACCTTATCTTTAAACTGACAGTTGGATACAAGTAGAATAAATGAAATACCAGAACAGTCAAACATGTCTTTAATAATGGCCACTTTATAAATGCCACATGACTAAAGTGGCCATGCATTTTGTCTCCCTCTAGAAGGAAATGTGTTTTAGAACCTGTCTAGAAAGGCCATCTGTCTACAGTGGCCACAGTTTTCCTTGGAGGGCTTAAATAGACAGGTTTGACTGTACTGCGGTTTTTCTATATACGATACAAGTTGTGTGCATACAAAGCAAGCACAATGTTAGCAGAGCATAATAATATAAGAGATTCGTGCCCGTTTTTAATGAGCCCAAAAGATACATGGGGCATAAATTCATCTTTTCTGCCCCCTCCCCACATTACACGCCCTAGCCAAAATCGACTAACATATTCAAACTTTATGCATCCTTGACAACTAAGGAGCTTGCCCGAGGATTGCCCGACATAACCATACATAACATGTGCGGACTGGATTACAAGTACGATCGTAGTTTATTCAGTAAAAGAAGATTAATGGAATAACTGGTTCCCCCATGAAAGACACATCCATACATTTGAAAATATTAGTAAACCAGTGAATTAAATCCTATAAGTATTAGTATGAATCAAAACTGATGACTGACCACGAAGACGAAAGACGATGATTACAGCGACGATCACAAAACTTACGATGATGCGCAATGGTGACGATGAACAGTACGAAGAGGAAGGAAGTCTACGATGACGACGATCGCGATGCGAAGATCTACCCCGCTGAAGAACTTTTCGAAGTGAAGGAGAAATCTTAGTCGGATGATTGGAAAGAATATAGACAATTAAAAGATAAAAGTTACATTTGAAACTAGAAAAGGAAATACTTTATCGAAAATTTAACTGAAGCTATAGACAGAAATCAAACATGGCCAACTCTTAAATCTCCCCTACCCAACAAAACCTCTCAATCACCTATTCCTGTGTCATAATTATGATACTTTTGAAACTGCAAATTATTTCAATAATCATTTTGCCAATGTTGCTTATGTCTTACATGCACCTAGTGGTGCTAATGTCTCACATGTATGTAATGAGGCAGGTCTAGATAATGATATGCGAAACCCACTATCTTCTGAAACAAAATTTGAACTTTCTTCAGTTTCTGAAGCGGATAAGAAATCGGTTGGTTTGGATGGGATCAGTTCTTACATATTGAAAACCTGTGCAACAAAAATCTTTAGAATATTAGCATACCTTATTAATAAGTCAATAACTGATGGGATAGTTCCTTCCCAGTGGAAGATTGCATGTATTATACCATTGCACAAAAAGGTGACAAATATCAGCCAGATAATTACAGGCATATATCATTATTGCCCTGTGTTTCGAAACATTTACTTTCTAGGCTTCACTGTTGTACATAATTGAGTGACTGACTGACTTATTTGTTTTCTGTGGTAATAGCATGTACAAAAAAATGAGCTGTAAAGGTACATGAGCATTTGTCTACATCGATAACCCACTTTTTGTAATGGCACAAATTAAACTGGTTGAATCATTTTGCAACAAAAAAACTATTTTGTACAAGGGTCTGAAAATCAGACTGTTACTAAAATGATTGCAATCGCTATTAAAAGTAAATTTGACAAGTAATGCTCTTCATTTTTCCACTAAAAGACATTTTGAAGCCCTTTTGTTTTGAGGAAAGTTGTATATTACTATTATCTTTCTAATGCTGTTTGAATTGAGCCTTTTTATTTTGGGGCCTGCAAATGTGACATGGTGCCTTTAATGGGTAAATATGAAGCAGGAAGCCCGAAATATAATTTAAGATGCACAAGGCAGCAAGCCTACTTAAAAATCAACTCAACAAATTGTATCCTTTCATGAATTCATTAAAAAGTAGCCCCTGTGAAAAGAGAAGCCCCGGTGGAATTGTACAACTAGTGGATATGGAGCCCAAGAAATAAACAAAATTATTTTGTTCACTGGGACTCGGAATCAAGAGTCTCTTGGTGACACCTGAGTTGACGGCGTGCTATATGTACCACTGCTGTTGCAGCTACTGTCGTATTCGATTGTCGCATCGTCAGAATTCGTGAGATCGTCACAAAGGGGGTCTTAAATATTTTCCTCAAGCTGTTTGATGTCCGGTCTCTCCCAGTCCAGCTGGGCGCCATAGAAGAGTAGTTTGCTCTTTAACACCGCCTTTCTTTCTTCCGGGATGAGTGTGGCGTTCCGAAAGTCCTTGAAGGAAAGGTGGCTTCTTCTGGGTAAGGTATCAAACAGGGATCTTTCTTTAAAAAGCTCCACAAAGTTTGAGAGGAGTTCCCTGTTTGCAAAGGGCTTCTTCCTCTTGGTTCTTCTCTTGGTCACAACTGCTGCTGCAGTGCCCAGGTCGTTCCCAAGGGGACCACCAGGTCGGAAGCGCGCTGAAGATTTTTTGATGTCAGCTTTCGGCTGCTGTGATCGAGAACCCCTGTGAATTTAAAAAATAGTTGTGAACCAGGACAGATGTAAAACCAAGGACTTAATTGTAGATATGTAGATCTATATCTACAAATTGCTATAATTGGCATTAAAACCAAGGTACCTGATGTGATATGGTTCATTGTAAAGATTTTACAAATTATTCCTAAAGGTTCGAGTAATGGATATTAATGTGACTTCTTTTTTGTTTAGCTCAAGATTTAATTCACAGGGATATTTTTGTTTCAGCTAAATGTCCAGCCATGGAAAAATTAGTATACCGTGCAACTCCATTTTGGAGCATCACAGTAT